>JARQOC010000004.1:178180832-178648332 GCA_033576535.1 Allobates femoralis
TTGACTGTGCTATGTATTTAATGGTACTATGCGGCATTCTTGATGGCTTACCCATCAACTTGTTTGTGTCTTTAGTGTTGGATGCATATATGCTTTTTAAGCCAATATATAAAAACTAATTTTTATCATTGCATCTATTTCTCTGCTACATGCAAGACTTTTTTAACCACAGACTAGATCACTAACTTTTGGTCAGATTTGCTAGTTGGGTGAATGACAATAAGAAATGGACATGTAATGCATATAATTAACGTGCTATCTACTCAGTACCAGATAAGCTACATATTATAGAGTGTTTGCGTGGAAAATCTTGTGTAGCAGTGCAGAGCAATTGCTACAGAGGACCAAACTAGATGCCAAACCAAGGCAATAGATGTTGCCAATTACCTGTATACATTACAAACGGTGAAGTCAGTGATGAATTCTGAACAAAGAATTGCCATACTGTGGATTTACTATGCAGAGATTTACCTTAAAGGGAACCAAGCACCAGGATTTAACCACCTGTAAATCAGTGCAGCAGGTGATTGACATGTGCAGCATGATCTCACTATTTTGGTTATTTTATTATTCCGCCCCTGTGGGTTTGTTTTTCTACTGTAAGCCTAACCCCCTCCCTCTCATCAAGACTCATCGGGGGGGGGGGGGTGGGTTTTACAGCAGAGAGACAAGCCCACAAGGGAGGAATAAAAAAAAACAAATAGTGCTGTCATGCTGCCCACGTCAATCACCTGCTGCACTGATTTACAGGTGGTTAAATCCTGGTGGTCGGTTCCCTTTAACATTAGATGACATTGGAGCAAATTGATTTGATTTGTCCTGGTTCATCATCTAGGCTGTTCCTCTATTCCAACTTCATTATTACACTGTTAATCTTGGGTACTTCTGGCGTTTACTATTACCAATTATGTTATAAAATGCATCAAGATACACATCGTGGCATCACATGAGACCTCGCTACTAAGTCTCATGTTACATCATGATGTTGCTGTGCCAGAGATGCCCAGGATAGCATATTGAGGATCTCGGATGCAGAAGTGAAGACATGTTGTCATGGAGAATAGAATTGGACACCAGGTCATTGCGGTGCACATTGAATTACCCAACACCAATTGCCATTTTATCTTCAGCGAGTACTGTACTATTCTCTTGATTTTCTGCAGGACAATTCAAGTGGAAAATCTGCAGAAATTCGCAACATGTGAACATATCCTAAAGTTCATAAGTGAGCCAAGAAGAATATCCCATAGTAAACAAATGGCACTATAACATATTGTACTAATGTGAACACCAGTTTAAAAAAAAATCAAGCAATAATTTCCTAATATACACAAGATTAATATCCTGAGTGCACAAGTAATAGTAAACCCTTAAAGCAAAACAGTCAGTGGTAAATCGGCAACAAATCCACAGAATAATCAGTGGCAACATTGTCGCAAAAAAGGTAGATTGCACATGCCATTCACAAATCGTGCATGCATGTAGACTCAAGCTGACTAGCTCTCAAGGTGTTTACTCAACTTTTCTAAGGTTCAAAATAACAAGTATGCAACCATATAGGAGCAATGGACATATCATTGTGCAATCCTAAATGATGACCTCTCCTCAAGAGGCTTCAGAAGATATGAAAACCCGGTTATATCTCTTTCATTACTATCATCTCCCATGCTTCAGCTGAATTTGGTGGACATTCAGTTAGGTCCAAAAATATTTGGACAAAGACATGTTTTGGCATTTTAGCTGTTTACCAAAACATATTCAAGATAAAGGTATATAATCAAAATGGTCTTGAAGGACAGACTCTCAGCTTTAATGTGGCAGTCATCCTAATTGTAGTAAGGGTTTAGAATTGCAGCTTTTTAATATGTAGCTGATTCTTTTTAAAGGGACAAAAGGTAATTGGACAATGATCAGAAAAGCTCTTTAATGGGCTCAATGGCTATTTATTTGTTAATCCATCATCAATTAAGCAACTAAAAGGTCTGGAGATGATTCTCTGGTGTGCTATTTACATTTGGAAGCTTTTGGATCAGAAGAGTTCTCAATGGAACAGAGGCAGACCATCAGTAGGCTGAAAAAAAAAGAAATCCATCAGAGAAACAGAAATGTTATGAGTAACAAATCAAAAGTTTGATACATTCAGCAAAAAAAATCACTGGTGAGTCTGGGAACTCAAAAAGGCCTGGACAGTCAAGGAAGACAACAGTGGTAGATGATTACAGAATCCTACGCCTTCACAGCATCCACCCAGTTAGGATCACTTTTCAGGATGTAGGTGTTTCAGTATCTAAGTCTACCAGAAAGAGAAGACTTCATAAGAGCAAATCTAGAGGGTTCACCACAAGGTGTAAGCCATTAATCAGCCTTATAATTATTAAAGATTATTAAAGCCAGAATAGAATTTACGAAAAACATCTAAAGAAGCCAGATCAGTTCTGGAAAATCATTATTTGGACAGATGAAACTATGATCGACATGTACCAGAATGATGGAAGAAAAAAGTGTGGAAAAAGGCTTGGAATGGCAATGACCCAAAGCACAGCACATGCTCTATAAAACATGGTGGAGGTAGTATGATGGCCGGGCATGCATGGCTTCCAATGGCCCTGGGTCACTAGTATTTATTGATGATGTAACTGAAGACAGAAGCAACCAAAAGTATTCTGAAGTGTACAGGGTGATAATTTCTGATCAGATTTAACCAAAGCAGCAAGATTGATTAGACGGTGCTTCACAGTACAGATGAACATCTGTGGGTCATTCTCAAGTGGAAGGTGAAGAAGTGAAAGGTCTCTGACATCTACCAGCTGGATGGGACAACATGGAAGATATGACATTTTGATACAATATAAAATAGTCAGTGTACAGCTTGTGAAACACTGTAAATTTGGTGCGCCCTCTAAATAACTCAACACACAGCAGTAAGTGTTTAAAACGTTTGGCATTAGGCTGATTTCACATTGTGATTTTTTTTCCTCTCCGTGGGGATCCTACCTTTTGCAGTACCCCACGGACAGGAAAAGGATCGCATCGGAGGTTACCTCCGGATGCCATTACTGTGTCTGGGTCCGTGATTTTCACGGATCCGGACACAGAAAGCCCAAGCCTGCAAAGTGCAGGCAAGCCGGACATTTTCACTCTCACAATGTATATATATATATGTATTGTGGGAGTGAACTTAAGTAAAAGCAAGTTTTAAAAATAGAAAATATACATGCTCACCTCTCCAGCCAGTCCCCAGATGCGCTCCATCTAGCTCCCGAGGGTTGAAGGACCTGGGGAGGCGGGGCTTCCCGATCAGCTGATCGGTCACATGACCGCAGTTACCGCAATAACCGGTCATGTGACCGATCAACTGATCGGTTAGCCCTGTCCAGCTAAGTCCTCAAGCCGTGGAAGATAGATGCCGACATCTGGGGACTCGCCGGAGAGGTGAGCATATATATATATATTTTTTTTAACACTTGCTTTTACTTAATTTCACAACTTAATTACACAGTAAAGAGCAGTTTTAGTGTACTGTGCATGCTCAGTAAACTAAAATCGGGTCCGAGAAACGATCAGCTGTTTTCTCGGACCTGTGTTCCATAGGCCCCCATGTTAATGATCTAGCAAAAAAGACCCCGAAAGGACTATGGAATGTCTTTAAAATCACAATTTCTTTATTAAAGAGCTTGATAAAAGCATGACAATGCAATTTAATTACAGCTATAACACAAAAGACAATACAGTCATCAACTGAGGAAATAAACATCAATTAAGGAAGATCAAGAGAGGTCAGAATATTGTATGGGGTACCTCCAGGCTCGCACCGGAGATAACCTTACTCAGTCTAGCTTGGGATGACATATGACATCCTATATCACCATTAGCCTCTGGTACACAGCACTGTTTTCAACATTATCATGACTTACAACAGATATCAAAAACTGAGCTCTCTCAATTTTTAGCAAAATTATGCAGTATATGCTCAGTGGCTCCTTTTTTTCTTTTTTTTTTTTCTTTACAGTTATTTCACATCGTAATGTAGCACTTTATGATTTTGTGTCCTGTTCTGGACTTGAACTGAGGCTGGAAGATCAGAGGATGTGCGTGATGCCCTAGTGACTGGATGGACTGTGGGGGCGGATTTTCTTTCCTCTTAGTTTTTCACTTATATCTATGCAATCATTTATGTATATTGAGATACTTTCCCATATGTGGTATTATAATATTAGTATGCTTCTATATGTTTTATTTAGCTGAGATATTGTATTAAATTTTGTTATGCACAGCACATTGCACTTTACAGCAACTAAATTTAAGCACTTTGCACAATGAATTACGTGAGAGATATATATACATGACAGAGCACCTATTCTATGTATAGCAGTAATGACAAGCACTCTTTTACTTTAGATCCACCTGTAGTATCCCTCCAAAAGCACTAGATGGCGTAGCATGGCTCTGAGGCACAGCCTCCCACCCGCCCTTGTCGCCCGTGCAGTGTGATTAGTCTCCGGCCCCGCCCACTCCCGGCGCGTCGCTCGCGAGCGACGGTGGCGCGCAGCAGCGCGTCACTTACGCTTGCGGTCCAAAGACCGGAAGTGCGCGGGTGCACGTGATCGGAGGCTGTCACGTGACACGCGGCGCAGTAATGGCGCGGATGGGCGGCGATGCACACCAGCTCCAGGGTGAGCTAATGGAACGCCCTATATAAGACCGCCAGGGGAGCCTTAAAACTGGCACACTGACCCCCTGAAGAAGTCTCACCAGACGAAACGCCTTCGGGGTGATAAGGAGCTCTAACCACTCAGGTCAGTACCATCTTAGCAGGGTGACTTATGGGCAAATTGTCCTATTATACACTTTTGGCTAGCATTTGGACCAGCAATTAAGGAGGAATCCACATTTCATGCTAGTATTGGGTTATTCCTTGACTGGGCATAGTTCACCTATGGATAAGACTATTGTGTAATTTCCTGTGCTGCATTATAGTTTACAGGCAATGATAGTAGGTTTCTATAGGAGCCACTGAGCATATACTGCATAATTTTGCTAAAAATTGAGAGAGCTCAGTTTTTGATATCTGTTGTAAGTCATGATAATGTTGAAAACAGTGCTGTGTACCAGAGGCTAATGGTGATATACAGTAGGATGTCATATGTCATCCCAAGCTAGACTGAGTAAGGTTATCTCCGGTGCGAGCCTGGAGGTACCCAATACAATATTCTGACCTCTCTTGATCTTCCTTAATTGATGTTTATTTCTGTTTCCTCAGTTGATGACTGTATTGTCTTTTGTGTTATAGCTGTAATAAAATTGCATTGTCATGCTTTTATCAAGCTCTTTAATATAAAGAAATTGTGATTTTAAAGACATTCCATAGTCCCTTTGGGGTCTTTTTTGATAGATTGTTCTGATAAGGAATGCATTAAATTTATAAGGTTGTGATTCATACCCCATGTTAATGGCTGTGGGTCGGGTCGAATCCAATTCGGTCCGATTTGGTCCACTGTGTCCAAAATCAGAGGAGTCTCCAATTTTGGGTACAGCAAAAAATCGGACACATTTGGATCCGACACAAAGAATTCGGATGGCAATAAGGCCATATCCAATCCGATCCGTTGTCCATAGGGATACATGGGGGCCAATTCGGATCCGTGGCTGTCCGTTTTACAACGGATAGCCACGGATCCCAGAAAATTGCAATGTGAAAGCAGCCTTAGAAGTTGGTAAACCTCTAAATGAAAGTGTCCAAATTGTGCCCAAGGTTTCAATATTTTGTGTGGCCACCATTATTTACAAGCACTATCTTAACTCTCCTAGGAATGGAGTTTACTAAAGCTTTAGTGAAGCCACTGGAATTCTCTCCCTCTCCTCCATAACAAGATCATTACAATAAAGATTTTATCCACATAATGAAAAAATTATCTAATATGCTTAATATAAGAACTTTTAATATTGTGGATGTATTTTTCTTCAAAAATTACTAAATAAAAGTTTGCTAAGGAGCAAGAAATTGGTGTTCATCACAGTTCCAGCTCTTCACAAGGACCATTCATTCATAAACTTAAAAGCATTGTGTTACATGAACTCCAAAGCCCTGCAGACAAATTTGTCATCCTAGTCTGATTTACATAGGATTTATCCCAATGTTTCGATACTTAGGTTTTGTGGTATTTTGTGAAAAGGCTTTTTACATCTATCCAGATAAAAAAAACTTGTTACCAATCAAAGTGGGATAAAAAATGGAATAAATCTGTGATAAAACCTGGCATAAAAACTGGGATAAAATCTCCTGTGCCTTTTAGATAAGACGGAATATCATTAAGAAGGTGTCTCAAAAGCCAATCCTCATATTGTGATAATGGATCTGTACCTGACGCTATTCCTGCCCTAATTGTGTGGCCCAGAAGAGCCGTGAGCAACTTATGAATTTTTAGAATAAAGTACCAGTTTGGTCTTAAAGGGTCCTCAGGGAAATGTTTCTCAGCTGTTTTTAGCCAAAATACCCTTTTCTACATATTCCTATAAAAAAGATTTAATTTTTCTTGTATTTAAAAATGGGGTACTGTGGTAAAATGGTGTAATTTTCAGAAAGTTGCCTCTTAGCTCCAGTAATGTAATATTCCTTTTGTAAAGAGGACAGCGTGTCCGCATTCATCTGCATGCCGTAGGATTATGCTATTGTGGCGCCCCTGCGACCAGGGTGACCACAAGTAGGAACTGCAGCCAGGAGATAGTGACAGTTTGTATATCAAACACCTCCAAAACACACATCCACTAACATAAGACTCAACCCAGAGCCTTGGACTCTAGGCAGGCAAGGGGTGGTAAGGCCAGTCACAAGTGAGTGGGGCGTAGTCAAGGTAACAAACCAGTATAAAAAGAGAAAACAGGAAGTAGTTAGCCAGTAGGCCAGTGGGTGCTGAGCAGCCAAGACAAGAGTAGGCCAGAGTGAGCCGACCAGTAAAGACCAAGAGTAGGCTGAGAGGAAAAGACCAAGTGTAGGCCAGAGTGAGCCGACCAGTAAAGACCGGAGTAGGCCAGAGTGAGCCGACCAGTAAAGACCGAAGTAGGCTGGAGTAGGCTGAGAGGAAAAGAACAAGAGTAGGCCAGAGTGAGCTGAGCAGCAAAGAGCAGTGACAGAAAGCGACACATCCCGGTGGAATTGGGCTCCCTGGAGACGCAGAATACACATAGTCACAGTACCATGGAGAGAAAGCTCGTCCATAGCCGGCATCCCAGGGGAGTGTAAGGACAGAGACCGGACCGGTGCCAGCAGGTCCGAGGAAGACGGTAGCGCTGACAAATTACTGGCAAGACAGACTCCCCTGACGTATCCGGGAAGTTACACAGGTAGGAAAGAGCCCGGTGATCCCTTCCAAGACAGGGACACCCAAGGCTAGGCTGGGACCAGAGTGTCGCCTCTGAGGGGGACTGAAGTTTCACACCGGCTCCCCAGACAAACCAGTGGGGAACACAGATTCCAAGTCCGTGTTCCTACCACCAGGGTTGGAGGCTCAGCAGCAAACCGGATGACCCGGCTTACCGTCCAGACACATAGGGGGAAGCTGCATACAAGGGACCGAGTTGCCGCCATACAACCCACTAGGAGAGAAAGAGAGAACAAGCTGGAAAGGTTTAATAGAAGGAGTGGGGTGTCTCAGAGTGACAGCCTGGCTGCAGAGGGTATAAGTGTCCGGAGTTAGTGGAGTTTTGAACTGTACCGTGAACTGTTTGACTGTGAAGAACTTACAAGTAAACCCGGTGAACCCTGCTTCAGTGTCCGTGTCTGATTCCAGGTATA
Source organism: Allobates femoralis (assembly GCA_033576535.1). NCBI lineage: Eukaryota > Metazoa > Chordata > Amphibia > Anura > Aromobatidae > Allobates > Allobates femoralis. Next base: position 178,188,625 of record JARQOC010000004.1, read on the forward strand.
CAGAACTGTTATTGCACCATTTTACCTTGTCAGGAGTTGCCCCGACCCGCAGAGGGCTCATCCACCTTGCTGCAGCATCCATCCATCCTCCTGACAGAAGTACACTGCAGCGGTGGTCCCCTCATTGACCACAACCCGTGGGTGGTGTCACGACAAACTTCCCTGTAAATATCCCCCCATTTATTGCGGAACTCCGGACACGGTCCGGACCAAGACCGTCGTGATATTCCCAGCGAGTACCCCGTCCCAGTGGGCTCCACACTATCATTACCTTATAAAGCCTGCAATGCTTTAATTTCACCATTACTAAGATTTATACTTACTGAGGACAAGTGACTGCTTGCACCTCTATTTGTACTGGTGTGTAAATTAATTCAGCTGCAGTAACGGCGGCAAAGCATCACAAAGGAGGAAACCCAATGTATGGTGACATCCAAGTCTTCCACGCTCCAGACAGTCATTGCCTGCAAAGGATTCTCAACAAAGTATTAAAAATGTGTCCAATTACTTCTGAGCCCTGAAATGAGGAGGCTTTGTATAAAATGGTTGCAATTCTTAAATGTTTCACAGGATATTTTTGTTCAACTCCTTTAATTAATTAAACCTTTAAATTTAAGCTTCAATTGCATCTCAATTGTTTTATTCTGAATAAAAATAGTGGTCTTCAGAGCAGGAATCACAGAGATTTGGTCACTTTCCGAATATTTCACCTGTTCCAAAAAATATCAAAGCAGTTCTTGTGACCATTGAAATATGGACGCAAATTAAAAACGTGCAGTCTCTTTTCTAGTGTATGGCTTTTAGTTTTGTTAGGGCAAAAATACTGTTTTTCATCTCCTTGACAGCAGGATGGGAAGTCTCCGATGTATTTACTGATGAGCAATCCCTTCTTATCACAGTAGTTAGCACTAATCAGGAGTGCGGAGCAGCTTGCCGTAATGATATATTAGTGGATGCACAATAAACATTCATTGGTTTTTACCGGAAAAGGCCTGGACTACATAACAGCGTGCCACATGTAACATGTTATTATATACCAAGCATAATTAGGGCTTTATTGGCTACAGCTATACTAGGAATCGCAGTAGAGAGCAAAGCACAACTATCTGAGAAGAATGTCACAGGTTTGTTACCGTGACATATCTTCTGTCATTTTCAGCATCATTAATGTATCTCTGACCTTATTCAGGTTTTGTATCTCGCAATGTAATCTGGAGTGTCCGCTTGCAGGATATACAAAGTATGCATGCCCTCCACCAGCAGATTGAAGGATAAATGTTTTGATTGGTACTTTAAGGCATCACATGCACCGCATATGTCATCACTTATGTATGCTTTTGATATTTTCTATCACTGTTAGCAGCTTGGGTTCTTGTGCAATCTGCAAGTGTGAGACGAGGAGCTTTGTAGAAAACCAGTTAATTTATATGGATTAGGAGCTTAACAGATAGATATTTGGGGCAATGCTCAGCCATCAATGACGCGCGTGTGTATACATATATATAATCTATAGGCTTCCATGCCTGATGCCATGTACTATATGGAGCTTCTACTTAAATGCAATTGATTAATAATTATTAGAGTTTAACTGAAACAAAAACAAAACCCAATACTGTACTAGTAGTTAATGATGGGTCACGTAGCAGCTAAAACAATGCTTTTTTGTGCCATATGACTTATTTTCTCACATTTTTCTGTGCCCTATTAAAACTGCTTTTTTGGCTGTGTGGGTGTGGCCAGTGTCTTCCAGCACTGTATGTATTACGACAGCGTCTGAGAGCAGTTAATAACAGTGATCAGTGCATTGTGATAGCAGAGAAGGGGTTAACAGAGATGTGAGTGAGCTGTGTGAAGCCAGATGAGGAGTTTGCACTCTTCCTGATACTCTGACATTGCTTAGTAACTGTGCTGTAGCCTGTGGTAATTTGATCATTGTTTTCTCATGAGCTGCAGTCAGGAATGTACACTCATAATTATTCGGTACTCGCCGAATAGTACGGTATTCGGGCTACTCGCTACTCCGCAAGTTTCCTTGCATTTCTCGTTAGGGGTGGTAAGTAGTACATTCACTTTCACAGTGTATCTATATACACTGGGAAAGTGAAATAAAAGTTAATAAAAGGTTTTAAAAGATAACATACTCACCTATCCAACGCTGTCCTGGGACCCAAAAAGAACACATCCGCTGGCAGGCCAGGACCTTACATCTGATGGCCAATCAAATAAGCACTGGTGATCAGGTGGTGTGTGACACCACACACCACCTGATCGCTACCGGCCATCTGATTGGCCATCAGATGTTCTAACACATCTGCTGGCCTGCCAGGTCCTTACATCTGATGGCCAATCAGATGGCCGGTAGCGATCTGATTGGCCATATGGATCTGACTGATAATAAACATATGTCTGCTTCACCATGGTGCACTGGGGACACCTTGTGGATTGTTTATGAATTTCTTTCAATCAGAATTTTCTCATGAAGTATATTAGAAAGTGTATTAAAATCACTTGCTCTACTTTATTATTGAAAAATGTAAACGGTGGTTACGCTTTCAGTACCGTAGGTGTAGAAAAAGTATTTATTACCTCCATTTTTCATATGGAAACTAGACCTTTGCGTCGAAGAGACTTTGTTTCCTCCAGACTAGTCAGCCTCTTTCCATGTTATCACGCTCTTGTAGGCGTGATAATGTGATTTCCATGAGGTGGCACACTGACACTGCTGAAATAATATTGCGCAAGATTCCCAAGAGCTGGTCACAATACCGGCTTATGGAAATCATTATCATATCCACAGAGGCATAATAACATGGAAAGAAGACCTACTAGTCTGGGATAACAACACCCCTTCGACTAGTCAAAGTCCTAATTTGCTTACTAGATAATAAATGCTTTTTTTACACATTGATTTTAGTAAATAGCATTAGACAGGGCTTTTTAGGCAGGGAATTTTGACATGCAAGTGTGACTGCTGCTGGCTTGGGGGGCATAAGGGCCGCTCTACACACACCAACTTCTGAGTCCAACTTCTGAACAGATCTCTGGTTGCAGTGAAATCATGGACACATTGCTCCATTTTGTACACAGCCACAAAATAAAACAATGTGTCCATGATTTCACTGCAACCAGAGATCTGTTCAGAAGTTGGACACAGAAGTTGGTGTGTGTAAATCGGCCCTAAGAGACCGGACATGTTCCCTTTAGGCAGGTTTGATTACTATAAAAACCATACACATCTGGGAAACCACTGACAAAGGCAGGCATGCCATCTTTCAAATTTTCTCTGTGATCTTACATTTTTGCCTATTAGGCTTTTTTATTTTTTTTTATTCTTTTTACGAAGGGCATCCTACATTTAAGGGAAAAAAGGCAGATACATAAAATAGCGCACCAACAAGATGAAAAGAAAAACTCCGTACAAAATAAAACTCAGTTTGTAGCATATTTAATTTTTACCTTAAAAGAAAGAACAGTCCTGCAAAATAAAATGTGAAACCCACTTTAAATTTGATGTTTTTTTATTTTATGTTTTGTAAAAAGTGATGTATTTCCCTTTTTGTCCTGTATTGTTGATTTTCTGTGGTGCTGTGTTCCAATCGTCAATCTCATATATAGATTCATATATAAAGTTAGCCTTCACCTTGTGTACAAGATCTTTACTTTTAGATTTACTCAATTCAGTATATTCCTACTTCTTTGTTTCCATTGTATTTTTCTATCATTTCTCGTAGAAACCATCATCTTTATTTTAGCAGTAAAACAAATAATGCATAATTGTAAAGATCCCTCAATGTAACATTGTTGGCTAAATGGATAATAATCGTAACCGGTGGTCTTCTTCTGACTTATTGTGCCGTGGGTCCACTATTTCTTGGACCCCTCTCATTTCCCCTAGAATTGCCATCAGCCCTTCAGACTATCCTATGCATAGTATGTGGCAGTACATCTGATAAACTCTCCACCCCTGCTGATAGATTGACCACTCATGATCACAGGGGAGCCTCTGTGGCTACAAGGTACATGGGGAGGTACCCATAGACCACACCAGGCATCCAGGCTGAGGCTAGTTTTCCAAAAAAGAAAGCTGTCATCATACATTTTTAAGATTTCGCTTGGTACCTGGACTTTGAACTTGCTTCCTAGAGTGTGTTCAATCCATATAGTCATTTTTCTAATACCAAATAATAGTCACAGGTGAAGAATACAGCTAGAATGCCCAAATGCTCCAGATGTCCACAGCCAGCAAGTAAATAGGCTGCTGACTTGACAGATTGCCTGTAACATCAAGGTTACGATAACAAGTTATTCAAATCTCCTTCTTACACATTGAGATTTGACAATTCCCCAAACCTGCAAGTTGAATTTGCTTTATTATGTGAAGAAGATGAATTTCCTCACCTTGTTAATAAACAGAAGTACTGTGTCTATATATAGATACTTCCAACACATTGTATAGCAGTATTCAATTCATCACTTGTCTGGCTTTAATAAAGGAAATTTGTGCTCATTTGCAGTCGGTAATGTGACCGTTTGTAACATTTGGCAAGGTGAAGACTTTTTCGTTATGAGTAAACTAATGATGTCAGCTTAGACGCTTTCTAGTTCTCTCAATCTTCTCATTACACTCCAAAAAGTTATTCTGATGTCTACAAGCCAACATTTTGAAACAATATGGGAAAATGGAGAACTTAACTCCTTTATTAGTGCCTTGTCAAGGGTATTACAGGCAACAAGTTTGGCTTCTGCTAAATTTTGTTTTAAAGTGACACATCCAACAAGATGCAGATTTACACCCCTTGATCTGAATAATGCCTGAGAGTGATGTCATGGACGTAGGGCCTAAACTGAAATAGCGCCATAATCCTCTGGTATAGGCACGCCAAGATGGTGTGTAGAAATGGGTGTAGAAATGTGAAATGTCACGGTGGTGAATCCAGTGCAAAAAAAGCTTCTCTGCCTACGTTTTTTATATATATGACTGGAAATCTGGGAAAAGAACTTCCGTCCACCATTAAGCAGAGTAGGCGTACAAAAATTTGTGCAAAAGATTGTGCAAAAAAAGATGCAAAAATCGCTACAACAATTACCATAAAAAGTGCTATAATTAGGGATGAGCGAGTCTACTCGCTAGGACTCGTTACTCGGCGATTCTTAAGGGACTCGCTGGACTCGGGAATCGGCGAGTCTTTTAGCGAATACTCGCTCAGTAACGAGTCCAATGCAAGTGAATGGCAATCTTAGTTTTGTCAGAGTTTACTTTATCTCACTCGCTAGACTCGCTAGACTCGCTCTATCACATCACTATATAGCTTGAATCTCCCCAAACAGCAGCGAGTCTGAGCGAGTCTACGAGTCCGAATCCTAGCGAGTCTGCGATTCCGAGTCCTGTATTCTCTATTCGGGACTCGCGAATCCAGAATCTTTTATGTTACTAGTCAGCATTGCGTGTTAGGTCAGAAAACTTGTGAAGACAGCCAATCATAGTCAGTAATGCCATAGCAGCTTTGGTTGTGTCAGGACTATGATTGGCTGCTGTCCATCGTGATGCCTATGTCATCTATGACAGGCAAGGCAGTATATAAGGCTTGCCCCCGCCATTTTGGGCACATTCCTGAGAAGAGCTGACCTAGTGCAGGGAGACTTGGAGCAGATCTAGGGACAGTTAGGCAGTGTAGGAGTCACATATAACCCAAAAGTTCTTTTCAGAACTAACAGGACGGAGTGTAGGAGTCAAGATTCCTCACACATAACCCAAAAGTTCTTTTCAGAACTACCAGGACGGAGGATTGCTGTACAGGACTGTAAGGAAGGGAGATAGGAGCAGCCTTACAGTGAATCCAGCACCATCCTCAGAGCTTAGTTCACCCAGCTTTCCTCAGAGCTGTAATCCTAAGCTTTTTCTTATTTTTGGCACTAGTCTACCAAATAATTTTGGTGCCATTTTTCCACAAAAAATTTCCTGTGCTAGTGCGTTGCTGTACGGTGTCCTGCCTGCAGCTCGCACGGTACTTGTAAACTTGCACGCAGCCAGCACCGCAGCCTAACAGTGCCTGGTTCTGCGTACTAAACAATTTTTTCCTGTGCCAGTGCGTTGCTGTACGGTGTCCTGCCTGCAGCTCGCACGGTACTTGTAAACTTGCACGCAGCCAGCACCGCAGCCTAACAGTGCCTGGTTCTGCGTACTAAACAATTTTTTCCTGTGCCAGTGCGTTGCTGTACGGTGTCCTGCCTGCAGCTCGCACGGTACCATCCATCTGTCTTAAAATATCGCAGGGTGCTTTCACATCTGCGTTTTTCGTAATTCGCGGCAGATGCGGTGAAAAAACCGCATCTGCCGCGTTTGCCGCATAACGGTTCCACTTGCGGCACGGTTGCGGTTTTTTCCATAGGAAGTATAGGGGGACTTGCGGCAGATGCGGCAAGTGCGGTATTGCACTTGCGGCAGGTGCGGCAGAGAAAAAAACCGCGGCTTACTGCGGTTTTTTTCGCTGCCGCACCTGCCGCAAGTGCAATACCGCACTTGCCGCATCTGCCGCAAGTCCCCCTATACTTCCTATGGAAAAAACCGCAACCGTGCCGCAAGTGGAACCGTTATGCGGCAAACGCGGCAGATGCGGTTTTTTCACCGCATCTGCCGCGAATTACGAAAAACGCAGATGTGAAAGCACCATTACAAGCCCCCAGAAAGCCACCAGAAATTATAAAATGTTTGCTTTTACAGCATGGTGTGTGCCCGAGAATCGCTTCCCCCTCCCATCATCGGCTCCAAATAAGAGAAAAACCTGCGAGTTTGGACTCGCACACTTTCAGAGACACATCAGCGATTTGGAAATAGCATTATTCGTTATTACTCGGTTCCCTATTCATTAACATTGGACTCGCTAGACTCGCAACGAGTAGCGAGTCCTGGGCTCGGACTCGTGCGGGTCTAGCGATTCCGAGTAATTTAGGACTCGCTCATCCCTAGCTATAATGCCAAATAAGGACAAAACTAGTGGCATCTCTGCCTAGGTTTTTCTATATGAATGGGAATCTGAGAAAATCCTCCTCTTATATCCCTATCCACCAATAAGCAGAATAAGCGTGCAAAGACACTGTGCAAAAATTGCTATAGCAGTAACCATAAACTCAATTCATTGTGTCATTACCTTCAAAAGATTTTTTATAGTAATTGTTGCAGTAGGTTTTTTCACTTTTTTGCACAATTTTTTGTACGTTTACTCTGCTTAATGGTGGATGGAGATATGAGAGAAGGTTTTTCCCAGATTCCCATTCATATATAAAAATCCTAAGCAGAGAAGCTAATAATTTTTGTTGCAATATTTTGACACATCAGCACTTTTTAATAAATACCTCAAAAGTTATAATTTACGTTACTTTTTGTATAGATCACTATTTTTTACTGTATTGGTTACCCATTGTATAAATTTATGTGAATAAGTTTTTATGAATTTTCTAAAAATAAAGATTAATTTATGCAGAAGTACAGTTTTTTCTTTTCTGATTTTATGTAATTGCTGTATGCAGTTCAACTTTCCATGAGATATGAGGATACTGATAATTTCACTTTTTGTATAGCGGTATCCTTCTGTGAGCTTAAATATTGTTTAAAGTAAAAGTATACAAGTTTGGTATCTATGACCTCCTACCAACCCAAGGTTACATTCACTTGCTGCGTTTTTGTGGGGTTTTTTTTGCGTAGGCGTATGTTTTGCTGCCGCGCTGTGTAGCACCAGTAAAAAAACATGGTGCGTTTACACATCACTTTTTTTATGACCACATTCTTCTCCCAAAAGCACAGGAGGTAGTGATGTCACACAGGGGGAGGGAGTATCCTGTGTCCCCTTCCCCCCGTGTGACATGTAGGGGCTGTAGTTTCACTTTCTCAGTGTATCTACATACACTGCAAAAGGGAAATAAAAGTGACTGAAAGGTATTAAAAATAACAAAATAAAATACTTACCTCTCCGCTAACTGTCCCAGGACCTGAGGAGAAGACGTCTGATCGCTGCAAGGACCTGAATCACGTGATTGGCCGGTAGCGATCAGCTGATGTGTCACGTGACATCATCAGCTGATCGCTACCGTCCAATCAGATGATTTAGGTCCTTGCAGCAATCGGACATCTTCCCCTCGGGTCCCGGGAAAGCCGGCGTAGAGGTGAGTATTTTATTCTTTATTTTTAATACCTTTTGATCACTTTTATTTCACTTTCACAGTGTATGTAGATAAACTGCAAAAGTGAAACTATATCCCTGACATGTCACACGGGGAAAGGAACACAGGATTCTTCGTCCCCCGTGTGACATCACATCCTGCTATTCCTCCTATGCCTGCATTTATAGGCGCTGGAATTGTGCATTGTCTGAACAGTGATGCGTAATTCCAGCTATTATAATGGGGCCTATGGAGGAAAGCGCGCTGAAAAAAGTGCCAACATTTACCATGTTGATTCTTTTTACAAATGTGCTTTCAGCCCCAAAAGCGCGTTGGTGAATTATGCAGCATCTGAACGACAAAAGTGAAAGTCCATTCACTTTGCCGGGAACGCTGACACCGATGCACTTTTGGGGGAAAAGCATGGCGTAAAAATTTATGGCAAAAGCACAGCGTGTGAACGTAGTCTAAGGCATCATACTAACATGTCAGTTTTACCATATAGTGAACATGATGAATAGAAACCCAAAAAAACACATGAGCAATTGCACATTATTTGCAACTTCAGCACACTTGGAATTTATTTCCCATTTTCCAGTACACTATATAGTAAAATAAATTATTTCATTCAAAAGTACAACTTTTTCTGCTAAAAAATGCCCTCATACATCTATATTGATGGTAAAATAAAAAAGTTATGGCTTTTGGAAAAAGGGGGGGGGGAACGGAAAATTACCTGGGGGTGAAGCGGTTAAAGAGGCCTTGTCAACAGGTCAAAAGTGGCCAGGTTTTGCTTTTAATTTATTACTTCTACTCCCCTTCATATTTCATATTCCTTATTTACCGGTAGTTTATTTTTTTTAACCTGTCATACCATTCCAGAGATATGACCCTTTTAACTAAGTGCTACACTTTATGGACTTTTCCAAGGGGGCATAGCTCACAGATTCTCTTTAGGCTCCTGAGCATTATCTTATAAAAAGTAGGACTAAATCTGTGGAACCATTGGAAAAAAAAATTGAATGCTCAGTGGAGAAATGGATAAAATAAAAACACCAATGGTGCACTTTTCACCTAGATTGGAGGTTTTCCGGCTTTAAACTTTATGCTGTATTTACTGGAATTGCCACAATTATCTAACAGGACTAAGGTCCTCATCTATTGTGACACCCTAACTTATTGTTTTATCCTGACCCATTCTATTATGCATGTTACCAAATAAAGAGGTTTTCACACACAACATGATAGAGACTAGCACTAGATGAATCCAAACTAAGGTGAATCCAAACTGTACAGTTATTCGTCCATACCAAACACCCAGTGTTCGGGTACTGACCACTGAGAAGACAGACACAGACTTCCCTGAGAAGTCCATATTGCTGTTTGGGTTAAGCTAGGGGGTGCTGTAAAAGAAAGCAAAATGGTGATTAAGGGGTAAAATTTGAGTGGCAAAATGATGGTTAAACAGGAACATTCTACTTACCAAGTCTCCGGCGACTGCAGGCACACCTTATTCACCGGATTGGTAATAAACACCTGACATTACCAATCTAGGGATTAATGACAGCTGTTAATTCTCAGCAGTCATAATCCCCTTCTATCAGCCCCATGCCACCACCCCAGGGATTGAGAACAGGAGGTTTAAGCGCCAGGAATTGGCGATTCTAATAAATGTGCAAATTTCTGGGATGGCTGTGAGTTGCTATTCTGTAGCATGAGGCCCAATAACTATTGGCCTGACCCTTCTGAGAATACCAGCCCCCAGCTGCCTGGTTTTACCTTGTCTGGCAATCAAAAATAGGGTGAAGCCCACATATTTTATTTTAATTATTTAAATGATTAAAAGAATATTAGTGGGCTCCCCTGTATTTTTGATTGCCAGCCAAGGTAAAACTAGGCAGCTGGAGGTGGCAGCCTGCAGCTGGCTGCTTTATCTGTGCTGAGAATCAAAAGTACGTGAGACTCCTATGCAAATATTTTTTATTTATTTATTTATTTTTACACTCCTGTGATGGGAGGTTCATTGCCAATTGAAAGTAATCACAGATGACAGTACAATGGGTGGAGGTGCAATAGCCAAGCACAGACGCTGTTACAGAGAGTGGGGTCTATGGCTGTTGAAAGCAGATTCCAGTGAATAAACTGGAGGTTAATGAGCAGGACCCAGAAGGGGTGTTACAAGTGCATGGTCCTCGGTAAATATAACGCTATTGCTGCTTTAATCACTGTTTTACTTTCTTTTACAGCCCTTTATCCCCGAGCCCTTACTGACACCATTTAATAACTGTAAAGTCCGGGTTTGGGCTCAAGCTTGGGTCAAGTCCGGTCCCGAACCAGGACTTTAAAAAAAGTCCAGCCGGATCCAGTGAACCCGCACACCTGCAGGTTCACCCATCTACTATATAATCGTCTAATTCTATCTGTCTGTCTCTCTCTCTCTCTGTAATGGAAATCCTGCATCGCTGATTGTCACGACCAGCCGGGGGCGCAACCAATCAGCGACAGACGCAGTCCGGCTGCGAATTGGCACAGGATTTCAACCACGCACGCCACCGCTACCTTCAGGAGATCAGCAGCGCCAGCCGCTGATCACCCGACGGTAGCCTCGAGTCATCTCTTGCCGCACAGAGGTCCTGTGACACGCAGCAGTGACTAGGCCCCCGGTGTGAGATCGCTGATCCTGTCACGCAGGTCAGCGGTGATGCAGCCGGGAGATGACCAGCGTTAGCCGGTCATTTCCCGTCCGCTTGCAGAGGAAGTACCCCGACCAGTGCTACCAAGCTCGCTCAGTGTGACAATCTCACCAGCGACCATGTAGTGACGCTCCAGCGATCCCTACCAGGTCGCATCGTTTGTCGGGATCGCTGGAGCATCGCCAAATATGACAGTACCTTACTGATCACTGGTGAGGTGTCACACGTGCAGATATATTGAACGAAGCCATGTCGCTGATTGGGGAAAATGCTATGTATTCATTGCATTATTTTTAAATCTTCATAAATAAACTACATATACATTCTAGACTAACCGATGAGTTAGAATCAGGCCACCATCTAGTCTCTAATAATGATCCCAGCCAGTATTTTATTTTTTATCGCTTACTACATTTACATAGTTTGATTCTCACTTGCAGAAAATGGTGCTGGTATTCTGATTAGTTATTCTCCTTGGAGTTGAAAAGCTTAAGAATACTTTCACATTGTAAAAACATAAATGCTAATTAGTAATTAACGATGGAAAACCCTGCAGTGGACATGAGTTTTGTTTTTAAAGCTTTCTTTGCATACAGATGTGTTCTTTAGATGCATTCTCCTAACATGACATTTGTGTGTTGTGTTATATTATGTAGAACACTGAGAACTGCATGCACTTAGTGTGGTTCGCTGGCAGTGCCCAGTCAGTATCACCTCTAGCAGTAATAACAACTGCGTTCATATGACACATGTAAAGTAATACTGTACATTTTAGAGTATTTTGGCCAGAGAAACCAGCTATTGAAAGTTTGGATACAAGTATTACATTTCGTATGTGTTTTGAGGGTTCACTATATTTTTCCATGCAGAGTTCCAATGATATTTGTGTCATTCACTTCGACTTTCAGGGCAATCCCCTTGTGTAATGAATTCCAGACGGGAAGTCAGTGCTAATTCATTACATGTTACAGATGTCAATTCTGAACTTCCCACATTGAAAATTAGAACTTTTGAGAACAATCTTTAGAGAAGTGCATGCCGGACCTATGAATAATGTTCCTGAGTGACTCTTAAGACATATTGGGTTATGTCTTTTCAACCACAAAGTAAAATTTGTTTCATTGATTTAAAGTGATTCTGCACAATGTCAGGAAGCAGCAGTTAAAACAAAATACATCTTGTGATTTTATTATTTTTAGTAGTTTTTAAAATGATGAGGGGTGATTGGAGCTCTAACCACTGAGGTTGGTATTAATCTGATTGGAGATAATTGAGTAGTCAGTCCTCTATTTGCTTTGTGCTGACACCTGAGTCAGGAAAAGAAAGGGAATAGACACATCATAAATGGGGATACCTATGATGAATGAGCCTAGTTGATCTACTGAAGGAACCATTACTTATCATCACCTATGCATGTGGGCATATAGGCAGTGATAATGGTCATTTGTAGGTAGCCATTAGGCTTATAATTACACACAGGTGTTAATAAATGGTAAAGGCTCAGACAGGGTCTCCCTTATAGGTGTTGTTCTGTTCTCACTTGTATTGGATATCAGGTGTTAAGCTAATATGCAAGAAAGGAATCCTTGATTATACCAGTTGAACTCAGTATGGTTTTCTCCTTGTGAGCCCTGAGGTACTTTGTATAATAATCTGACCTTCTTTTTATACCCTTTCAATGTGATATGTAATCTGTGTCTCAGTGACTATCTGTATTGTGTTTCTCTATAGTTGTAATTAAATTGTAAAGCTATGCTTTTTTATAAGCTTCTTAATAAAGTATTGAGATTTTAAAGACATTCCATGGTCCCTTAGGGGTCTCTTGTTCAATAGTTTGAGGTCATTTAGAAATGTCCTTATTTTTGAAAGAAAAGAACATTTTTTTTCAACTAAGCTAACATGAAATGATTTAGAAATACACTCTATACATTGTCAATGTGGTAGATGTCTATTCTAGCTGCAAACGTCGGGTTTTTAATGCAATATCTACATAGGTGTATAGAGGCTCATTTCCAACAACCACCACTCCAGTGTTTTAATGGTACATTGTGTTTGCTAAAAGTGTAAGAAGGCTAATGGATGTGTACAGAGGTGTAACTATGTTTTCTGGCACCCGGGGCAAAGATTTATTTTGGCGCCCCCCCCCCCCCCCCGCCGCGGCCAATTTTTATATACACATTATATATATAAATATATATATATAATACATACCTTATATATACAGTGTGTCTCTCATATATACAGTATATACACCTCATAGTGTGTGCCTACCTGGTGTATACATCTATACACTTCATAGTGTGTGCCTGCCTGATGATGTATACATATATGTACGGTATATATACGTATATGTATACATCAGGCAGGCACACACTATGAGGTGTATAGATGTATACTTCAGGCAGGCACACTATAAGGTGTATATATGTATACATTAGGCAGGCAGCACACACTATGAGGTATATAATATACCTCATAGTGTGTGCCTGCCTGATGTATACATATATACACCTTATAGTGTGCCTGCCTGATGATGTATACATATATATACGGTATATATATGTATACATAATCAAGCAGGCACACACTATGAGGTGTATAGATGTATACATCAGGCAGGCACACTATAAGGTGTATAGATGTATACATCAGGCAGGCACACACTATGAGGTATATAATACCTCATAGTGTGTGCCTGACTGATGTATACATCTATACACCTTATAGTGTGAGTGTGCCTGCCTGATGTATTATATACATATATACACCTGTGACCTCATAACTCTCCCTCCCAGCCCAGGACATACACCCCCCTCCCAGCCTGTTTAGGTTTTTACCTAATCCAGGCAGGACGCGACGACTCAGTCAGGAGGAGAGGAGGCAGGCAGCAGGAGCAGCTCCTCTTCTTAGACTGTACACTGCACGCGACGCGGGCTCACTGAATGCGGCGCGCCGGGTGACGTCAGCCACAGCGCGCCATGACCCGGGGCCGGGGGTGGGAACTGCTGCCAGGGGGCGGCGCAGACCAGCAGGGCAGGGGTTCAATTCATTAATGTACGCGCGGCGCCGGCCGCCGTGCACAATTTGCAGGGGCAGGCAGAGCGGAGGAGATTAGTGCCGGCGCTGTAGTGCCACCGGACGCCTGATGATGGCGCTGGCCCCCCTCTGAGTTGCGCCCGGGGCAAAGGATCCGGCTGCACCCCCCTAGATACGCCACTGGATGTGTAGGAAACCCTAATAAACCCTTGTACAAGTATGTTAGCACAGCTGAAAACAGTTTGGCTGATTAGAGAAGCTAGAAAATTGACCTTCCTTTGAGCTAATTGAGAATCTAGAGCATTACGTTTGTTTGTTCTATGAAACTGTCAAAATGGCCAGAAAAAAAGAACTTTCATGTGAAACTAGACAGTCAATTCTTGTTCTTAGAAATGAAGACTATTTCATGTGAGAAATTGCCAAGAAACTGAAGATTTCATACAACGGTACATACTACTCACTTCAGAGGAGAGCACAAACAGGCCCTAAACAGAGTAGAAAGAGAAGTGGGAGGCCCTGCTGCACAACTGAGCAACAAGACAAGTACAGTAAAGTCTCTAGTTTGAGAAATCGACGCCTCACAGCTCCTCAACTGGCAGCTTCATAAAATAGTACCTGCAAAAACGCCAGTGTCAATGTCTACAGTGAAGAGGTGACTCCGGGATGCTGGCCTTCAGGTCAGAGTGGCAAAGAAAAAGCAATATCTGAGACTGGCTAATAAAAGGAAAAGATTAATTTGGGCAAAGGAAAACACACATTGGGCAGAGGAACATTGGCAAAAAGTGTTAAGGACAGACGAATCAAAGTTTGAGGTGTTTGGACACACAAAAGAACATTTGGGAGTCGCAGAACAACTGAAAAGATGCTGGAAGAGTGCCTGACGCCATCTGTCAAGCATGGTGGAGGTAATGTAATTTTCTGGGGTTGCTTTGGTGCTGGTAAAGTGGGAGATTTGTACAAGGTAAAAGGGATTTGTCATCAGGTTTTTGCCACCTAATCTGAGAACAGCATAATGTAGGGGCAAAGAGCCTGATTTCAGCAATGTATTACTTACTGGGCTTCTTAGTGTGTTTGTATATCAAATGTCTTTTATCAGCAGATTATCACTGGATGGCCAGTAATTCTGTAGCTAGGTAGTAAATCAAGCATATTCATGAGCTCTGTTCAACCCCACCCCACCTCTGATTACAGAGCTCAGCATTCAGAGATCTGGTAGATCTACAACAAACAGTTGAGTTTAGTAAAACAGAACAAAATACTATTAATCAGTGAGAATCCATACTTTGGTGCCAAGAAATAAATTATATACAGTGCCATATACGTTTTGTTAGAATGCAAGCCCATGTGGGATAGATGCCAGCATCATCCAATTAAGAGAATCTGTCAGCAGGTTTTTACTATGTAATCTGCAGATGGCATGTCCATTATGTATTTATTAAATGGATACCTTTGTAGAACTATGGGTAACAAATACCAATAATTAGACCCTATTCAGACCCTATTCATTAGTATTTTTGGTCAGTATTTAATTAGTATTTGTAAGCCTAACTCAGGAATAGCTCAAACACATAGAACTGTGAATCTTCTATTACACTTTCTATCTCTTTCTGTAAGATACCCTACTGATTTTGGCTTAAAGGGGAACTCTGAGGACAGAAACATTTTGTTGTGTTGTCCCTGCCCTCCTACATGATGAAGCTGAGCTGTTCACTGCAGTTCTAGGATGTTTAGATTGCTCATAAATTAATAATATCATATCTGCTCCTCCACACTCACCCCTCCCTCAGGGGACAATAGGTCACAGAGCAGAGAAGGTTTCATGCAGTTGCTTAGAGCAGGGGGTATGGTTGATGGCTCTCATGCTCACACACTATATGCCTGCCCCCACTCTACATACCCGCTGTATGTATCGCACAACTCTCCTGAGCTGAGAGGACAGTGTGCATGTTTGTGCATGTCAGCTCAGGAGAGTAAAGCAATACACACAGCAGGCATACAGAGTGGAGGCTGGCATATAATGTGAGCATCAGAGCCGTGTCCACACCCTTGCCATGCCCCCTGTTCTTACTACATGCCAGCCCCTTTCCTATATGCCTTCTGTGTGTATTGCTGTACTCTCCTGAGCTAACAGTGACAGCTGCACAAACATGCACACTGTCACTCAGCTCAGGAGAGTCATGCAATACATACAGCAAGCATATAGGGTGTGGGCTTGTTTATAGAGTAAGCATGTGGCCATCAGTCACGCCCCCTGTTCATTACACTAACGAGAAGTATGGGGGGCTGGAATGTAGGGTGATCATGACGCCCCCCATGCCCCCATCACACCCTGCTGCTCTCTGCAGCAGCATGAGGCTGAATTTGTTCTGTGACCTATTTTCCACTGAGGGAGGGGTGAGTGCTGAGGAGCAGATACTATTTTATTGCTTTATAAGCAATCTAAATATTCTAGAACCGTAGTGGACAGCTCAGCTTCATCATGTAGGAGGACAGGGACAGTACAAAAAACATCTTTCCCCAGAGTTCCACTTTAAAACTACTGACCATGTACTGAGTCCGAAAGTGAAGGCCCCTATCACCTTCTTCTGTTCTGACAGTCTAGCCACTGATTTCAAAGTAAAAAAATGACCATATCTGAAAGTAAATGTTCTCCTAACCCCTTAATTGCATGGTTCCTGTTCTCTACAACGTGTCATCAAATACACCTTCCATCCTTGAATGGGTCACAGAAGAAAGCTTCCAGGCCTACAAATTACACCAGAGACCCTATTCCCTCTCACCTCCTCCAGGCTTTTTCTTCCAACCCACCTAAAATACTTTATCTTTCTTTTAGATCTGGTATTTTTCTTTAACCACGTCATCCTTCCCCCTCCCCTCCCCCCGCACAAGTTTCCATTTTCCGATTTTCATGTTCCCGCCCCTTCTTCCAAGAGACATAACGTTCTTATTTTCTCATCACTATGGACATATGAGAGCTTGTTTTTTGTGGGACGAGTTGTACTTTTGAATGACTTCAGATATTTTACCAGTGTGCTTCTAAATGGGAATAAAAACTCCAAGTGTGGTGAAATTGCAAAAAAAAAGTGCAATTATACAATAGTTTTTTTTTTCTATTCATCATATTGACTATTTGTTAAAACTGATGTGTTTGTATGATGCCTCAGGTTGTTACCAGTAGACACCAAACATGTATGTTTTATAAAGAATAGCAATTTTGGCACCATTTTCCGCGATCCACAGTGTTCTCATTTTTTGGGATCTGGCGTTGTGTGATTTTTTTTTTGCACCTTGAGCTGACATTTCCAGTTAGACCTTTTTGGGTAGTTGCGCTGTTTTGCTTGCCTGTTATTGCATTTTATTGCAATGTTGTGGCGACCATAAATACTTACTTTTGGACTTTTTCCCCATTGCACAGTTTACAGATCTGATTAATTGATTTTATATTTTGATCGACATTTCTGAATGTGGCAATGCCAAATTTGTGTTGTTTTTTTTATAGTTTTATTTTCAATGCGGCAAAAGGGGAGTGATTTGAACTTTTGTGTTTTTTTTTAAATTTATTAAAACTTTTTATATTCTACGCTGCCTCTTAGGGCACCTCAGCACTGCGCAGTTGCTTGTGTTATACAGAGAGATACTTCACCATCCCTCTGCACAGCAGAAATGATCACTTTATGCCAGAAATGTCGCTCGAGTCACTGGCAAGAAGTGATTCATGACAGCATCCGAGGCCATCAGCTAGGGTCACGGATGCGGGCGAGGAACAGTGCGAACCCCGCTGCAGTGCTTTGAACCACGTGGCCAGTGATCAGCTGACATGTGTGGGGGATAATGTGAGCTCAGCGCGTGAGCTCGCATCCAAGGGAGGAAACATGGCCAAGGATGTACATATATGCTATTGGTTGTGAAGGGGTTAAACGCACTTTGATAACCCCTCTATTAGAAAAAATCCATCAAGCAGAACTGCTCTGCCATCTATAGACTTGTCACTAACTTTTCCTTCATCTCTAAACTCCTGGAACAATTTAGTCTAATCCATTATCTTTCAGATAACTCTCTTTGCAATCAGCTTTTTGCTCTTTACATTCTACAGAAACTTCCCTAAACTACCCTAAGTAGCTGAATGTAACGAAATGAAGATAAGCGCAATCCAGCTCTAAAACATGAAGATTTCTTTTTTTATTTTTTATATATAAAGTGCAAACAGAAGGTGAATCACATGATTAGCGTGATTTAAATTGACGTGTTTTGAAAGCTGCACACTTTCTTATTCATGACAACTGTCAGCGTGTTTAAGAGCTGTATTCCACTTATCTTCATTTCATTGCATTCCAAGTCATGGCAGTAATGGAATCTTGCTCCATGGAGATGGGACAAAGACAAACACGATGGGCTGGTTTACATATATTTAAAGTGTAAATGTAATTTCATTGAAAAAAAACAAACAAACAACACTACACTGTTGTTAATGATGGGTCACATAGAAGCTAAGATAATGCTTTTTATGTGCCATATGTCTTATTTTCTCATTTTTCTGTGCTCCTTTAAAAACTGCATTTTATGGACGTGTGGGCGTGGCAAGAGTCTGTCAGCACTGTGTGTGTATTTCCACAGCTTCTGAGAGCAGCTGTGTGATGTGATAGTAGAAAACGGGTTAACAGAAATGTGAGTGAGCACTGTGAAGACAGATGAGTTTGCACTGATTCTGACATTGCTTATCAACTGTGCTGTATGCTGAGCCTAATCTGATACATTCTTTTCTCACCAGTTGTAGTAAGCAGTATAGGCCACACCCACTTTATTCTTATATCCATATTCACTGTGAAGACTTCACACACAGTGCAGAGGGGAAAGCTTGTAGAAGGTTTATGAATGGCTTTCAATCAGATTTTTCTAATGAAGTATACTAGAAAGTTTATTAAAATTACTTGCTCTACATTATTAATAAATGAAAATTTAAAACAGCAGTTACGCTTTAAGTTGAATCTAATATTCACTATTCCCTACTGATTCTCCTTGTTCTCTCAGTAACATTTAACCCTGTGAATTAATAACTCATTATGCTACATGCTCAACGATATTGCTTTCTTGGTTCTCTTAATACCCCTCAGACCAATCTTTTAGGGTATATTTTGCTTGCTCCTCTTCCCCTCAAGTTTGTGGCTCCTCAAGTCCTAAATCCTTCTTTTTTTTATATCTTTTTTTTATATCCTCATTGAACAAAAGATCAGCAGGCTTCATTATCAACACAAACTATGCTGATGACACTCAATTATATGTACTTTGTATTATTGACATCACCCCTTACATCAGTACAAAATACCAGTACTTATCTGTCTGCTACCAGTAACATTATGTCCTCCCTCTATCTGAAACTGAATCATTCCAAAACTAAACTTCTTGTGTTCCCTCCTTCTACTTACCAACCCTAAACCAAAATGATCATTTATGTGTTTTTACCATACCTCCCAAGCTGCACGATTGATGTCTTGGGGTTATATTTGACTCATATCTTTTGATCACTCCTTCTATCCAATCACTCTTGCTTATATCACCTGCATCTCAAAAATATCTGTCAAATTAGACCTTTCCTATCTTTGAAATAATGTTTTATATTGTCTGCTCATATACCCCTCTGATTTGTAAGGTACTGCTGAAAATATTGGCGCAATTTACCGTATTTATCTGTATTTCAAGTTTGTATGTAGAATGTGTAATTTAATATAGTGCCTTAGGCAGCCACTAAATCCCTCTGTTCCTTGCACAGTTACATATATGGTGTAGGCACATACAGTAGGAACATGGCAGGGATTAATGTAGAAGCCAGTCAACAGTGGGAATTTGTAGGAAAAACAACTGAGTTTGGAGACAGACAGAGTGTGGAGTAGAACAAGAGACTGCTGAGTTGAAGCATATACGAAGACTGATGTGAAACCATATTCGAGAGGCGACAGGAATCCTTTAAAGGTCAAGAGAGGCAAAGGTACTCATTCTGACAGACTTGGTTCTTGGTGTACTGTCGGTCCAGTAGGGGAAGGGACCTTAGACTGAAGAAGGTGTAACCTATGCTGAAAAATAGGTACACGGTGGATTCTGACTCTCCGAGCAGTCCTTTTTAGTATCAATTAGTGCCAGAGATAGTGTAGCTGTAGGTACACACATTGACCTATTCAGCTACACTTAATGATGCAGGATAGTCATGGCAAAACACATGGACAGAGGGTGGTTATACCTTCTAGAACAACTAAGCCTCATTAACTCCCCTACCTTAACACTAGAAGTCCCAGAAATTTCGAGCTCACCCCTGAAGTCCCGAAAGAGGGTCAAATGACCCTTAGTCCAAACTGAATAGAACTAACTAGAAACTAAATGGCTAAACTCTATGGAAAACAAGAACCTCTGTGGTGCGACAGTAATGGCCTTAATTACAGAACAAAAGACGGTGATTAGAGGATGTTAGCTATAATCCTTCAGGTCATTCGACCCGTCTCTGGGTTCCAAAGGTAGAAATGTTAAATGACCCCTCTCTGGGACTTCTAGTGTTAAGATCTCTATGAGGTAGAAAGAACAAGTATACCATTTCGTTGACCCTACAACCCTCCTGTAGGTGGTCAGATTGAATCAAGAAAATAGTTTGTTGTTTAAACCTGATTATGTCTGTTGTACAAGTACAAGGAAGGCGTAATCATGCCGTACCAAGTGAACATATGAGAAACAGGGGGTCTCAGGCACAAAAGAAACCTTATAGGCAGAACATGTTTGCCCCTCCACGCACTGTGCATCTGTGGCATGCCTGGACGAGGAGAGGGGGCCCCTTGACCATTACTACCGCCCCTGGTACGTTCAGAAATATAAGGACACCTGCCACAAATTATCAAAAGATACAAGTGCTAAAATCTTCTGATAACATACAAAAGCACATCTGATGCCATATTAATATTTCAGAATATCTGAGATACCTCCAATAAGAGTCTTCAACTTATTATCCTTATTATCGGTGCCCCCACTTACTGGGTTCTGTATCTGTTATTGATCCAAAATTGGGCTCTCTAGGCAAAGTTCTGTAACTCTTTTCATAAAAGGTTTGTAGAAGGATAACAAAAGTCTAAAGACATGAGATGTTTGCTTTAATTGTCTTTCTACAGTTTATCAATAGGATGAAACTTGCAAGATTTAACCTTGTTCTTTAGCAAACTGCTTTTCATCAGTAAATTCCCACTTTTACACTTGTCTGATGGAATAAGTGCTGTCCTAGCAAAGCAGAATGCACACATACAGGTGTATCTCAATGAATTAGAATATCATCAAAAAGATAATTTATTTCAGTAATTCAATACAGAAAGTGAATCACATATATTATATAGTCATTACAAACAGAGTGATCTATTTTAAGTGTTTATTCCTGTAAATGTTGATGATTATGGCTTACAGCCAATGAAAACCCAAAGGTCATTATCTCAGAAGATTAAAGTAGGGAGGATGAAGGGTCTGAGAGATAAAATATTACCTAAATAGATATCAGAGGCTTCACCTTATGTGATTGTGAGAGTCATAACCACTATGAAAGCATATCACCGCTGCTGCAGTCTCTATCATGGTGCATATAGAGTAGAGAGCATGAAGGGTTAAAAACCATGCTGCCGTATTCCACGAGACATGAAAGGGTAAATATAATATTGGCCTCTTCCTTAGGACAAATCAATATCATATTGCCAAGTTTCAGGGCATTTCAGGGAGCTCTGAAACACATTGACTAATAAATCAATATTATATTCACCCTTTGATGTCTCGTGGAATACGGCAGAGTGGTTTTTAACCCTTCATCCTCTCTACTTTTCTGAGATAATAACCTTAGGAGTTTCATTGGTTGTAAGCCATAATCATCAACATTTACAGAAATAAACACATGAAATAGATCACTCTGTTTGTACTGACTCTATATAATATACGCGTTTCACTTTTTGTATTGAATTACTGACAAAAATTAACTTTTTGATGATATTCAATTCATTGAGATGCACCTGCAGATTTTCATGAAAAAAGGAACTCCCCAAGAGAATATGAAAGCAACCAATCCAAGGATGGCAGTGAAAAAGTATAAAGATTGCCAGACACATTATATAAAGAAATGATAATTTAATTATAATCCATATTTATTAGAACTTCCTATTTAAAATTATCAAATTGTGCATCATGCTTTGGATAAAAAAAAATCTTATTAATTAAATAAGGGTTGGAAAAATTGTTGATATGTATTGGTCAATAATTTGTGCATTCTAACCTCCCAACTACAGATATGCTTTTTACTTTGACTTATATAGCAGAGTAATTTTAGACATTTTTTTATACTGTCTCTTTTTTTGTTATATAGATCCTTGGTGGTGTGAACACAGTTCTACAGACCTGTTCACGTTGTGTTCTGGCTCAGTTATCAGTATTCATTTAGTTTCTTGTTTTGCAAGTTGGGAAGTGCCCCACCCCTTCCTTACTGAGTCAGACACATATTAACATATTAACTAAGTACCCTGTTATTGACACTGTTTTGCACTTGCTTTTTACTTTTACTTATATAGTAGAGTAATTTTAGATGTTTTTTATACTGTCTTTTTTTGTGATATAGATCCTTGGTTCTACAGACCTGTTCACATTGTGTTCTGGCTCAGTTGTTAGTATTCATGGTAGAGTCCATGTAGCATTTTATCAGACTGTTATGCAATGTCTAAAACCATTTTGAGTCAGTCATAGATATAACTTACAGGCTTTCTGCTTTCTGAGCTTAAGGATGTCTCGAGACTCATTAAAAATCTTCTACCACAATTTGTAATGTAGATTTACAGTATATCTTCCTTTGTGCATAGTGCATTAGCGTTACAGAACTTTGCTTCGAAGAGGTTATGTCCCGTGTTAGAGTACGCTCTGTTGTATCTTCCAACTCTTGCTAAATATGTCTCGTAGTCCCCAC
This sequence comes from Allobates femoralis, assembly GCA_033576535.1. NCBI lineage: Eukaryota > Metazoa > Chordata > Amphibia > Anura > Aromobatidae > Allobates > Allobates femoralis. Next base: position 178,211,473 of record JARQOC010000004.1, read on the forward strand.
TGTGATCAGAGATAGAACATTGTCTTTAGATCCATGTCAGAGGTCTTTGTGAAAAACAGAGCTTGACTTCAGGCTATAACGTTTCTTAATTCATTAATAATGTGTGTATGACTGTAAAGTAAACAGCAATGACCCTGTTACCTCGGTCTGTGACCAAGAGATTAGAATGTGGTAGAAAGGCGAAATGTCTTCAGAATGAAATATAAGCGCTTCCAAGCCATAAAGCATGTTTAATGATTCAGATGACTGTACATCCAATTGAACGCTGAGCTTTATAGGGGTAGAGCACTGCTTGCAATGGGCAGACTGGTTTATATTATTTCTTTTTCGAGCCCACTAAAAAATATTTAGCCAAAAAGAAGCATAGACAGTACTCACCGGTCTTCGTATTCAGTGCAGACTTTTTATTCTGTTAAAGGGGTTACATCAATTGCAGGGAGGGGGTGTGCAGAGGCACCGTTTCCCACCGTTTAGTGCATTAGCGCTTCAATTGATCCTTGCCATTGATGTAACCCCTTTAACAGAATAAAAAGTCTGCACTAAATAGGAAGACTGATAAGTGCCGTCTATGCTTCTTTTTGGTTATTCAGCTACAGCTTCACCTTGGGACGTGCAACGCCTATCAAGATTCCCTGCTGCAAGGTATTTGACCTGGTCCGGCTTATTTAAGGTATAAGGTTTATAAGCGTGACGGTACCCCGGATTCATTCCTATTCAAATTAGTTTAAAAAATATTTAGGCATGGTACCATGCAATATGTTAATGGAATATAGACACCTAATTACTTATATGTTATGGTACCTTTACACGCCGCCACAGGAAGGCAGAAACCGCCAGGCATCGGACACAATTGTCCCTGTTGCCATGAAATCACCACGAAGTGGCGACGTGTAATTCGGGTAATTTCTTCCTGTTTCCCGCAGTTCCTTCGGATACCTGTTTCTGAGCCGTGCTCAAAAACAGGAAGGAACAATTCCTATGGTGGCGGCGTGTAATCGGGGCACAGGCATGGTATTTGCGTAGCCTAGTGAATTCCCTGGGGCGTGCCACAGCGTCATGGTTACCACGCCCCATCAGCGATCATTGGTGGGGGCTACTGTGTAACCATTGGCTGACCCTGCACAGGGCGCCATATTTAATGAGCTGACCAGTCACAATACACAGTCGTAATGACGTCATGTATTAGCCAGCCTTCCTGCGCCGGCTGGCCAATGATGATGCTATTGCATTGTCCAATCACTGTACGAGCGTCACGTAATACACTACTCTATCACGCCTATGTACTTGTGGCGCGAAACATGTACGTCCATATTCCCTTGTGTTAGCGGCGTGTAAATCGGAGAAGGTATTCAACAGGTAGTAAGCCGAGGCACCTGTCGGCACTTCCGGGGAACAAAAGTACCTTCAGTAGAGCACATTGTGGCGGCGTCTATATGCGGCATCGGCAACCGTTAGCAACCGTTAAAAACGCGCGCGTGCATGTGTGGTGCCTACCTGTTGCTACCCTCAGTGGCGGCGTGTAAAGGTACCATTATAGACAGGAAAACATAGATATACTGTAGGTTTGTAAATTGTGCCACATTTTTAAATGTTGCATAAATGACCATTGTTTGTAGAATAATCATAACACATTGTTGTCACGTACCCGCTTCTCAGCACGTGACTTGTTGTGCACCTAAAAGGGTAAATTTATTTCTTCTAACTTCTCCAGCACTCAACCCCTGTACTGTATTATAACATAAAAAAGGTAGAAAATTACAGAAATATCTAAACTTTCCCTTCTAATGTTATCATCTGCATCTTTGGGAGGAGGAAAAATGAAATATGGATCACAATCAGCGTAGTCTGATCCCCCAGTGGTGAACAAGCTTTCTTTGTCTGCGTGGCCTTTCATAGGCTTAATGTTGAGGGCAAATTTTAATATTCTAATCCCAGGTCTGTGACTTGACCATAGCTAATTTATCAATGAATAGATTGCATTTCAAATTCCCGTTGTTTTACAGCTCTTCCCTTCCCATAGCAAATATTGAAAGCAAGACCCTGCCATCAGTGACCATTTGTTGATTTCTTTGAAGCCATTAGAGGTAAATACAGGACTATATTCCAGAACTCAGATAAGCTATAGGGATCTTCCCCTGCTGATTTATTGTTTTATGGTCATTTTTCTAGTCCTGTATTTACAGGTCTTGATCTTCCATATAATTCTATGAGCACTACCTGCTCTGGCACCTATCAGTGCTGCTGGTTTATTGCATCAGCCTGTGATTTATACTGTATGATTATGCTAACAGGGCTCTGTTTCTGAAATTGCCTATATAGGCAGTGTGATCATATTTTGTTTTTATATGTCCCTTTTAGTATATACGGTAATAAAGTTTATTTTTTTTAGATATGTACTCTATTTTCTGGTGTCTTTTCTTTTTTCTAGGTTATTCTTGGCATTTTCTATTTGATGCTGCACCCACTGTATTTGACTAACAGTGCACCCTCTTTATATATTCATACACACGCAGCCATGCACGTGTGCATATACATGCAGTCATCAACATGGGTACATACGCAGCAATCAGCATGTGCACCAACAAACGTAGACATGCAGCCATGCACACACGCATGCAACCATGAACATGTGCATACACACAACCATGCACACGACACACGACCAGCCATGCACACATGCCCAGCCATGGACATGTAGCTATGAACACACAGCCATCCAGATGCACATGCACACATACACAGCCATCAACGTGCAACACACGCAGCCACGCTACAGACACACGTAGCCATACACAGCCATCAGCATGCAACACACGCAGCCACGCCACACACACACGTAGCCATACATAAAACACACCACACATGTAGCCATACACACACATGTAGTCATACACACGTAGCCATACACACACACACACATGTAGCCATACACACACACACATAGCCATAGACACACACATGTACCCATACACACACACATAGCCATACACACACGTAGCCATACACACACGTAGCAATACACACACACGTAGCCATACACACACACACATGTAGCCATACACACACACATGTAACCATACACACACATGTAGCCATACACACATGTAACCATACACACACATGTAGCCATACACACATGTAGCCATACACACACACACATGTAGCCATACACACATGTAGCCATACACCCACACACTTAGCCATACACACACACACACACACATGTGGCCATACACACACACATGTGGCCATACACACATACACATGTGGCCATACACACACACACACGTGGCCATACATACACACACATGTAGCCATACACACACATAGCCATACACACGCACATAGCCATACACACACACATATGTAGCCATACACATATATGTAGCCATACACACACATGTAGCCATACACACAGACACACGTGTAGCCATACATACACACACACATAAAAATTGGAGCTAGAGAAGCAACACATATTGCTCGCCATTCCCCTGGGCTTGTCTGCCATTCAGCTCCTCTATAGCAGGGGAGCCGTCTGCTGGCAGTGATGGGGCTGGCCCAGCACACGCAGGGTTATTAGCTGCAGCGTCGGCCTAAGTGAAAGGTCCCTCCATGAACAACTGCAGGGGGGAGCGTACAGGCAGAGACTGGCCCCCGCAATTGGCCAGCCTGTGATGGTGCCCACCGCCTCTCCCTACAAGCGCTTTGCCACGCTCCGCTCTGGAGGGTAAGCGTGCTATGTAAGCACGCCTCAGTACAAGGCCGACAGTGAATAAACTTTGCAGGGGTGGGGCGGCCCTAAACTGTCCCTAAGTGTCCAGCCAAGGGGGTGAATACTTCCTAGCCCAGCCCACCCCTGGGTAGCGATGCTGTCAGAGTGCAACAGGCAGCACAGCAGGCAGTCTCACAACAGTGGCGGATTATAATGGGACAATTTACCCAGGGCTGGTGACCCCCACCTCACAGCACTGGGCCCGTGGTTACCGCCCATATTGACCACATTATAATCCGCCACTGCACATAGTAATTCTTATTTCAGGGATTTATGATTAGAGATGATGAGATCGATCCTCTGAGAATTAACTTTGAGTTCAATTTCTTGAAGTTAACAAGCCCTAGTAAATTTGACCAATTCGAGACACATGCACACTGATCAAAAATTTTAGGTGCCACTTCACACACTGCTGAATATTGCATGAGCCAGAGAGAATAGTCATGATGTCAGGTGCAAACATGTGGGAATTTCCCAATAATACTGTGTAGCTATCGCATCACAGGGTCTAGTGTAGCCAATCATGTGGACTATTACTGGAACTAAAAAAAGTGAGGGCTTGGTAAGCATGGCCTTTTTAGGTTTTTGCAATCTAGGGATAGGAGGACAGAGCGCACAGCTTATTATTTGAAATAGAGATAGGCTAGGGTCTAACTAGCATTAACCCTCAGGCTGACGAATGCGTTAGAAACTTAGGTTTTCTCAGCCTGAGCGCATAGTGTTAATGGCAAGTAATTCTATGCGCTGGCTGTCTATTCATCAATATAGATACCTGACGACTCGCTCAGCTGCCGACTCCACACAGAAGTCCCGGATATGTGCTTTTGCTGCGCACACAGGAAAACGCTGCAAACTGCGTTTCCTATGCGCTCTGCTACTCGCCCCAGGGCAGGGTACTCAGCTCTCAGGCTCGGTCTGGGATGTCATGGGTGGCTGCCTGAGGCTGTGGCCCTGGTGGTCAATGAATAAAGGAAAAATAAAGTATATACAAGTTTGTCGTGACGTCACCTGCAGTATCTGGTGATGTTCACCAGCGCCGCTACAGTCCTCCGGTGGTTGATTGTACTGCGGCCAAGTTGGTGTATTCCCCCGCAGGCAGGACTGGACCGCCGGGGCAGTGTTTCTGTAAAGAGATAGTTTCAGGAAAGAATGCAGCAGAGGCGGTAACTCACTTCACCGGGTACTTTACTGGAAACCTTTCAGTCATCAATACAATCTTTCAGTAGCAGTAGATGTTACTTAGCAAATAGCTACGGGTGCTGCAAGTGGACTTTCTGACTGTTAGATGGATCCCTCAATGTGTACCGTTCCTGTTCCTTTCTTTCCTTGCCTCCCAGTGGCAGTGAAGTCTGACTTTATATAGACTAGTTCGATCTCCTGCAGTTCCTTGTTCTGCCCTCCCTTGTACCCGTCGGGTGAACCTTCTTTTGGGCTCCTTGCAGTGTCCTGCTACTCCTGGCTCCCCTCTTTCTGGGATCTTTGGGAGTCAAAGGCGTACATGAAGATACCTCTGTTCTTCGGATTGTCTGTGAGCCTTGAAGAGCTCACAGGTGCGGGCTCCGGGACCCGGTTCCTTTCCTGGGGCAAACTCTTGGTTACTCTATTCCCCACGAGAGTGAACTCTTGCCTCTGCCTCTCTCGCTTCCTTCTGTTTCTGGGATCTGTACTTCTGTCTTCCCTGGGCCCCACAGCCGAGGAGACCCTCCTTGTTTCCTTCCAGGCCGGCTGCCTGGCTCTAACTCCAACTAACTGCTCACTAGTTCCCCCTACCTAGTAGTCACTATCTCTCCTCCCGGGGTCCCTCCTACCTACTGATCTAGTGTGGGTGTTAGTTCTAGGGTTCCACCTACTGACCAAAGTTCCACTTGCAGTGGAGTGACTACACTGCTTTTCTGAGTGTAGTACCCCTTTTGTGGCACCTACTTTGTGGGGCGCCACATACCCCCTTGATGAAATATGCTCGTCCGCGAGTATCACATTTGCCCATCGGGAAGTGAAAAAATTATTTTTATATTAAATACCGATGGGTAACTATATACAGTTTAAGAATATTTGTGTTTCTTCCCGTTTCCGGGAGGCGCATGACTTCAAACGTTACACATATAAAAACTGACATTATTCACTCTGGCCCAACGGGACCGGTACTAGCAATGCTAGATGATCGCTGACGACATTGACGGCTGATTGCTGGTGAGCTGTCACACAGACAGACTCACCAGCGATCAATTGACCAGTGACATCATGGAAACGATTTAAATATCGTTTCCACGATGTCCTGCTCCCGCTGCCAGCCTGCTGGAAGCGGGAGCAGGCTGGTCTCCAAGGTAAACTGCGGGTAACTAGGCAGCGCGCGCTGCCTAGATACCCGACGTGTACCTTAGTTACCAGCCTCCTCCGCTCACCCGGTGAGCGGAGGAGGCTGGTAACTAAGGTACACAGTCGGGTATCTAGGCAGCGCGCGCTGCCTAGTTACCCGCAGTGTACCTTGGATACCAGCTCCCAGCGCTTGTGAGAGGCGCTGGGAGCTGGAATATCGCTAGTCCCGGTGTCACACGCAGCGATGCTGCGTGTCCACCGGGCGACAATCGCCAGGTTTCTGAGCTGGTTCTGAAACCTGGCGATCATCAACCAGCGATTTATCGCTGGTTGATGCAGTATGTCACACGCGTCAATATCGCTGCAACGTCACGTGCAGCCGATATCGTGCAGGCGATATTGACGCGTGTGACACCCCCTAAAGTATGTGAATAATATAAAGATTCAAGTGATGGGGAGGGGCAGGACCTGTAGAGTCAGTCTAAATGTGAATTAATTGATCTGTGATATAATTCATTATACCTCTTAATAACTTTCTTATTAGTTCTTAAAACACTGCAAAGAAGGAGGGCAGTTTAATATCCCTCTGTCCTAATGTTGTGTTTGCAGTACAGAATTCAAAAAAGGGTTCAACACATTATAAAAGACCACAAAGTTATTTCTATTTTTTCCAGGCAATTAGAGGCTTTGCAGCATTTACATTCTCGGTTAATGTATTTGCTACAAATGGAATTTGGGAGGTAAAATTCATCGAGACTGCCAAATATGAATGTAAAGATTCACTCACCTCTATTTCTGATGTCAAATGTGAGCACTGTTTTTATCATACACAATATAACACAAACTATTTTATGTGAACATTTCCATGTGGATGCAAAAACATAACACTTCATAAAAGTTTCATGCTTGCTATAATGGGGTTTTGTCTATTCTCTTTCTGTGTGGCAGGTTCAGTTTTTAGAGATTGGATTACATCTTTTTAATCCACAAATGTTTAACAATTTACTAAAAATGTTCTTTTCCGAGAAATAAAGAATCCAAGCAAAATAATTTGCAAGTATAATTTGATTGCTGTTACAAAAACTGCATTCAGCTCAGACTGTCTTCTAAGGTCATTGTGGAAGGTAATCATATTTGTGTGAAGTCTAGTTATCTAGGCTATTTATCTTTATCACATGATGGGATACACAAGGGAGTATATATTTTCCAAGCCCTGTCTTCAGAGGTAGTTTGTAATATGATAATTAGAATGTATAGACATTTCTACAGAAGTTACCCCACTGTTATACATGCAGCCAAGAAAAATTCTCACATGGTAAATGGCCATGATGAAAAATGGCCACATGGGAAAGTACTCAGAAAATTGCTGCATATTTTATACCTAACCATAATTTAAAAAAAATCAAAGTTACCTACAATGTATGCAAATTACTAAGTGTTACTTATGTTGTATCACCCCTGTATGGACATCTGTACATATGTTAATAGAGAAAATGCAGTTAATTTGACATATAGGTGCTTTTTCAATTACATTTGTGCTATTCCCCTCTATTAGTCAAATCTAATCTAGTATTGCAGCACATCACTAATTACATGTGGGCCCATTCACAGAACTGAGTACCTAATGAGTCCCCTGCAATTTACCTCCAAAACTGCAAATAATGAAAGCCCTGAGGAAGCCACTTCGGCGTAATGCGTGCGGCCTACTCCACTCTCTGCCTTTCCCGGTGCCGGGGTCAGGTCCACCACTTTTATAAGTATGTGAAATAGCTCTGGTTTTTGGAGCATGTTTATCATCTCACTATAAGTGTACTGTGGCTAAAATTGTCTGTATACCTAATGCTTATGTGTCACCACATATATGTATGACCTCTATTTGTGGTATCTATACTTGACTTTAAACACTTGTGTGATTACAATAGCAGGAATTCCTTGAATAGACATAACTGCCTTTTACACATGTATACTTTTCTGGGTGGTCCATAAAAACCACGGCGCAAGGATTGCAGACCCACACACCTCATGTGGAGGTTTTATTGTGTTGGTTTTTAAAGGTTTTTATAAGTGTTCTTGGTGGATAAAAACATGTGTGAATAAACTTCTTTAATATTTTTTCACACAAAAAACTTTGTTGTGGACTCTTGGTATAGCCTATAAAAATGTGTTAAATAAAATTCCCTAGTGCTGTTTAAACACACACTTAATCTGTTTCCCTCCTAATGTAGAGAAAGTTATTTTAATAGACTTTCAAATATAACTCATTAGATAATTCTGGTTGAAAACCATTCATAAACCTTCCACAAGGTGTCCCCACTACACTGTGTGTGAAACAGACATATGTTCATTCAGAGCCGTCTTTGGTGAAGACGAGGCATGTAACCTTTTAAAATAAAGGGGGCGTGGCCTACACTGCTGACTGTAGCTAATGAGGAAACAATGTATCAGATTACCTCAGGGTATAGCACAGTTGCTGTGCTATGTCAGGATCAGTGCAAACGCCTCAAAAGCTTTTGCAAAGGAAATATCTGTCATCTGGCTCCACACAGCTCAGTCACAATCTGTCAACTTCTGGCCACTTCCACACAGGCATAAAATGCTTTTTTTTTAAAAGCACAGAAAAATGTGAGAAAATAGGTCACATTGCACAAAAAAGCATTATTTTAACTGCTATGTGACCCATCATTAACAACCAGTACAGTATTGCTTTTTTGTTTTTGTCTTTTCAATGCAATAACATTTACACTTTAAATATTGGCTGATGAAGAATATACATTTTTATTCATTTACTAATGAAGATGCTTGAGAGAATGCCAAGGATGTATAAAGCTGTCACCAGAGTGAATGGGACAACTTTGAGGAATCCAAGGTTTATCACATACTAGATGGGTGCCCAATGCTATTGCATCGAGAGGGTAGCGGCTGTCTCCTCCTGTGCACTCTCCCCCTGTTCATTCTCTTTCTCCCCTCTGTGTGCTGCCTTCTTCCCTCTGTGCTCTCTCCTTTGACCGGTCTCCCCATCTGCTCTCTCTCTCCATCTGTGCTCTCCTCTCTCCTCTGTGTTTTGTCCTCTGAGCTGTCTCTCTGCCCTAAGGGGGCATGTAAAATAAAGTAAAAGTGAAGGAAAAAGTTTTTAAAAATATGATTTATTTTTTTTTTTAAAACCTAAACATTCAAATCTCTTCCCTAGTACCCCATTGAAAATAAAACTATTAGAAAAAAATGCACATATTTGGTATCGCTGATTCAGAAATACCTGATCTATCAAAATAAAAAATCAATTAAACTGGATAATGGAAAAAAAAAGGCAAAATGCCAAAATTACATTTTTTTGGTCGCTGAAACATTGCAATAAAATGCTGGCGATCAAAACATTGCATGTATGCCAAAATAGGATAATTAAAAACATCAGCTCAAGACACAAAAAATAAGTCGTCACACAGCCCCAGATCCCGAAAAATGTGAACGCTACGGGTCAGAAATTTTTTTTCACCACTTAGATAAAAGTGTACATGTTTGGTATGTATACATTTATACTGACTTGAGGCATCATACTCACAGGTCTGTTGTACCATATAGTGAACATGGTAAATAAAAAACAATTGTGAAATTGCAACAAATGTATAATTACACTACTTTTGCAATTTCACCACATGTGGAATTATTTTTCCCATTTTCCAGTACACTATTAGGTAAAATAAATGATGTCATTCAAGCCCTCATATGTCTATATTGATGGAAAAATAAAATATCTAATTAACCCCTCAGGAGAGGGAAAGATAAGAGTGAAGTATGGCACCTGCCTGAGAGTAGAACTGCTGTATAAAATTTGACAAGGTGCACATGTATGCACTCACCTTATTTAGATGTATATAGGTTTTAAACATTTAGATATCGTACTCAGTAATAATGCTCCAGAAACTCCAAGATATTCTGCAGCTCACCTGGGATGCAATGGAGAGCTCCTCCAGCGGAGCTCGCGAAGGAAAGAGAATCAAGGAGAAAATCTGAAACAGTAGATGGTGGCGATCGCCAGAGACTCCAGACTTCAAATCCAAAATGATCTTTTAAATCATATCTGAGGAAGGCTAGATGGAACTAACTAACTGAAATGCATTATACTTGAATTTCTTTTATCAACGATAAAGATTCTCCTACTATTTTTTTGGTCTGGAGTCTCTGGGGAGAGCCACCATCTACTGCTTAGAAAAATAAAATAGTTTTAGCTCTTGAAAGGAGGGGAGGAAAAAATGGAAAAAAAGGCCTAGGGATGAAGGTTTTTTTTTTTATTTTTCGCATTTTCTTTTATCTTATTTAACATTTTGAAACCTTGGAGTATTACCTTTGCCCACTCAGCCTCACAATACAATGACACTTTGTGTCCTGTGCAAATTCCATTTTGTAAGACATTATCATAATAGGCAACTGACTATGAAATCAATATATTGAAAACACAGAATTACACTAATGTAATAGTAATGGTCACAACTCACCTCCTCCACCTCTATGACCTAGACCTCTGAGCAGATCAGAGCGCTCCAAAAAAACTCTCCCACAGAAGTCGATGAACATATTTTCAGATTATTGTTTTGGTGTCTGCTGTAAAACATATCTCTGAATATTAATATAAGCTTAGGCAAAATGGCTACTCCTATAATGAAGTGCAACAAATACCAAAATATCTATAAACAGAAAATAGAAATTAACTTATGGTTGGCTTTATTGCAAAATTTTGAGAGTTTAGTTTCAACTAAATTTCTGCAGTCAATCTGTGACTACAAATTAGGGACACTTGACAGTGTGTAGTATGCCCACTGTCAGGATTCTCCACTGCATTGCCAGATAGAGCAGTCATCATATAACCACATGTATGTAATTTGAATACTTGTGGTCATGTTCCAACTGGATCTTCATTCTTTTTTTTTTTATAAATAGAACATCTAGTTGACATGAGACTGCCAATTTGTAATTTGCATACTTGCAGTCCCATGACGTCTACTTGATTTGATACAAAAAGATGGAAGCGTGATGTATGTTTGGGCGCTGAGGTAAGGAAGATCTCTGATGCTGGCTTCTTTTCCGGACTTTATTAAAATAATTGCAGTTATAATTATTCAAGCTTAAGGCTCTCAAGAGCCAGCATCAGAGATCTTCCTTACCTCAGCGCCCAAACATACATCACGCTTCCATCTTTTTGTATCATTCTGACTCCCTATGGGGAGAGTGGTGGAGTGAGCTGCAGAGGAGGGAGAGGACCTGAAAAGACGCCAGCTGGATCGGCCCCTTTACTAGACACGTGACGCCGCCCGGCACTAGTGTTTCCCCGGAGAAGACCTCGTAGGAAGCACGAGGACGGAACCGGAGGATTCTGCTGCTTCAAATTAATAAGCTTATCTACGGGCTGTGGTTTATAACCAGACCAGGTGAGTTTAAATGCAAAAGAACCGCCCGTTAACAGCCCCATGTGTATAGGCGCACTACAAGCTGTTGTTGTTTTTTCTTTTACGTCTACTTGATTTGAGAATTAGAGAGGAATCGTGACTGTGCAAAATTCGCGGTGTCAAGATCCACCTATGTGTAGTATAGTGCTGTGACTGAAGAATATTTAGCTGAAACCCAGAAAATCTGTTTAACAAAATAGTGTTGTCCAAAGCAAATGACCCCTTTAAAAGTTGTAAATTTTTACAAACATATTATTTACTTCATACTTCTATTATAACTCTAATTATGTACTGCAACAGACAAAAAAAGGTTGCAATGTAGGATTAGTCTAGAATAGATGAAGGATAAACAGCTCCAATCAAGTTCCAAAGTTCCCAAAGAAATTTAAGGTGTCCTGCAGGCTCAGGGTGCATCATTGTCAGTGTGAACCATCCATCGACATTTGAATTAAATGCTATGGAGGAAACCCAGGAGGACCCCACTGTTGACATAGAGACATAAAAACCTAGACTATAGAACTATAGTTTGCTAAAAATGTATGTAAATCAAAATCCTTCTGGGAAAGCGCATTGTGGACAGATGACATTAAGAAAGATAATTTTGGTAAAGAATATTATTCTACTGTTTACTGAAATCAGAATTAGGCCTACAAAGAAAACAACACAGAACCTACAGTCAATTATGGTGGAGGTTCAAAGATGTTTTGGGTTGTTGTGCTGCCTCTGGCACTGGGTGCCTTGACTGTGTGCAAGGCATCATGAAATCTGAAGATTACCAAAGGATTTTGGGTGGCAATGTAGCGCCCAGTGTAAAAAAAGCTGGGTTTACGCGTTTGGTCATGGGTGTACCTGCAAGACAATGACCCCTAACATACTCCAAGAAGCACCATGAAATTAATGGAAACAAAGTGCTTGAGAGTTCCAAAGTGTTTAGCAATGGGTCCAGATCTAAATCCCATTGAACACCTGTGGAGAAATCTTAAAATTGCTGGGGGAAGGCGCCTTCACATATGAAAAATCCATAGCAGTTTGCAAAAGAAATATGGTTCAGAATTCAAGTTGAGAGGTGTAAGAAGCTTGATGATGGTTGTAGGCAGTGATTGATTGCTGTTATTTCAAAGGGTCTTCAACCAAATATTACATTTTGTGCTGCCCATTGTTGGAATGGTTTGTGCAATTATCTACAATTTGTCTTTTTTTCTCAGTATTTTTGCGCTGTTACAATTAACACAAAGGAAATAGACGTGTATAACGGGAGAAATACTTCATTTTCTGGAACAATGTCAAGAGTGTAAACACTTTTGTCGATGACTATACTATATTTATATTTAATGTACACATTGGTTATGCAAAGATATGAGCATTACTACTTAGACACTGTAGGCAGACCTCAGGGGATGTGAATATTTTACAGACAAGCAGATGATATTTAAAAGTTTAAGTCGCTTGTTCTGACAGTTTATAGATAATTAATACAAGTTGGAGAAGTGTGAAATACAGTCTTTTTTATTATTTAATTGGCAAAGTTAGAAACATAATATAAGCTGAAAAGTAATAACACATTGAGACCAATGCTTAATGATAAATTATAGCATAGTCTTCTAAAGCGCAATTTAAATGAGTCAGTCTATCTGTCCATCCATCCCCCTCATGGTAGCCTTTTACATGTGTACAATAATAGATTATTAAATGATACACTCATAATCATAACAGATGGAAAACAGCAGTAGGAGGACACGTTCCCAGGAAATTATTTCTTTGGCAGAAACTCTATGTTAATAGCACAATTTTCCAAACCCAAAAAAAGAAAAACAATTAACAAAACTGTATTGTGATGAAGATACATTGTGATGGCCACTTTCTGTATAAAACACCGACATGATTTAATATCATGATCTGGCAATGAGAACTTCGACCTAAGATGCTTTGTGCGACAGATCCTTTATTATCACCCAACTGAAGTACCCGTCTGTATTGTTAGATTATGTCCTGGAAAAGCAGGCTGAATTATATGGCCCATGTGCTTCTGTTCACATCTCGGATTTGACTTTCAATGAGCTATCAAAATTATATTGCATAAAGCCTTTGCAAATATGTATTTCATACACTAATCAAATAATGAAGCTGCATAGTTGGATAGTGAAGAAAACAATGACACTTGACAGAGGGTTCCATGACAATTGTGTACAAGATAATTGTGTACGGACAATTGTGTACAGACAATTGTGTACAGGCCAATTGTGTCCAAGGACAATTGTGTACAAGGACAATTGTGTACAGGGCAATTGTGTACAAGGCAATTGTGTACAAGGCAATTGTGTACGGACAATAGTGTACAAGGCAATTGTGTACGGACAATTGTGTACAAGGCAATTGTGTACGGACAATTGTGTACAAGGCAATTGTGTACAAGGCAATTGTGTACGGACAATTGTGTACAAGGCAATTGTGTACGGTTGTGTACAAGGCAATTGTGTACGGACAATTGTGTACAAGGCAATTGTGTACGGACAATTGTGTACAAGGCAATTGTGTACGGACAATTGTGTACAAGGCAATTGTGTACGGACAATTGTGTACAAGGCAATTGTGTACAAGGCAATTGTGTACGGACAATTGTGTACAAGGCAATTATTTGTGTACAGGCCACTTGTACAGGCCACTTTCACAATGACGCTTACTTTCAGTTTCATTACTCACCCCTTGCAACTTTCACCATGACTTTTACTATGAGCAAGTCTGAAAAAGACAAAGATGTCCTTAGGCTTGGGGGACACGAGTATATCCTGCACAGGACACGTGATGACAGCATCAAAGAATGGCGGTGCAGGCAAGTCAACAAATTCAAGTGTCCCGCACGCATGCACACATCTGGAGCCGCGATTGTTAAACAGCCGACTGAGCACAGTCACTCTGCAGATCCAGTTCAAGCTGAAGCCAGAGCTACAATGGCTGCTCTGAGGCAAGAAGCAATCAGCTCTCAAGCATCTACTAGAAGCATTGTTGGACAGGTTCTTCGAGACAGGTCTGATGACGTGTTGTCTCGAATGCCCAAGCGAAGTGACGTTGAGCGAAATACACGTCGGGTCAGGCAGCGAGCAAACACCATGCTGACTCCTCCTCAAAGCATCAATTTTGCTATCCCCCAGGAATACAGCGACATCATTTTATATGACTCTGCAAGAGATGACCCCCACAGGATTCTTGCCATTGGTAGCAATGAACTGTTGCCTTATTTCGAAAGAGGAGAGACATGGTTTGGCGATGGAACGTTCAAGGTGGTGCCAACCATGTTCTTTCAGCTGTATTCTCTCCATGCAAAAGTCGGCAACTCCTATCCTCCCCTGATCTACTGCCTGCTGCCAAACAAGACTGGTCCAACCTATCGTCGAATGATCACGGCGCTCAAAGGGTTGATGCCAGGTGCAAATCCCCAGAAAATTCTTCTTGACTTTGAGATGGCAGCAATGTCAGCTTTCCAAGATGAGTTTCCAGCTGCAGCGATTTCTGGCTGCTTCTTTCATCTGAGCCAGTCCATTATTCGAAAGGTCAATGAGCTGGGCCTAAAGGCTGAATTTGAGGCTGAGGATGGAGAGTTCAATCTCAAGGTAAAATCTTTGGCCTCCTTGGCGTTTGTCCCACCAGCCGAAGTAAGTGCAAGGTATGACGAACTAGCCCAAATCTTCCCTGATGATGATGCTACCAATCAGCTCCTCTCCTACTTTGAGCATACCTACGTTAGGGGGCCAGGAGTAGGTGGACGCTTTCGAAACGCAAGGTTTACTCCAGAGGTCTGGAATCATTATGCTGACGCTTTGGCCTCTGCCCCCAAGACCACGAATTGCTGCGAGGGGTTTCATAACGCCTTACAAGCACTCTTTCTTTGTGCTCATCCTACCGTGTGGAAACTGTTCAACGGACTCATTAGTGACATGGCAATTCATAGACTTACAGCCAGAATGCTGAGGTACTGAATGTTGAGCATCACGAAGCAAGTATGTCCAGCTAGCTGAACGACTCGTGTGAAAGTGGCTGATTATCACAATCAGGATACAAGCTGCGGTATCTACGAGCGATCAGCAACATGCAGGCACGATAGACAAGACCAGCAATATTTGTAGAATAAGAATAGAAGAAGCTTTGAAAACTGTTATTCAATAAGCAATCTTACGTTAAAATCAATGATGAATAAAGTATTTCCTTTTTGGACGTTTAATTTTTTGTTTTCCCTATACTTGTCTGTAAATAATCGTCCGTAACACAATTGTCGTACACAATTGCGTTGTACACAATTGTCCGTACACAATTGCCTTGTACACACTTGTACACAATTGTCTGTACACAATTGTCCGTACACAATTGCCTTGTACACAATTGTCCGTACACAATTGCTGTACACAATGTCCGTACACAATTGCCTTGTACACAATTGTCCGTACACAATTGCCTTGTACACAATTGTCCGTACACAATTGCGTTGTACACAATTGTCCGTACACAATTGCCTTGTACACACTGTACACAATTGTCTGTACACAATTGTCCGTACACAATTGCCTTGTACACAATTGTCCAGTACAAAATTGCCTTGTACACAAATTGTCCGTACACATTGCCTTGTACACAATTGTCCGTACACAATTGCCTTGTAACACAATTGTCCGTACACAATTGCCTTGTACACAATTGCCTTGTACACATTGTCGTACACAATTGCCTTGTACACAATTGTCGTACACAATTGCCTTGTACACAATTGTCCGTACACAATTGCCTTGTACACAATTGTCCGTACACAATGCCTTGTACACAACCGTACACAATTGCCTTGTACACAATTGTCCGTACACAATTGCCTTGTACACAATTGCCTTGTACACAATTGTCCGTACACAATTGCCTTGTACTACATTGTCCGTACACAATTGCCTTGTACACAATGTCCGTACACAATTGCCTTGTACACAATTGTCCGTACACATTGCCTTGTACACAACCGTACACAATTGCCTTGTACACAATTGTCCGTCCCACAATTGCCTTGTACACAATTGCCTTGTACACAATTGTCCGTACACAATTGCCTTGTACACAATTGTCCGTACACAATTGCCTTGTACACAATTGTCCGTACACAATTGCCTTGTACAAAATGCTGTACACAATTGCCCTGTACACAATTGTCCTTGTACACAATTGTCCTTGGACACAATTGCCCTGTACACAATTGTCTGTACACAATTGTCCGTACACAATTATCTGTACACAATTGTCCTGTCACCTTGACAAAGGACATTTAGTCCGAAACAGGTTGCCTGTGCAGCGCCCTTTCCCTGTTTGTTATGCCTGTATGTCCTGTATAAATTGTGCAGATTATATGGGATTATACTGTGGAGAAAATAAATAATTTTTATTGGCATCACTTCTGGAAGCTGGACCGCATTTTTGTTCATTACTAAGCGGTGTTATAGGACACTGATCCGCGCATACCAGCCAGCGGGGGTGAGCTGAAATCTTTCTATTAAAGTTGGATGGATTCTCATTGGTCATTCTATTTGGAATTCACAATTCTGATATAAAGGCCCCCGTTACACCTAGCGACATTCCAGCAATCCCGACAATGATACGACCTGGCAGGGATCGCTGGAATGTAGCTAAGTGGTCGCTGGTGAGATGCCTCACAGGCAGATCTACTCACCAATGCGTCGACCCCTGACGGTTGTTGGGATCTGTCACTGTCACGGGCATGGAGATCGTTGGTCGTTTTCCCTGTCACACACACCGATGCAGCATGCCGAGCAGGAGACTGACGATGAAAAAATGGTCCAGGCCATTCCGTAACGATCAGCGAACTCACAGCGGGTGGGGCGCTCGCTGCTACATGTCACATGCAGCGATAATGCTTGCGAGGTCGCCACAATGTCACAAAACCTGTGATTTTGCGCGTAACGGAGCCTTTAGAACCAAAACTCAATATATGGATTTTATGGAGTTTCTAGTAATTATATTTTTCTAAGTACAGGGTTGCATAGCATGTTTCAAACAAGCAAGCTCAAAAACAGCAAATCTGGATCAAAAATTAGTGATGAGTGAATAGCGAAATATTCGTAATCACTATACGCATAACGAGTACTTTATAATACTCGCTTCCTCGTCCAAATAGTGAGTCCAATGTTAGTCAATTAGTGATAGGCTCCGCTCACACACTTACGGCCATAAAATGAGTATTTCCGGGGCAGGGCGGGATTGGGGCTTTTTTGCGTTTTCACTGCCATACAAACACCTTGCAGTGTCCCCCAGAGAGAATATTAATCAAAAGGAAGGAATCTGGGCACTGGGCATCCCCCGAGAGACCTGCTTAATGTGACATTGAGTTGGTTAATTAAGTATTTTGTAGTTACTCCAAGGGTAAGTTCAATTGAGTATTGAGAAAAATGAGCAAAAACTCTCCAAATCTTCCTAAAAAAACAAAGACCCTTAAATATGTTCAGTTATTTTTTCAGTTTTTGGAGCAAAGTCTTCAAAATGCTTCTAATTTGCAAAATCCATGTCAATGGCAAATTCATTGTTATCTATGGTGGCTTGAGTTTTTAGCAAGGTTTGAAAAAAAACACTTTTGGCAAAAAGAAATCTGCCTTAGAACCTTTAGTGTGAATAAAAAAACTAGAACCTGGGCACATCACATACAAACGAATAACTGTGTAATGGAGATGGTTTTGTAATAATTATACTTAAATTTGGGTTATACATTAGTTATTTCATTGTATAATTCAGTTTAAATCATTTTCAAAGTAGAAAAATAGGGAGTTATATCCCCGATAGTGTATAAGCAAAGTACTCCAATACAATAACACAGCCCTACATTATAAGGAGAAATAAACCCAAGAAAAAAATGTACATAAAATTTATTATAGATCTCTGAAAAAGTACTAGATATTAGTGATGCCGAATCCTAAATTACTCGGATCGCTTGACTCTAGCGGTCCGAGCCCAGGACTCGCTACCGTGCGAGTCTAGCGAGTCCAATGTTAATGAATGGGAAGGGAGTAATGCGAAGTACGGGAGATTTAAATCGCAGATGTGTTCGGGAAGCTTCAGCCTGAAGCAATCCTAGTTTTGTCATTTATTTGCATTGCTCGTGTTACTTTGTAGTAATGTGACTGCAGAGATAAGATCCTGTCTTCTCTGTGTTCGGTGCCCAGTCCAGGGTCCTAGGCCTGCCTGCTGCTGATGAGCAGTGCTGAGATTGTTCTCAGTCGCTCACTACCTGTGTACAGACATGATGTCTGTGCACAGAGATTATGTAGCAGGCTGAGATTGTTCTCAGTCTGCTCATTCCCTGTGCATAGAGATCTATATATATGCACTGGGGATGTAGCAGAGAGGACATCGCGTTTTGGATTGCGTCGGACGGAAGAGGATTTTTTTAATTAAAGATGGAGTCTCTAATGGCTTTTTTTTTATTTCTAATAAAAAATTTTCTTTGTGTTGTGTTTTTTTAAAACAATTTAATAGAAATTCATGGCGGTCATGTCTAATATTGGCGTGACCGCCATAAATTTCGGGCTTAGGGCCAGCTGATAATACAAAGCTGGCCCTAACCCCTTTATTACCCAGCGTGCCACCGCTACCAGGGCCGCTGGAAGAGCGGGGTTCAGCGCCAGAGGATGGCGCTTCAATGAACGCGCCATCGTTTGGGGCAGCTGCGGGTTGCAATTTGCAGCGGGGGGTGCCCAGAAAGCTTGGGCATCCCTGCGCTGCGGATTCCAGCCCCCAGCTGCTTAGCTGTACCTGGCTAGACATAGAAATTGCGCGGAGCCCCACGCATTTTTTTTAAATTATTTCATGAAATTCTGAGATTCTGACTCTGAAATTCATGAAATAATTTTAAAAAAATGCGTGGGGCTCCGCGCAATTTCTATGTCTAGCCAGGTACAGCTAAGCAGCTGGGGGCTGGAATCCGCAGCGCAGGGATGCCCAAGCTTTCTGGGCACCCCCCACTGCAAATTGCAGCCCGCAGCCGCCCCAGAAGATGGCGCGTTCATTGAAGCGCCATCCTCTGGCGCTGAACCCCGCTCTTCCAGCGGCCCTGGTGGCGGTAGCACGCTGGGTAATAAAGGGGTTAATACCAGCTTTGTTATACAAGCTGGTATTAAGCCCGAGATTCTTAATGTCAGGCCACATTTGACCCAGCCACTAAGAATCTCCAATAAAGGGTTAAAAAAACACAGAGAAAAATTTTTATTTGAAATAAAAAAAAAGCCATTAGGGACTCCATCTTTAATTAAAAAAATCCTCTTCCGTCCGACGTAGTCCAAAACGCGATGTCCTCTCTGCTACATCCCCTGTGCATAAATATAGATGTCTGTACACAGGGAATGAGCAGACTGAGAACAATCTCAGCACTGCTACATCATCTCTGTGAGCAGGTGGGCTCTAGGACCCTGGAGCTGCACAGAGAAGACAGCTGGACTCGGCTCGCAAAGAAACAGCAGTTACTTTGCGAGTTTCCCTGCTATCACTGGCACAGTAGCCGAGTCTAATGCAAACAATGGCAATCCTAGTTTTGTCAGCGTTTCTGACAAAACTAGGATTGATATTGATTTGCATTGGACTCGTGCGAGTAATCACTGGGAAACTCGCAGAGTACCGAGTCCTGCGAGTCCCTTACTACTCGCCGAGTAACGAGTCCTAGCGAGTAGATTCGCCCATCCCTACTAGATATCAGTAATGAATAATGATTACATTTAGATTGGATCAATGGCGAGGACATAAAATATATATAAAGCAAACACATGTGGGCAAGATCATGAAAATGGGCAGCACAGTATTTGAAAAATAAGGATATGAGGCAAGGTTGTGGTTTAGCGAGTGTTTCAAAATAAGTTATGGCATTCATGTGTTAGTGTATATTCAAACAACCAATATTGCGCTTACTTATGATAGTGTGTGTTCCAATGTGCAACTATGGCTCTGACGCATGTTTCACATTGGCTTCCACAACGCTTACTATTTGTTGAAGCCCAATCTGGCTCATGTGTCTCTGTTCTGCCTTTCTGCTCTCCACCAATGAAATGGGCTGTTACTTTCTCTATGGTGCTGACATTATTCTTGATTTCTTGGTGACTAATATACAGTTAAAAGTTTCTTTTACACGTTTGGTGCCACTCCCAGATTTCAAAGCACTAGTTGGGGATGGGCACTACACACTGCAGGGAGTAAGTTCCATTTTGCTCTAATCATTTGCTCTATGTCCTGTCTCATTATATTACCCCTCTTTTCAGGGCATTATTTATTCACTAGGGGTCCTCTTTACTATGTTATAAAGCAGCAAACATTCTTAAAAACTTCCTTAATTGTAGACTTCTTAATAAATATCAAGGTTGGCCCATGGCTTTGTTCAACTTTTTAATTTAGGTCTACTGTATATTTCAGCTAGACCTCCTTCTACTTGAGAGGTCCTTAACCTGTAGCTCTGGAGCCACATGTGGCTAGCAGACCCGTGATATGTGGCTCGAGGTTGTCTTCCACCTTGGTGAAGAAGCACCATGTGTAGCAAATGGCTATGAAGAGCATAGATTTTTTAGATCGTGATTTTTTCAAGTAGCACCACATAGAAGAGCAGCTTGGAATGGGGATAAGGAAGGAATCCCTGGATCTAGGTATACTGCCTCAGTGTGATTTCTATGGAAATGCTTTGGCTGTTATTATACCAGTAATGAGGTCTCTCAATGTCACTTCCGTGAATGTGTTCCAGAGCTGGATGTGGCTCGCAACCCTTCCTCAGAGTTAAATTTGGCTCTCTCAAAGCTGAATGTAAGGAGAGAAAGTTTGGTGACCTCTGCTCTACATCAATCAGCCAAAAGGAACACATTGTTTGATGTGTTTATCAACCCTACGTAGCAATGTGGTGGGCCATTTATTCAGTGCTAACACATCCACTAGAATAGATGTAGGGGTACATAGACATTAGATATTGGGCAAAGCTCACGACAGCAACATTTTTAGTCCAGCAAGCAGTGTTTTTTTAACGCTGCCACAAGTGCCGGATCTGCCGCATCCGGCAGAACCACACTTGCCTCACCAGACCACAAGCCCCAATACATGGGGCTTGCCAAATCCGGGCTGCAAGTCGGCCATTAGGCGGCAGAACTGGCAAATGGGGAGCCACCTGCCAGATCTGCCGCACATCAGAATAAACCGCTGATGAGGGACCCTAGCATGTCTCTCTCCCAGCTACAGTGGTGATCAAAATAGAGATTGGGGAGTCACTTCCCAACTTGCAGGACGAGAAACCCATAAGGAATCTGGCCCTGCTGCATCCAGCAAGGGTTACCGTGAAGTGGTAGAACGGCTTTCGTACCTTTTTTGCAAAAAACATACCCTGCTGTTGACACATTTTTGCACTTGCTTTTTACTTATATAGCAGAGAAATTTTTGGACTTTTTTTTCCACTGTTTTTTTTGTGATGTAGATTCTTGGTGGTGTGAACACGGTTAACAGACCTGTTCACATTGTGATCCGGCTCAGTATCAGTTTTCAATAAAAAGAACATTGAAAAGAAAATTGCTGGCTGATTGAGTGCTAAACGTAAGTAAGAAACCACGTGTTGTTGAAGAAGGTTCTGATAAACACTTGCATTTACTCTGTCATAGCTGTATGAGAGGTACAACCCCTGCAACAGAAAACGTTCCCCAAACCATGACACTTCCTCCACCACCTTTCACTGACTTCTTTACACACTTTAGGTTCAGTCTTTCCGCAGTTTGTCAACGAACATAATGTTTCCCATCAGATCCAAGTAAATTAAATTTGCTTTAATCACTTAAATGAACTGTGGACCACTTATTCTCTATCCTCACAACATGCTCCTCCCCAAACGTGAGTCTAGCTTTTTTATTTTTTCAGCTAATTTGAAGTTTAGTCACTGCAGAGTGGGCTTTCAGTCCAAATGCTCTTAAACGTTGTGACACAGTATGCTGAGACAGATCCTTACCTTGTTCAGTGCTGAACTGTCGAGCTATTCCAGCTGCAGTGTTGAAATGATTACCCATGGAGAATATCCTGTCCTCATTTGCATTTGACTTTTGAGGGTGACCAGCCTTATTGGGGGCTTGAAAGAGTTTGTGATGCTGTAGAGATGCAACATTCTAGAAATCAGAGACTTGGAAAGACCATCTTCTGTTGCTATGGCTGATAGGGTAACCCCCTTTGGCTTTCATCTGGACGACCTGCTGCCGAGGGTTTTAGTCATTTTTGAAAGCACACCAGTTTTGCATAGTGAGTGCAAACTGGAAAGCTAGTCTATTAAATAAATAGGGTTTGTCAGATAATTAAGGAAATTAACACCAGGTGTCAGACTACCCCGAAAAACATTCACATAACTGAAAGTTTTCTAATTTTGATCAGTGTTCTTTTTCATTTATCTCATTTACATTTTTATTCTGTGCTTTACAATATATTCAATTTATAAATTAAGTTTAAAATACTGCTCAATTACTCATGTTAATCTCTGTGCTCACAGTCTGGAGGAGCTGCGTGTTGGACACAGCTCCTCAGGACCTGAGTGAACCCGCACTGGTGTGGCGGGTGCAGGGTGGCTTCTCCCTGAAGTCATCCGATGGGAGCCGCATCCGACTGCGCAGCATGAAATAAACATGCTGTGGGGAGTGGACTGCCAGCAACTCGCACCGCAGCTAAAAGAACGTTGCAGTCGGGTTAAGCATAGTGGGAATGGGATTTATTAAAATGCCATCCCCTGTGCTTATACTGTACAACGCAGCGTTTTTGACGCAGCGGCAAGACGTGTCCATAACGCTGCTTATACTCATTGTGAGTATGCAGCCTCAGGATATTTTCATATAGCACAACACAATGAACTTGACATTAAAGAAATTGTGTGTTTGATCACCACTGTACATCTCACATCTTGGCTGGTCTGTATCCTGCAGACAGACAGACTGACTGACTCACCAGCTGCACACTCTGAACCCATTGCCTGATTCATTAGCAAAACACTGCAGGTGCACTCCTAATCAAGACCTGCAGAGGTGGGATTAACCCTCTCCTTTCCAGCTATGCTATAAGTGCTACAGAATATTTGTGACACGACTATAAATATGTTTTATTGAAGCTTTTAGTGTTAAGGAAGGATACTGTTTAAATAAAATAGCTGGAAATAGAATGTCCTTTATATTTTGTGAAGGCTGGTATTGAAAAGTTGAAATACTATTGCGATTCGATGCATTGGCAAACTGAGGATGATGAAGGTTTGAAGCATCCCTCTATATTAAACATTTCTCAAATCCAAGCTGTTCATAATTCGATTTTATAATATCAATGATTCTGCATAATTGTTGGCAGCGAGAACACATAATCTTGTATTTTCTATACTTATGAAAGTAAAATCAGACCAGGTGGCTTCATTTTTCGGCTTCTAGACTGCAGTGAACCAGGGAAGGGGTGAATATTTCAGACATACAGTAGCTTGTTGTGTGATGCTGTTACTGAGGATCGCTGCTGTAGAAGAACCTGCATTGCAGATGACAGAAGATTCCTAGTGTTTAGCTGCTTGTGTTCAGCAAAAAATATTAATACAATAACCATGAATACTGCAGTACTACAAAATTGGCTTCACATAATAAGATCATAGTGTATTCACAATTAAGTGACTATTAGGGGATGTTCACAAAGTGCGTTTTTGCTGCAGCAGAAAATGCTGCAAAACCTGATGTTTTGATTGTAACAAACAGATTTCTTGCCAGGAGAAAACCTGTGTTTTTTGTTGCGTTGTTACTGCGTTTTGCCTATAGAACAGTGCAGAAACGCAGAAAAGAATTGACGTTCATTCTTTTCAAAACGCAGCAAAACCTGTGCAGGTTTCAGTTTCCGCAAAGAAATAAAACCAATGTGTGTAGACAGCTTTTTCCTGAATCACATAGGCTTTGCTGGGAATCAAAAACACAGGTTTAGATTAGCATAAATTTGTATAAAACCAAGGTAAAAAGCAGCAAAAATGCAGTGTGTGAACATAGCCTTATTTATATTAAGAATATATGAATAAATTAAATTACTTCATAACTCCGATGGCTACCATTCCTCTTGGCAATACGATGTGTCCCTACACTCAAACGGTCAGCACTTATTGGTGAAGAGAATGGTAACAATCAGGTGTCAATGTATTATTTTATTCACAGGAAGAATTATGTACTCCGCACAATAGATCCACCCTCTCTTGGGACCTAAATCAACTTATAGTTTATGAGGGTGAATGGAGCAGCTCAGAGTCATAGGTTCTGACCGTGTCACCTTGAGAAATGCCTTTTATCTGCAGATAGAGGGTTAATCTGTGGGTGATTATCTAAATACGGTTTAGGTTGAAGGCGCACTGGCGTCAAACTCGCGCGAGTGCAATACGTGAAAAACTGGCATTGCATTAGGACCAATGTTAAACAATCTGTCAGGTCAGATTGTTACTTTTTTCCTCCACTGAACTCGCATTTCGAGTCAAATGGGAGTCAAATCACAGCATGCTGCGATTGTATGCGAGTTTAACATGCGATAAGCCATCATGTCATGTGATTTGCTTGGAAAAAGTGTGAGATTTGAAACTCTGTCAGTGTGAAGCCGGCGTTTGCAATGCGCTCGGTTCTGTCTGCCATAGGATTGCATTGACAGCTTTAACGCATTTTCACCGTTCTGGTAACTCTGCGCTAATGCTGAAAAATTCTAAGTTTTAGATGGAACCTGCTGAACACTAGGCTGAATGTTGGTCTGACCCTAGCCTTAATGTTTGGGACTATCCAAAAGAAGGAAGAGCTAAACTGAGTGACAGTTACCTGTCAGGTGATCAGATAGGGCCCAGCGTGCAGTAGTGATGGGTATAATATTTTACTATTGAGCAGAGCAGCATGAAGTGGGTGTCCCTAGAGTGAGCAGAGACTGAGACAGAGGACAGCGTGATCCTGAGGGAAGAAGCAAGAGAGAGTTAATTGAGATAGGGATGTACAGTTGGAGAGAGTTGATCAAGATACAGAGTGAACAGATGGAGACGGGTCCTGGGACAGGATGCCTAGCAGTAAGCCAAAATTTTATAGCTCAAAAATATAACGACCCATGACAGTGCAGATAACATGAGACAAAGAGAGTTCCCAAAGCATCTGGAAGCTGCATGTTAAATTCAGCCATATTGGCAATTCCTTCCTATACCATATTCTGGCCTATATGCCTACGGTGGTGGACAGCCAGATAAAGTAGGCTGCATTGAGTGTTGACACTGACCGTTGACAGGCAGGGCAAGCCAGGGAAGGAAAAGGGTCATTGTTTCCCCCTTCTGCTTGTATCTAATGCTCGACTGTATAAGTTGGGACTGATCGTTCCCAATATTTTTAGAAGAAACCATTAAAAGTTATATTTTAGAAGTAATACCTTTGCAGAAAATTTGAATATACTAGGATTACTTATATCTGTTACTCGGTGAGCTGCATTGAGCGTCCACCTCCAGTAGACGTATAAACTCAAAAACAGTGCACAACAGAGCAAACAGTAACTCCGTCTGCACCGTAACAGACTGAATTTTCGGAAGGGTTTTATCAACTGATAAAGCAAAAAAATGTCCACCTTTCCTAGCAGTAAAAAAACCTCACATAGATGACATTTAAGTACTATCCATTTTTTCTATTTTTCACTAACCCATAGACTTTCATTGCCACATTTGATCCAACCCTTGAATTGGACACGTCTCCGTGACTTTGCCCAGACCATTCGGTCCCCAACAAACAACAGATATGTGAACAGCTTCATGACTGTTGCAGCTCTTAGTGCAATATACGAACAAAAAACAATAGCACTCATATGTGTAACATGCAGGCAACAATGAAAAGCTAATACTCTACAGCGATACTTTTCCAATATATTTGAATGAAAAAGTGAGGATTGTTTGAATTTGCAAATGACTAGTTATATGATCCTATCTAGTCTCCTTTTCTATAAACAGTGACAGCAGCTTATGGTGGTGTTACACACAAGGATATCGTTCAGGATATCGTTCAGGATATCGTTCAAAAGTCACGTGATTGAAATCTTTTGAACGATATTCTTTGTACATCTTTGCGTGTAAACATAAGATCAAGGATGAAAAGATCGTTAGATTGTTCATCCTAGATTTGAGATCCTGACCTCAAATCTATCGTTCGTCGTTCAATTAACCTCTGAACGATGTGCCACATCGTTCAGTGTGAAGCCTTTTGAACGATATCGTTCAAAAGACTTCTATTCCTGGAGCTGTAATTTTAATTTCAAAATTGCAGAAAATCTTTATTTTTTTAACTTAATTCTTCATTTTAACCAGCTCCTGCACATGTCGGCACCGTGCTGCAGGAGCAGGTATGAAGCAGGTGCAGAAGGGGTTAGTTATAGTGCTACATGGCCCCAGAGAGTGGCCACACTCCCCTGAAGCCATGTAGCACATAATATTGGCAGCGCATGGGTTAAATCATGTATTTAGCAGAAGCCGCACAATGTCGGCTCTGCTGGATACATTCATTAAAAACCGGCGTATCTGAAGCCGGTGTTTCATGGATTAATGTTATTGAGCTACATGGCCCCAGAGAGTGCCCACACTCCCCTGCCGCAATGTAGCCCAAACCATTGGCAGCTCAGGGGTTAACCAAGGCAGTTTGCAGAAGCCCCACTATGTCGGCTCTACTTCATTCATTCTTAAAAAGTACTGTCTGTTCACAGTGCTCTGTGAAAAGTTACTACACTGTTTTGTGAATAGGGAGCTGTCCTCTGCTCTGGTGCTGAAGACAACACAGGGCTTCAGCACCTAAGCGATCATCAATACAGCAGAGAACAACTCCTCTTATACTGTAATGAGGAGATGCGCAGTTTGTGTACCTCTCCTCACTACAGTATAAGAGGAGCTGTTCTCTGCTGTATTGATGATCGTTTAGGTGCTGAAGCCCTGTGTTGTCTTCAGCACCAGAGCAGAGGACAGCTCCCTATTCACAAAACAGTGTAGTAACTTTTCATGGAGCACTGTGAACAGACAGTACATGCCGGTTTTTAAAGGGATCCTGTCACCCCCAAAACACCTCCTAAGCTATTAAAAGCTGTCCCTAGAGCATATTAACACTTTCCCTACACTCCTTTTAGCTCCTAAATGCATATAGTCAAAGTGAATCTAAACGTTATTATAGTACCTCATTACTGATGATAATGAGTGACTATGGTATTCATAGTCACTCAGCCAGAGCTGCCCCTCTTCATCATATCACGCCTATTCAAGCGTGATCTTCATCATAGATTCAAATTGCCGCCTCCCTGCGCGCCTCCCCGCTCTGTCCTGTGTCGGCTGGGCTGCAGTGGGGCTGGGTGACGCGAATCGCGTCATTTCCGGCGCCGGGTGACGTAGTACAGCCGCGCCGCTCTGTCAGCTCCAAAATGCGCACTGCGCATGCGCAGTGCGGGACTTGAAGCTAACAGCGGTGCGGCTGCACTACGTCACCCGGCGCCGGAAATGACGCGGATCGCGTCATACAGCCCCCACACTGAAGCCCGGACGCAATGGGAGAGCGGGGAGGCGCGCAGGGAGGCGGCAATTTGAATCTATGATGAAGATCACGCCTGAATAGGCGTGATATGATGAAGAGGGGCAGCTCTGGCTAAGGGACTATGAATACCATAGTCACTCATTATCATCAGTAATGAGGTACTATGATAACGTTTAGATTCACTTTGACTATATGCATTTAGGAGCTAAATGGAGTGTAGGGAAAGTGTTAATATGCTCTATGGACAGCTTTTAATAGCTTAGGAGGTGTTTTGGGGGTGACAGGATCCCTTTAAAGAATGATTGTAGCAGAGCCGCAATACTGCAGCTTCTGCTACCTGGCATAGTTAACCCCTGGGCTGCCAATGTTAGGGGCAGCATGACTACAGGGGAGTGTGGCCACTTTCTGTGGCCATGTTGGTCAGTTTAATAAACCCCATAAACACCGCTATTTACGCGCTCTGCAGCACTGTGCCGGCAGGTGCCTCAGAGCTGCAGGAGCGTGTTTAAATGTAAAATCAAGCAGGGACATTGTCAATAAAAGTGTATTTAATACTTTTACACACAATAATGTGCCAGTGCTGCTGTCACAGCACTGACACATTATTGTTCAGTGTCGGATTGACAGATTTGCTAACGATTCTGGCGCAGAGCCAGAATGAATATCGTTAACGATATCCTTGTGTGTGACAACGCACAAACGATATATACATATCATTCGTATGATGTCTGTCACGTGACTTTTGTAAGGATATAGTTCAGGATATCCTTGCGTGTAAACCCACCATTACATTTATCTGCTTCTGTCAGTCACAAGATTTTTCTGCAAGTCACAAGTGTTTCTGCCTAACCTCATTTATAAGACTCATTTACTTTCTGACCATCATTTCTTACAGTTTGTGGTACAAATGCATTACTCCGATTTCCATGAGAAAATGTGCATTTGTCATAAATCAGGAGTTCAAAGAGACTTATTGTATTAATAGGTTTGATTTATTAAGTGTTTGAATTCCCAGTCGGAAAATAACTTACAGTATACTTACTGTATATTCCTTAGCTCCTTTTGCTGAAGAAACATAAAGAATTGAGCTGTAACATATATATTTAATTGACTACATCCTTCAGTTGAGTATTGCATTCACACATTTTTATCTCTATATTTAAAGGGATCCTGTCACCTCCAAAACGCCACCTAAGCTTCAAAACATGTCCCTGCAGCATCCCATCACTAATCTCACACTCCTTTTGTCTCAGAAAAGCATCCTGTGAAAGTGGAGAAAAACGTTTTATAACTTACTCATTAGCGATGTCAATTAGCAGGGGCTATATTCTTTAGCCCCTAGGGCGGACCCTCTTCATCATAAGATCACACCCTAATAGGCGTGATCTTCTATTCATATCATATTCAGCGCCTCCCTGCTCTCCTCGGCGCTGCCTGGGCTGTAATGGGACTGTATTCACGCGAATTGCATCATTTCCGGCATCAGGTGATGTCAGTACACCCGCGCCGCTCTGTAGGCTTTAAGCACCGCATTGCGCATGTGGCGTGGGTGTACTGACGTCACCCGATGCCGGAAACTATGCAATTCGCGTCAATAAGCCCCATTACAGCCCAGGCAGCACCCTTTAAAGCAGCACTCTAACATTTTGCTTATTGCAACAATGGTGTGGATCTAAGTCCCCTGCTCCCTGTCTTATACTCAATTTCCGGGGGCTTCATCTTCTATCACCATTTCTGGTCGGTCTCCTGTGATTTGTGACCTGCCGGCAGCTCCAGTGCTTCATGGATCGAGTTAGAGCAGAGGTCCCCAACTCCAGGTCTCCGGGGCCACCAAGAGTGCAGGTTTTCAGGATTGCCTTAGTATTGCACAGGGGTTGGAATCATCACCAGTGCAGGTGATTCAATTATCACCTGTGCAATACTAAAGAAATCCTGAAAACCTGCACTGTTGGTGGCCCCTGAGGCCTGGAATTGGGGACCTCTGCGTTAGAGGTTACAATTCAATACACCTCTATGAGAGCCTCATTCTGGTTCTCACAGTTTAAATGGGAGCTTCTGGCTGTTCAAAAGCTAGTCACAAGATAGCACCACGGGACCAGAGCAGCGTCAGTAAAAGGTGTAGCCACCGGAAGTTGAGTATAAGACAGGACCAGGGGGCTTAGATTTAAAGCACCACTCCATCGGTGAAAAGAAAACCCACTGGAGATGTGCTAGAACAGTTGAATTTAGCAGCCACCTTCAAAACAAACCTGGAAATTCAGGTGAGTTTTCAGAATATACTGTCATGCATATACATAAGGAATAAAACTATCTTGAACAATTGAATAGCTTTTAGCCTGCACTTTCACCAGTTTTTCATCTGCAGACTTTTTTTTTTTTAAACTACAGTTGTCTCTGATCTTGTGGTGGAGAGTAGCTGATCTGTTGGCTTTACACTGCACACACAAATGAGGCATTTCTGTCTGCCGGTCTTTAAATCTGTTAAATCTAAAGGCTGTAAATTTAGCACTAGGATAAAGTAAAGGCCCCGTCACACGTCAATGTCCAAACGAACCGATCAACGATCCGACTTTACCTAGATCGCTTGAATGTCGTTCAATGAACATTAGTGAAATGTCACACGTATAGATATCGTTAATGACGTAGCAACGATTCCGCGACAAACAAATGATACTTGCAGTCGTTAGATCGTCTACGTCCTTCAGTTCAGAGTAGGCGAGGTCGTTAATGACATCGTTATTGAGGTGTCACACACACCCATGCTGCAGGTTGGACGAACGATTATCATCTGGTTTGTGGTCCGGTTCACCAACCTCTGATGAACGATCTGCCCGATTATTGTTCATCGGATGTAGATGTCACACTGAACGACTGAAAACCCGTGATGTTTCAACGATATCGTTAAAGATATCGTAGTGTGTTTTGGGACCTTATCTCTTACACATATTGTTTTGCCCCATTTTCTAGTGTATACATCTTAAACACTTAGGCCGGCTTCACACCATTGTGAAATCCGATCCGGGGCTGTCAGGGATGAACCTGACAGCCCCGGATTTGTAAACAGAACCGGAGGGCAAATATGCCCTCCGGTCCGGTGTGCAGCCGGATGCCACTAATAGCAGCCGCAGCTGCTGATTATTCAATAGCGCGGCTAGAAGGGAGCTAGCCGCGGTCCTGAAATTACAGCAGCGTGCAGCCGCGGTGTCCAGTTGCTGGATCCTCCTGGATCGGACAATCTGACCCCATAGACTCCCATGATATGGAGCGCCAGATTGCTCCGGATCCGGGAGGATCTGATTTGGGGAGATTTTTCTCCGCAGGACATAAAAATACTGCATGCTCCAAATTTTTGTGTCCGGGAGAAAAATCTGATTCCTCCCAGATTCTCCTGGACATATGGAAACCGGATTGCAGAGAGCTGCGATCCGGCTCCATCCGGTCCCATAGCATACTATGGGGCCAAAATCCGGTCCAGGCTGTCCAGTTTACACCGGACAGCCCGGATCTGATTAAACCATGGTGTGAAGCCGGCCTTACAATCATGATCTTCTCCAATTTACAGAGTCATGTGACTGCAGATGAAAGGAGCCACGTTGCCCAAAGTCTTATAAGTAATCTCTTTCTGGAAGTCACTTTCTCAATTTAAAGGTACCATCACACGCGACAATATTGCTAGGCAATTTCACTGGCAATTTGCTGGTTGCAGTGAAATTATGGACACATTGTTCTATTTTGTTGCTGTGTACAAATGGAACAATGTCTCCATGATTTCACTGCAACCAGCAAATTGCCAGTGAAATTGCCTAGCAATATTGCCGCGTGTGACTGTACCTTAAGTCTATGGTGTCTCATTGGGAAAACAGTTAATACTCCACACAGTGGAGAATGCTTGACACAGCTTAGCTGAATAGGGGTCACATGGTTCAGAAGATGAATAGAGCAGTGCTAGAAACCGGAAGAGACTCTGAAAATATTTTAAACACAAATTACTACATTGCATACAGTAGTATGCTATATTTTCAGTGAATTACCTCCACCAAAACTTGACTCTACACATACATGTACAGTATGCTCAGCCCTAAGGGTAACGTTACACGAAGCAATACTGCTTGCAATTTCACTGGCAAATGTGAAATCATGGACACATTGTCACATTTGTACACGGCAACAAAATAGAACAATGTGTCCATGATTTCACTGCAACCAGCAAATTGCCAGTGAAATTGCTAGAATATTGCTTCGTGTAACGGTACCTTTATAGTGTCCAGCATAGTATAACTCCACCAAAGTGCCTTCAACACAATACTTCCACAGCGCCTAAAGTTCCCCCACAATGTATGATGTCACCAAAGTTCCATCCACACACAGTAACATGACTCCTACACAGTGTGATTGCCCCCACTGAGTATGATACCCTACAGCCCATCACAGTCTATAGGATGGCCCAAAACCCCAATATAATGTCCTCCACTAAGTGTGAAGGCTCTCACAGCTTCCGATACGTCATCTCCTCCCCCAACCACATGATCATACAGACAAATACTGACGTTTAAAATAAAATATATACTACTTACCTACATTTGTTTCCCTAGTGCTCTGCTTTGGCCTGTGCAATGAGAACTCAGACTCCACACTGCAGGTGTGATAAAGAGACGCCATTCTGCCCACAGCTTGCTGGGTCTCATTCTCTTCAATGGTATCTGCATCGTCAGTATTATTAGGATACCATTGATATTGTGGTGACAGGCAGGGGGAAGGCATTAGAGTGGCCATGTGGTCTGCTGATATAGATGGTATATTCCTGTGAGGAGATGTTTAGTGCCAATTACTCTATCTGCACTTATTTTTCATTTCAGACACTATGGCAAGCCGCCATCTTGCATGGTGCTGTGATCACTGTGAATGAACAGGTGAGAGCACTCTCTGTGATTAGTTCTGTGAGAGTGCTGAATACAGCAGAGAATACTATTGTAAAGATTAATAATACTGATGTACACTGTGTGCAGAATTATAACACTGTAACAGTCTTGCACCTCTCCAATCTGTCCTTAACTCTGCTGCCCGAGTAATCCACCTCTCTCCTCGCTATTCCTCCACTTCTCCCCTCTGCAAATTCCTCCACTGGCTCCCAATTCACCAGCGTATCCAATTCAAACTACTAACATTGACTTACAAAGCCATCCACAATCTGTCCCCCCCATATATCTCTGAACAAATATGCCGATATCATTCAACTCGTAATCTTCGATCCTCCCAACACCTCCTTCTTTCCTCCACACTTGTACATTCCTCATCTAACCGCCTGCAAGACTTCGTCCGAGCATCCCCCACCCTCTGGAACTCTGCACCCCATCACGTCCGACTGTCCGCTACACTCAGAGCCTTCCAGCGGAACCTGAAAACCCATCTCTACAGAACAGCCTACAACCTGTAATGAGCACAGTGCCGCCTCAACACCACTGGACTCGGCGCTCCACCACCATTGGGTCTGGCACTGCAGCACCACCCGAGCATACCCAACCTAGTGTCTCCCTCCCCATTGCCCTGTAGAATGCAAGCCCGCAAGGGCAGGGTCCTCTCTCCCCCCTGTATCAGTCTGTCACTTTGTTCATTGTATTTTTATGGTTAATCTCTTTTTATTAATTTTTGAAAAAGAAAACAAACAGTACAGGTTATACATGTAAATACAATTCAAAAAGTATAGACAAGGATTTCACAATAAGAACATCAGTATAAAGTGTTAATCAATATACATTCTCAGTTTTATAAACCCTCTTCAGGTGTATGTCGGCCTGTTCCCGTAGTCATAAACCACACTCAGGGGGTTAAAGGACCCCCACTATAGTCAAGGGGATTTCCTCAACCAAGGGGGTTAGGAATCTCTTTAGGAGGATTCTAGTATCATACTCCTTTTTGTCAGGATGGTCAAAAGCAAGTGGGTATCTATCAGAGTCACACTACTTATCTCTCTACTGGCTTTGGTGTACCAGCAAAGAATAAGCCTCTTATGACCTCCTGAGAAACCGGTCCATCTGGAGTAGGTTCTCTTGTGAAGGGTTCCATAAAATAACAGGTACATACTCCTGTCAGTTTTACTGCAACCGCATATAAGGGTAAACTGAGAAAGAAAAAAAATAATTCTCAAAACTAAAACTGTTTAGTAACCTAAAGTATGTATATAGAAAGAGAAAGGAAAAAAGATAGAGATAATAGCGGGGGAAGTAAGAACTGAACTAAGTTATTTGGGGTCCGGATAAGAAGAGGAAAGGTCCAAAAAGTTAAGGGGAACAAGGGATAGGGTATACCCCGACCCCATGTCGACCATTTATCGCACCACAGAATCAACCTCAGAGAAAGTTCTTCCGAATTCACTTGAGTCTTGGTAGAGGATCCACTCAGTCCAGGTCACCGAAAATTTATCACGAGACCCCGAAGCGTCGGCCGCCAGCTCCTCCATTCATTGTATTTTTAACTTGTCTTTATGTAACTCTTTCTCATGTACAGCACCATGGAATGAATGGTGCTCTATAAATAAATCATAATAATAATAATTAGGCAAGTTGTATTTTAGAGGATTATTTTTATTATCGATCAACAACTATGTTCTCAATCAACCCAAAAGACTCATAAATATCAAAGCTTAATATTTTTAGAAGTTGGAGTGGTTTTTTTTTTAGATTTGGCAATCTTAGGAGGATATCTGTTTGTGCAGGTAACTATTACGGTGCAGACTTATTAGGCAACTTAATAAAAACCAAATATATTCTCATCTCACTTGTTTATTTTCACCAGGTAAACTAATGTAACTGCACAAAATTTAGAAAATAACATTTCTGACATGCAAAAACAAAACACAAAAAAATAGTGACCAATATAGCCACCTTTCTTTATGATGACACTCAACAGCCTTCCGTCCATAGATTCTGTCAGTTGCTTGATCTGTTTACGATCAATATTTCGTGCAGCAGCCACCACAGCCTCCTAGACACTGTTCCGAGAGGTGTACTGTTTTCCCTCCCTGTAGACCTCACATTTTATGAGGGACCACAGGTTCTCTATGGGGTTCAGATCAGGTGAACAAGGGGGTCATGTCATTATTTTTTCTTCTTTTAGACCTTTACTGGCCAGTCACACTGTGGAGAAGTTGGATGCATGTGATGAAGCATTGTCCTGCATGAAAATCATGTTTTTCTTGAACGATACAGACTTCTTCCTGTACCACTGCTTGAAGAAGTTGTCTTCCAGAAACTGGCAGTAGGTCTGGGAGTTGAGCTTCACTCCATCCTCAACCCGAAAAGGTCCCACAAGTTCATCTTTGATGATACCAGCCCATACCAGTACCCCACCTCCACCTTGCTGGTGTCTGAGTCGGGGTGGAGCTCTCTGCCCTTTACTGATCCAGCCTCTGGCCCATCCATCGGGCCCATCAAAAGTCACTCTCATTTCATCAGTCCATAAAACCTTTGAAAAATCAGTCTTAAGATATTTTTGTCCCAGTCTTGACGTTTTATCTTATGTTTCTTGTTCAAAGGTGGTGGTTTTTCAACTTTCCTTACCTTGCCCGTGTCCCTGAGTATAGCACACTTTGTGCTTTTTCATACTCCAGTAACATTGCAGTTCTGAAATATGGCAAAACTGGTGGCAAATGGCATCTTGGCAGCTTCACGCTTGATTTTCCTCAATTCATGGGCAGTTATTTTGTGCCTTTTATGCCCAAAACGCTTCTTGCGACCCTGTTGGCTATTTGCCATGAAACACTTGATTGTTCGGTGATCACGCTTTAAAGTTTGGCAATTTCAAGACTGCTGCATCCCTCTGCAAGACATCTCACAATATTGGACTTTTCCAAGCCAGTCAAATCTCTTTTCTGACCCATTTTGCCTAAGGAAAGGCATTTGCCTAATAATTAAGCACACCTTATGTAGGGTGTTGATGTCATTACACCACACCCTTCCTCATTACAGAGATGCACATCACCTGATTTACATAATTGGTAGTTGGCTCTGAAGCCTATACAGCTTGGAGTAGGACAACATGTATAAAAAGTATCATGTGATGAAAATACTCATTTGCCTAATAGTTCTGCACACAGTGTATATGATGCTCAGACATACCAAGTTTTATAGAAGGGCAACAGATCCTAGACTAACAACTTTTCAAGGAAAATTTCTACTAAATATAAGAAGCAAAATAATTGAATTTTATAGCTATATACTCGTTTCCGTATTTGTGACGTGTTAGATGCCTGAATATACTTTACATTGACGTAGCTTTACAGTACAACAAGATGTATAAAAGCAGAAAACTCAGGTGATTAAGATGAACAGACAGATAAAAATCCTTAATATATCAACAAATGAAGGAACAGTAGAAAAGTTTATTTAGATGAAAGCTTCAACAAATTATGAATATTTGTTTATGGTTCATATTCGATAATTAATATGACTTCATAATACATGGGAGGCTGGAGCCCAAAAATGAAAAGACAGAAGTACCTGGAGCCAGGCCATAAGTTGGACAGGCTTCACTAAAGTTGTAGTATTTGCTATTCATGGCCTTCCATTTATGGCTGACCTATATTTTTGGGCAGCTGAACGCTGCTCATCCCGTGTGGAGCAGACATTGTTATCACAAAGGACACACATCAGAATAGTCAGTGCTAGGTCTATTAATGATTTTTAAAGCTTTTTTTTTTCTTAGTTAATAGGTAAATATCTAGCTATGGACTTAAGATCAGTGACTTAAGATCAGTGATTGGATGACATTGGTTGAACCCTACTATAATAATATTACCTTGTTAGTTTATATATTGCTTTCAAGCTCCGTTACTCATTCTTAACCATATAATGGGTGCTAGGAAATTTGTAATAAATGTCAGCGAATGTAGAAGGCAGATTGAAAACTGGACTTCAGACAGTCGTGTGGAAGCAAACACAACACCCAAGTGCCCTATTGGCTTTGTTCCTAGTCCTAGATTGGTGGAAATGAAGAAATCACATTAATTCATTTAGACATTTCCCCACAGACACAATAAGTTGTGCTGTGATAGTTAACCTCAAAAACACTAGAAAGAGCGGGTATATTTAGCATCTCAGTGATCACATTGCTATTAGTTCTGTGTTTCCTGGAGCACCTCTTCTAGTTAAAGCGATTTCTGCACTCCTGTCACTCAATAACACTCTTCTAAAGCCTCAATTTACTCATTGACTGATTAATAAACAGAGACATGACGTTCAGAGCTACAGATGAGCGGACTGACCCGCTTGAGGGTCACTGGGCAAAGTGACTCACCAGTTATTGTCATTGATTCACTGAAAGTTTCCACAGCATTTTGTACTGACAAGAAAAGTAGCAAAGCTCAAATCAGATGGATAATTCCACTCATCTATATCACAATACCGATCAGTCATACAGTGCTTGGATAGTTACAAACTGATATCGATCTCAGCAAAAGAAGTGATGTTTGAGTTTCACATGTTGGATAGCATGGTGTCAAGCTTATTCCTAACTCTGGGGTCGAAGGAAACATTCTCTGATAGGATACATTTATCATCTTAAATCTAGGGGTAATAGAGCTCACACTACATTTTAGCACAGTACCTAAGGCTTGATAAATGTGTAACTTTAGTAAAGGATGGATGTTTTTGTAGGATTTGAACCAGCAAATCATAATAGTACTGCGTATTAAGATTTTTTTTCAAGTATTCACTAAGCACGAACATATTACTATTTTCATCTTTATTAAATGGAAGGATTTCATAGAATCATAGAATGGTAGAGTGGAAAGGGATCTTCAGAGTCACTTGATCCAACTTCGTGCTCAAAGCAGGATTCACTAAATCATCCCAGACAGATGTCTGTCCAGCCTGTTTAAAGACTTCCATTGAAGGGGAACTCAACAACTCTTGTGGCAGCCTGTTCCACTCGTTCATCACCCTCACTGTCCAAAAGTTTTTTCTAATACCTAATTTTTGTCCCCTCTCATTCAGTTTCGTCCCGTTGCTCCTAGTCTTTTGCAAATGAGAATTAAGCTGATCCCTCTACGGCAGAGGTCCCCAACCTTTCTGGCCTTGAGAGCTCCTCCCGCTCACAGTTGTGACACAGTATAATGACAGCCAAAGCTTGTTAACATAAGTCACACCGAGACAGTATACCAAGATCCAGGGGTTCCTACCTTACCTCCATACAGATCTGCTCTTTTATGCGAAGCTACTCACTTCATGGCTGTTTGCTAGACCTGGTGCTAATGCAACAAGCTGGTAGACAGTTACCAGCCTCCTGGGGCTCCTGAGCTACAGGTTGGAGACCCCTGCTCTACAGTGTGACAGCCCCTGAGATATTTGTAGACAGCTATTAAGTTTCCTCTGCTGTCTTCTGTTTGGCAAGCTAAATATTCCCAAATCCTATAACCTGTAAATGTTACGTAACCAGATTATAATAAGTGGTATACTGTTTACACAATTGTAAATGAACAGGCAGTTTGGAAAGATAATCCCTGTGAAGTATAATAATTTGTACCAAATCGTTAGAATTATTCTCCAAAGGGTAATGTTACGCTTTCCCATAACAGTGAAGATTCTATATTACCGTATATACTCGCGTATAAGCCGAGTTTTTCAGCCCAAAAATTGGGCTGAAAAGTACCCCCCTCGGCTTATACGCGAGTCAGTGACGGTATACAGCAGCCCCAGCAGCCCAGTGGTAGTGTATAGCAGCCCCAGCGGTAGTATACAGCAGCCCCAGTAATCCAGGGCCCCCCCAGCCTTGCTCCAGTCACCTGTAAAGCAAAATATACTTATCACTGTCCCGCTGCCGTCCGCGCCCGCCGCTGCCGACATCCCCGATCCTCCATCTGCATGCGTCTACTTCCGGTTTTCTGTGTTCGTCGCAGGCAATGACATCATTGCCTGCGCCGAACACAGGAACTCGGAAGAAGACGCATGAAGATGGATCGGGATGTCGGCAGCGGCGGGCGCGGACGGCAGCGGGACAGTGATAAGTATATTTTGCTTTACAGGTGACCGGAGCAAGGCTGGGGGGGCCCTGGATTACTGGGGCTGCTGTATACTACCGCTGGGGCTGCTATACACTACCACTGGGGCTGCTGGGGCTGCTATACACTACCACTGGGGCTGCTGGGGCTGCTGTATACTACCACTGGGACTGCTGGGGCTGCTATATACTACCACTGGGGCTGCTATATACTACCACGGGGCTGCTGGGGATGCTGTATACTACCACTGGGGCTGCTGGGGCTGCTATACACTACCACTGGGACTGCTGGGTTGCTATATACTACCACTGGGGCTGCTGGGGCTGCTATATGCTACCACTGGGGCTGCTATATACTACCACTGGGGCTGCTGTATACTACCACTGGGGCTGCTGGGGATGCTATATACTACCACTGGGGCTGCTGTATACTACCACTGGGGCTGCTGTATACTAACACTGGGGAGGCCTGTATACCACTGGGGGGGCCTGTATACCACACTGCTGGGGCTGTATACCTGTGCTGGGGTCCACCCTCGGCTTATACACGAGTCAATAGGTTTTCCAGATTTTTGGGGCAAAAGTAGGGGGGTCGGCTTATACACGGGTCGGCTTATACACGAGTATATACGGTAATTACATTTTTTCTTATAGATAATATATTAATTTATATTTTATATGTTAAAAACCTAAGCACCGCAGTAAGGTGTTTACCATCGGTGGTGCTTCTGATGAGTATCTGTCCTGTGCACCTTCTGATGTTTAGATCGCAGTTATCAGATCTTAGGTCCCTATAGACTGATAAAGTGCACTGTATAGCGGTTTAGGATGTCATCCATATCACTATTATGTGCATTTTGCCCCTGGCATAGTTTTAAAATGATGATGAGAATATAGATTTTGAAAAATAAAGCAGATTAGACTGGCCAAGCATTTCCTTTCTAACTGTGGCCATGTATGATGAGTTAACGTAACAGATTATTCAAAATTATTATTTTAGATGTTAAAGTGTGCAACTGGATTAGATAGATAATGTGATTTTCTTCCATCAGCATCTCTATAACTTTGTATATTCCTCATGCAGTCCCTGGTGTGCAGTGCGCAGATAAACAGCCGGTGGACACAGCATATGTTTGTATCCAAATTCAACCAGGCAATTAAAATATAACAGAGCGCTAACTGTATAGCAATATCTGTATGTGACATCTAGGAGCATACATCGGGTCTGTGACAGCTATTAGCAGATAGAGTTTTGCTTACCACAGAGAAGAAAGCAGCAGTCAGATGTTACTGTGCCTGCAATGATCTATCTGGAATTACATTATGACCATTACATGTTAGTTGGTATGCCAGCTATTCAGTGGCGTAACTTCATGCCCAGGGGCCCCGATGCGAAAGCTCCAACGGGGCCCCCAATTATTGGAAATCTTTAATAATATTAGTCTTTTTCTATAGGCCAAAGGGACTTTTGGGGCCCCCCTAGGCTGCAGGGCCCAGTTGCGATTACAACCCCTGCACCTATTGTAGTTACACCCCTGTAGCTATTTATTTTTTCCACCATGGTGACACCAATCCACCGGAATATTGCGATGAGGTTAGTAATCATCAGTCTCCCATGTTCCCTCTGGTAGGATTACACATTTTCAGGAATAACAAATATCTGTCCACACAGTTTAAGCCAGTATTTTTATGTCAGACATTTATGGCATATCTACTAGAGATGACAAGTTCTTTTGAAATTAAAATATGCCAGCTTCACCAAATAGTTTCCCAAAATTTATTTGGGTCAAATCTATTTATAATTTCATAGTTTAAGGTTAAAAGTAGAGATAAATCAATCAAGTTCAACCTATATCCTAACACACACCTGGGCAAAGTGGGCCTCAGTCGGCTCTCTAGCTGTTCTCGTCCAGCCCTGGTTCGAGGCAGCCAAGGAGCTGAAAGTTATAGCCCTCAGGATGCAGATATCGGTGAAGTGAGAAAGACAGCAGACATAACAATGTCACTACATCGTGTCTGTTCTGTAGATCCTCAGTGCCCATGGCAAAGACCAGAGCAGAGCACCCAGGCAAAGGGAGCAAGGTGAGTACCGTATATACTCGCGTATAAGCCGAGTTTTTCAGCCCAAAAATTGGGCTGAAAAGTACCCCCCTCGGCTTGTACGCGAGTCAGTGCTGTATACCGATGTATACATCAGTACATACCGATGTATACATCGGTATACAGCAGCCCCCGTAATGCAGGGCCTCCCCAGCCTCGCTCCGGTCACCTGTAAAGGAAACTATACTTATCACAGTGCCGCTGTCCGCGCCCGCTCGCACCCGCTCGCAGCTGCCGTACGCGATCCTCCATCTTCATGCGTCTTCTTCCTGTTTCTGTGCTTGTCACAGGCAATGACGTCATTCCCTGCGACGAGCACAGGAAACAGGAAGAAGAGGCATGAAGATGGAGGATCGCGTACGGCAGCTGCGAGCGGGCGCGGACAGAGGCACTGTGTATGATAAGTATAGTTTCCTTTACAGGTGACCGGAGTCAGGCTGGGGGGCCCTGGATTACGGGGGCTGCTGTATACTACCGCTGGGGCTGCAATATACTACCACTGGGGCTGTATACACCACTGGGGCTGCAATACCACTGGGGCTGCTGTATATAGGGGCTGCAATACCACTGGGGCTGCAATACCACTGGGGCTGCTGTATATAGGGGCTGCTGTATACACCACTGGGGCTGCAATACCACTGGGGCTGCTGTATATAGGGGCTGCAATACCACTGGGGCTGCAATACCACTGGGGCTGCTGTATATAGGGGCTGCAATACCACTGGGGCTGCTGTATATACCACTGGGGGCTGCTGTATATCATACTGCTGGGGCCTGTATACCACTGCTGGGGGCTGTATACCTGTGCTGGGGTCCACCCTCGGCTTATACGCGAGTCAATAGATTTTCCCAGGTTTTGGGGCAAAAGTAGGGGGTCGGCTTATACACGGGTCGGCTTATACACGAGTATATACGGTATATATTTTTTTATTATACATAGATATGAGTATAAATGTGTGAGGGC
The DNA here is from genome assembly GCA_033576535.1 of Allobates femoralis. Taxonomy (NCBI): domain Eukaryota; kingdom Metazoa; phylum Chordata; class Amphibia; order Anura; family Aromobatidae; genus Allobates; species Allobates femoralis. Next base: position 178,253,611 of record JARQOC010000004.1, read on the forward strand.
TCATACTGTACATAGGGCTGTGATCGTATAGTATAGCATTATCATTTGTGTGCCGGTGATCATAGAGAAACCTGCTTTGTTCTAGATTTAGAGGATGTCACCTTGTAGTTATTGCAGTCCTATGGGTAAAAAGCTCATTAGAAAGATCTCTATCTTCTTATATATTTGTAGTGTGATAAATTATTCCATATATCCACTAAAATGGGGGTACTCACTCACTATTGCTAGTCTTTGATGTAGCACAGGACATGATTCTCATCCAAACAGTCCATTCAGTTTATTCCATAGCACACAAACCGTACATTAAACATAAGGTGAGCCTTCCTCCAGCTGTACAGGCAACATAACATAAATGTCCAAAAGATACTACTGACCCTAGTCAGTCTTTACATGGTTTTTGAGTAAATAGTTTAGCTGGAGCTCTGGACACACTCCAAACACGTGGTCTCTCCACCATGTGCTCCACAGGAAGTCTGTACTTCCAGGACCTGGATGACATCACAGACATGTGACACAACAGCAGTCTCACTATATTGCATGAGATACATCTATGGGAGGTATGTGGTTATCCAGACCTGCCCAGCACTTTTTGGCTAACCTGTAAAATCCAGCCCTTAATACTACAACAGATTTGTGGAACAACAAGTCCCAGAAAAACACTGTGGATTTCACATCGCAGCAGACGTCTGCCTGTGCAATACATACCGGCTAGTTACAATAAAGCCAGTTGCTAACTCACAGTATGTTGTGATTAAATCACGCTTAATCTTTCATTGTCAAAACTGAATAACGTCAAGTTTGGTAACCTGTCCTGGTAGTGCAGTTAACCCATTCCCTTAATAAACCTTAGAGAATGATACACAAGGGCTGGGTCATTTTTCTCTGGATGTATTATGGGGCCACCTGATTAAGCATGTAGAGGCTCTGCGCACCAATATCTGATACAGATGAGAATGCTAAGGTTGAGCTTCGCATCTATGACACATTTTATGGCATATTATCGTGGGGATATGGAAAAAATTATCTAAAATAGGAATCCTCCCTTAGGTATTTAAATACATACTTCTCTGTATAACTTATCCATTTTTTTTTTTTTATTGTTTTTGCAGCAGCTCCAGCATGATAGCAATCGCCATTATTGACATGACACCTGGTAGATAAGAAATGCTTTTACACATTGAAAGGAGGAGAGAACTTGTGCTGTAATTCTGGGAGACATGAATAAGGAATCAGAGATTACAGCTTAGTCTTGCAGGATTCCTTCGTGTGCGATTATAGAGGATTTACAGAAGTTATGGCGTTCTCTCAGCTGCCTTATAAAACCACAGAAATTATATATAAAACCAGTCTGCAGAATAGTTTCATTACATATGTATAAATTATTTGTATCCTGTACATATTGTACTGTATTACCTATTACTGGTGTCTACATTATTACCATGGAGTGACCTTCGTTAATTATTCCCTGGGTGGTCTAGGTTCATCTAATGTGAGTTTTAATGTAAAGCTTTGTGTGGTATTAGGTGCCGGAATCTGCTTTACATGTTAAAACTGTTACAGGATATATTACAGGATATACTTAGAAAATACCAGATAAAAATGAGCTCTTCTTCTATACATCTAGATTATCACCTCCAGAAATAGCTGCCATACGTGTTAATACAATATTCCCATTCTTATCTTACAGTTATAGTTAATCAAGTCCATATACAGTAAATCACACTTTTCTTTATAATATCTGCAAAAGTGTGGTGCTGGCAGAGTCTGGCAGCTTGGTACTACTTTGTGGTATACAGTGTTTTGTTATGATTAACATGTATTGACTGGTAGGCTATGTACCCACCGGGCATTTATGCTGTGTTTTTGGTGCTGCGTTTCTTCAGCAAAAATGGATCATCCACAGCATTTAGTTTAATGTCTATGTGATTTTAAAAATGCTGCACCGACATGTGCAATTGTGGGTGGTCTGTTTCTGCTGCAAAAATCGGATGTGCTCAAAAACTAACATGTCAATTAACATACCCATTTTTGGGCTGCGTTTCCCTATTGACTCCATTCTAACCTCCCCAAAAAAATCATAATAAATGGATGGGTAATCACACAGTCCGCTTGTGATGCTTTTTACTGAGAATTTCAGAGCAAAAACACTCCAATATTCACTCTCCCCAGCGATCCCCCAGTAATCCCCGGTGATTTACTTCCATTCGTGCACCGGCAGGACCTACGCGAGGTGACTTCCAGGACCTGCCTATGTGACTCAGGCTGAGTCATATGGTGCAAGGTCCTAGAATTACCGTACCCACAGGTCCTGCTGATGGCCGGAACGAAGAAATCACCAGAGCTCACCGTGGGATCGCTGGGGAGGGTGAGAACATGTGTGTCTGTCTGTGTCCCTTTATTTGTGCTGCGTTTGTAATGTGCACAAATACAATACGCTTGTGCAGCTAAAAAAAAACAACATAAATGCAGACACAGAGGTTGCTGGGGCGAGCTGGCACTGCTCCACTCTCCACACCTACTCCTCCACTTCCTCAGACCCTCACCTACGGGTCACTGACACTGGCTAGTTAGTATCCTAGGACAAGCCTAGCAAGGCTCCCGTCGTAGGATGTCTTGCACAGTCCTCCTAGAAACTGAACTGCTTAACCCCACCCCCAGACCAGAATTTATAGGGGACCTGCTCTGAACTCAGGCTTTAGAGCTCCCCCTTTTGACCTGGAGGTGGGAAGGTCACAGCAGGTGTATGGCTGCATTCCCTATTCATGATGTCTCCAGGAAAAGCTGGTTGTATATACAGCTGATGCAGTTACTCTATGAATTAGCTTTGGATTATCTCATAGGACTCACTGGTGACACCAACTTCATAGGCGATTCTATGCAGCAAGTATTTGCCTTATAGCCATACAAATACATGTGAAGTATTTTTTATATTTTTACTGTCTTGTCGAAATGCTTGCATTAACTAAATAATAAAAATGTTGAAAATTCGGACGTGTCCATTTCATTTTACCTTGTACATGCTTTTTTTAGGCATGTTTTATTTTGCTGTTTAAGGGGGTTGTCCACTACTTAGGCAACTCCTTCTCATTCCCCATGGGCACCCCAATGAAAATAAAAGCTCACACTCTACTTCAGTGCCTGCGCTGCTCTAGCGATGTCAGACGTTGCATTTCCGGGGTCCATGTGATATTGTTATGACACCCAAACCCTGCGACCAATCAGTGCCTGCTTCCTTTTTCCTGCCTTTGGACACAGGTGCTATTAACAGGAAGGTACGCAGTGACTGGCCACATTGGAGCACGAGAATCCAGCACTGATAGGTTGATGAGGTCACATGTTACACGTGCCCCAGGAATGAGACTTCTAACATAGCTAGAAGGATGCCGGCATCGGAGGTGAGTACAGGCTTTTTTACTTTTATGGGGGCAAACATGGAGAGTGACAAGGGGTTGTCCAAATAGTGGACAACCCTTTAAAGTGGAGAAGTTAACATTATTGTAGGTGTCATTATGATTGTGTACTCTATATAGTATATTGTACTTTACACAAGTTTTTTTTAACACCAAAAAATTATATTTAAATATGAATATTTACTTTCACTTTTATTTTATTATGTTCTTACTTTTTACTTTACTTTTTTTAATTAAACTTCATTCAACTAGATTTTATTCACATCACCTCTTGCCTCTTGTAGTCACCTGCACTCACCTGACTGATTCTATGTTGCTTTTAAATATACTTTAGGCGGCCGTCACACGCTACGATATATGGATAGATATCGCTTGAACGCGCCTGATTAAACATCGCTCGAACGATGTCTGTGCGTGTGACGGCAAGACACGACCAACGAGAAATGATCAGATCGTAAGATCGAGATATGAGATCCGGACCTCATATCCAAAGATGTCGGCTCAGTGGATAAACACAATTGATGTGTCTAAATGAACGATATCGTTTGAAAGCCATGAATTGGGCGATGCAGAAATCTAACACGTAGGCGTGTCGGGTATTCACCTGTGTCACGCCTCCTCAGTTGTGATTCGTTAACCCTCATGCGTTACGATTGGCTGGCGCAACCTCAGATACTATTGGTGGAAGCTCCTGCGTTCCCACTGGTTGTTCGTTCACAGGGCGCCATTTTGGAAGAGCTGTCACTACAGCACTACACATAGACGCCGTTTTGCATCATCATGACTTGTTTCTTTGAAATTACGGCCCCACACAAGTGCGCAAACCTAAAAAATTATACTATGTTATGGGCTCAATATAGTATGCAGACTGTCATACACCGCAACCATATTGCTGTACGTAGCGCACAACATTGCGTTACGCCACGCCCCCTGGTTATTGGCCCCTAGGTACCGCTTGACAACACATGCGTTTTGTAAAACACCTTTCAAACACTAACATCAGAAAGAACACATAGCAAACACATATGCGTTTGACATGCGGTGGTAAGAAAAACACTGATGCCGCACACACAGCTCGCAACAGGGTGACAGTCCTTTACGGGTCGCCCAAACGGCAACCATTGACCAACGCATAAGTGTTCGGATTGTGCACGGCGCACAAGGGGGATGGCGCTTTCTAGCTTTCGGTAGTGGCATGTAAGGTTTTTTGGATAGCAGTCCGTGTTGTCACTTGTACATTGAGATGCACATCACAGGACATTCGGTAAATGAGGCCGCCATGTTTGCAAGGACATCTGACCAATGAGGACGCAGTACTGGCCACCAATGATGGAGTGAGGGGCGCAGCTTCTAAACCATGTTGAACGCCTATGTGCTCAAATTTACCTTTAATTACGCCCATATTTTCCCCTACATCGTTTACGACGCTTCTGTGTGACTGTTTGATAACGATGTGCACAGATGATAAGTAGATCACTCATACGACCGCTGGATCGCTGCATCGGGGAGTCGGATGAGCGATGTCTGTGCGCGTAACGTAACGACGATCGATCACACACATCGTACGGACGATGTGCAAATCCGACATCGTTTCTAACATCGTTATCTATATCGTAGCGTGTGACGGCCGCCTTATTCCAAAGAGTTTGTATGTTCTCCCTGTGTTTGTGTGGGTTTCCTCCATGTTCTCCGGTTTACTCCCACACTTGAAAGACACACTGATAGGATATTTAGATTGTGAGCTCCAATGGGGACAATTGCAAATGTATGTAAAGCACTATATAAATTAATAAATATTATTATTATTATTATTATTATTACTAATAATAAATCATTATAGTGTGTCATAATTCCATGTACTCAATGTACATACATACATACTACATAACCAGTCATTAGACAGGAATGTACTTGTGTCTATGTTCATAAGAAATGCATTTGGCAATGCACTGTATGTGTGTCTACATACATATACACAAAACGCTATATATAGCATGTGTGCATATATGTATTTGTTAAGTGTACAGTGTGTGCACAATTATTAGGCCATTTGTATCTTTCATGATTCATTTTAATTATTGTGCTGTCCATCAATTCACATGATTAGTAAACCTGAATGTGTAAGAAAGTAAAAGTCTTTAGGAGAATACCTCTGTGTGCAGAATTATTGGCCCATGATTAGTGTGCAGAATTATTATGCGACTAACCAAAAAACTAAGATGTTCCTATCTCAATTATTTATTTTCATATGTAAGACTAAGTGCCCACTGGTCATGTTTGTTTGTGCTGCATTTTTCCAGCCTTAAAAACGCAGCTGTTTGAATCAAGGTGTGCTTTTGTGGTCCTTTTTTGCTGCATTTTTGTTAGTGTTGCATTTTCCGGCTCATTAGAATGGCTGGCAACAGGAAACCACAGCCCAAAAAAGCACAAGATAATTACAGGGACATAAAAAAAAAAATGCAGGTGAGCACCCAAAAACGCACAGTGGGCATTTAGCCTAATTATCAATAACAATCATAGCCTCCACCCATGGAGTCTGTCAATTTCTCAATCAGTTGACGGTCAACTTCTTGTGCAGCGTCCCGGTCACTGTTCAGAGAAATAGCTGTGTTCCTTAACTGTAAATATCCTGTTTAAGAAGGGCCCACAAGTTCTCAAGAGGTTTTAAGTCAGATGCTGAAGGGACCAGGTCATTAGTCCTTCATGTTTAAGGATTTTACTAGCTAGACAAGCAGTGGGTCTTTGATACATGCAATGGAGCATTGTCCTGACTAAAAATCATGGGTTTGGGAGTTGATTTTGAGTCCTTCCTTAACTCAAAAAGGTCCAACTAGCTCCTCTCTATGACAAAGAGGCCATAGCAGTACCCCACCCCCACCTTGCTGGCATCTGTGTTGAAGTTGAGAAGTCCTCATCTTATGGGCCCCGTCACACTGAGCGACGCTCCAGCGATCCCGACAGCGATAACGACCTGGCTGGGATCGCTGGAAAGTCGCTATGTGGTCGCTGGGGAGCTGTCAAAAAGGCAGATCTCAGCAACCAGGGACCAGGGAGCTACATCCACATCGCTGGAAGTGGGAGGACACTGGTAACTATGATAAACAGTGGGTAACTAAGCAGCATGCGCTGCCTAGATACCCGGTGTTTATCATAGTTACCAGCATCCTTCCTGCTTACAGGCTGCGCTAAGCAGAGAGGACGCTGGTTACTATGATAAGCACTGGATAACTAAGCAGCACGCGCTGCCTAGATGTTTATCATAGTTACCAGCGTCCTCCCTGCTTAGCGCTGGTAACCATGATAAATAACAGGTATCTAGGCAGCGCACGCTGCTTAGTTACCGGTGTTTATCATGGTTACTAGCCTGTGAGGTCGCTGGTCGCAGGTCTTTTGTTGTCACACGCAGCGATGCGTGCTGACCAGCGGGAGACCAAGGACCAAAAAATGGTCTTGAACCATGTGCAGCGATCAGCGACGTCACTGCAGGGGCCTGATCGCTGCTACGTGTCACACATAGCGACATCGCTGGGGAGATCGCTGTTTTGTCACAAAACCTGTGACGTATAAGCGATCTCGCTAACAATTTCTCTATGTGTGACGGGGGCTTAACAGTCCATAAAAGCTTTGAAAAATCTGTGTTCAGATATTTCTTGGCCCAGTCTTAACATTTTAACTTTTGTGTCTTATTCAGTGCTGGTCTGGTTCCGGCCTTTCTTACCTTAGCAATGTCTCTGAGCATCTTGTACTTCTGGGAGGCTGCAGTTCTGGAATATGAGAGCACTGGAGGTTAATGGTTTCCTGGTTGCTTTTCATTTTATTTGTCTCAAATTTTTGCCCTTACATCATGCTGTTTTCAGATAGATTATTAAAAACTTGGTGACATACACTGTGTGCAGAATTATTAGGCAAATTAGTATTTTGATCACATAATACGTTTTATACATGTTGTCCTACTCCAAGCTGTATTGGCTTGAGAGCCACTACCAGTTAAGTAAATCAGGTGATGTACATCTCTGAAATGAGGAAGGGTGTGGTCTAATGACATCAAGACCCTATACAAGGTGTGCTTAATTATTAGGCAACTTCCTTTCCTTTGGCAAAATGGGTCAGAAGAGAGATTTGACTGGCTTGGAAAAGTCCAAAATTGCGAGATGTCTTGCAGAGGGATGCAGCAGTCTTGAAATTGCCAACTTTTCAAGCGTGATCTCTAAACAATCAAGCGTTTCATGGCAAATAGCCAACAGGGTCGCAAGAAGCGTGTTGGGCAAAAAAGGCGCAAAATAACTGCCCATGAATTGAGGAAAATCAAGCGTGAAGCTGCCAAGATGCCATTTGCCATAAGCTTTAATCTTAATAAAATTTTCTACTATTCCTTCATTTGTGGATATATTAAGGATTTTTATCTGTCTGTTCATCCTAATCACCTGAGTTTTCCTGTAAAGCTACCTCAATGTAAAGTATATTCAGGCATCTAAAACGTCACAAATACGTAAACAAGTATAGCTATAAAATTCAATCATTTTGCTTCTCATATTTAGTAGAAATTTTCCTTGTAAAGTTGTTAGTCTAGGATCTGCTGCCCTTCTAAAAAACTTGGTACGTCTGAGCATCATATACACTGTGTGCAGAATTATAAGGCAAATGAGTATTTTCATCCCATGATACGTTTTATACATGTTGTCCTACTCCAAGCTGTATAGGCTTGAGAGCCAACTACCAATTAAGCAAATCAGGTGATGTGCATCTCTGTAATGAGGAGGGGTGTGGTGTAATGACATCAACACCCTATATAAGGTGTGCTTAATTATTATGCAAATGCCTTTCCTTAGACAAAATGGGTCAGAAGAGAGATTTGACTGGCTTGGAAAAGTCCAAAATTGCGAGATGTCTTGCAGAGGGATGCAGCAGTCTTGAAATTGCCAAACTTTTGAAGTGTGATCAACGAACAATCAAGCATTTCATGGCAAATAGCCAACAGGGTCGCAAGAAGCGTGTTGGGCCAAAAAGGTGCAAAATAACTGCCCATGAATGGAGGAAAATCATGCGTGAAACTGCCAAGATGCCATTTGCCACCAGTTTTGCCATATTTCAGAGCTGCAACGTTACTGGAGTATGAAAAAGCACAACGTGTGCTATACTCAGGGACATGGCCAAGGTAAGGAAGGCTGAAAAATGACCACCTTTGATCAAGAAACATAAGATAAAAAGTCAAAACTGGGCCAAGAAATATCTTAAGACTGATTTTTTAAAAGTTTTATGGACTGATGAAATGAGAGTGACTCTTGATGGGCCAGATGGATGGGCCAGAGGCTAGATCAGTAAAGGGCAGAGAGCTCCACTCCGACTCAGACGCCAGCAAGGTGGAGGTGGGGTACTTATATGGGCTGGTATCATCAAAGATAAACTTGTGGGACCTTTTCGGGTTGAGGATCATTGAAGCTCAACACCCGGACCTACTGCCAGTTTCTGGAAGACAACTTCTTCAAGCAGTGGTACAGGAAGAAGTCGTATCGTTCAAGAAAAACATGATTTTCATGCAGGACAATGCTCCATCACATGCATCCAACTACTCCACAGCGTGGCTGGCCAGTACAGGTCTAAAAGAGGAAAAAATAATGACATTGCCCCCTTGTTCACCTGATCTGAACCCCATAGAGAACCTGTGGTTCCTCCTAAAATGTGAAATCTACAGGGAGGGAAAACAGTACACCTCTCGGAACAGTGTCTGGGAGGCTGTGGTGGCTGCTGCACGCAATGTTGATCGTAAACAGATCAAGCAACTGACAGAATCTATGGATGGAAGGATGTTGAGTGTCATCATAAAGAAAGGTGGCTATATTGGTCACTCATTTTGTTGTGTTTTGTTTTTGCATGTCAGAAATGTTTTTTTCTAATTTTTCTGCAGTTATATTAGTTTACCTGGTGAAAATAAACAAGTGAGATGGGAATATATTACGTTTTTATTAAGTTGCCTAATAAGTCTGCACAGTAATAGTTACCTACACAAACAGATAGATATCCTCCTAAGATAGCCAAATCTAAAAAACCCTACTTCAACTTCCAAAAATATTAAGCTTTGATATTTATGAGTCTTTTGGGTTGATTAAGAGCATAGTTGTTGATCAATAATAAAAAATAATCCTCTAAAATACAACTTATCTAATAATTCTGCACATAGTGTCTTTTCTTTAATATTAGTAAGCTCAATGGGACAGATTTACCAACCCTATCACTATAAAGCCACCAATTATTTTTCAATAATACACCTCTTATTTGGTATCTGGGGGTCCTTTCATCACTTGAGCTGTTTTGCCTTTTTAATATTTAAAGCTAATAAAAAAAATATTTGACAAAACAAACAAACTAATATCAATCTGACGAGCCCATTAGTTAACTGTAGGAACCAGTAGCCTGAGGTGATGAGTTTCCATTGAGATCAATATAAGTTACATGATAGGTGACAGCAGTCATTTGTAAGTGCTCTGGATATCTTTTGCCCAGGGAATAGTTTAATTCTGTTTTGTCTTAAATATTTTATCATGTAACCTTTTGATTGGCATAAATGTATCTCATAATACTTGGCATACTCTTATCTGGCCAGGGGTTGGAAAAGATGCATTGTTTTGCAGTTTATTATCTTTTAGTAACCTGGAAAGAACATGCTCTCGTGTAAATAACATTTAGGGTATATGTACATGTTAAGTATTTGGTGCAGAAATTTCTGCATCTCTTGGCAGGAAAAACATGTTTTTGTTGTGCTTTTTTCCCACGCGTTTTTGGTGGCAATTTTTCTATTCATTAGTATGAGTGAAATCTACAGCAAATTCAATGAAAGAATTGACATGATACAGATTTAACTCTCAAGGAAAAAACACTAAAAATGTGATTGAGACATCAGGATTCTCATTGTCTGCTGGTATCAACAAATCTGAACTGAAAACAACGGATCAAAAACGCAACATGTGCACACAGCCTTAGATGTCTCTTTCTTGGATTATATAAAACAACTGTAAATTATATTTTATATATTAAATATTGTGTGCAAAGGAGAAGAAAGTTCAGTATGAGCTTGAGCCTTGTAATGGAGCAACAAATATGAGCCAAGAGTAAAAGGCCATAAAGATCAGTATAATTATGTATTGTTGGGATTAGGTATAATTTAGTTACTATTTGTGCCGTCCAGCAGAGGTGATACATATCGGACGTCTAAATAATGTCATCAAGAATATCTACTTACATAATTGGAGACAAAACTGGAAATGGTGTCCACAGTCCGCGCTGCTGCTCTTTTCCAAAGGATTTCACAAGACGGTTATTACCATAAGAATGTCCTTTATTTACATCACACCTACGCGTTTCGGTGCTGTCCCAGCACCTTCCTCAGGGCATGTTCATGCCCTGAGGAAGGTGCTGGGACAGCACCGAAATGCGTAGGTGTGATGTAAATAAAGGACATTCTTATGGTAATAACCGTCTTGTGAAATCCTTTGGAAAAGAGCAGCAGCGCGGACCGTGGACACCATTTCCAGTTTTGTCTCCTGTTTTCCCGCAGTTTTGTGGTTGGTGGAGGTTCTGCAGCAGCTGTCTCATGCTTTCATACTGGTTGTGAGTCTCACAACCAGAAAAGGTGAGTGGATAGCGTTATAATCCACATAGAAACATTCAGTGTCCCTTTGATAAGGCACAATCTGCGCCTCTTTGTATCTCCTTCTTTTTTACTTACATAATTGTCTTATGATGTCTGTCATCCAATTCCTGAATAGTTAGAAGTGTAACATCAAGCTCAACCACTAATTAGGTGCTCAAGGGAAAAGAGTCGAACTGTATAAAGTTTTAGTACTGGCACATATCGCGTGAAAAAGGAAAATGGTAGTTGCTTTTGAGGTTTTTAATTTTCAGTGCAAAGTGTGTAGTGTCCAAAAAAACGACGTTTCAGCTCAGGCACGAGCCTTCGTCAGGAAGACAATTGGAAGGCAGAATGAAGAGGGGTGAGATTCAATAATGGTATAGGATGAATACTGTCACTTTGGCGCTGTAGTAACCAGAGCCCCTTTGTCATGTTTGAAAACAGATTCTAGGATATACTATGTGCCTTGTTAGACAGATTGCCAGATTGACTTTAAGGGGATGAGACCTATTTTTCATATGTAGCTGGAACTGTTACACCCGGATTGCCAGGCGCAAGGATGAAAAGGTAATTCTGTTCAGGGTAGAACATGGGGATTGCCTGGTAGCATTATATGTAGGCAGGTACTATTAAGGATATATTATATGTAGGCAGGTACTGTTGGGGATATATTATTAGTAGTAGGATAGGTCCCAAAGGTAGTTTTGTTATCTCTGGCCTGTGGCTCTCTCCTGTGTCCGTCTGTGTGGGGCATTTGTATGGAGGCCAGGAGCCCCCACCTGGCCTGAAAATTAAAAACCTGTAAAGCAACTACCATTTTCCACTTTTTTTCATGCAATGTGTGCCAGGGCTAAAACTTTATACTGTCATCCAATTCTGTCTGAATTACTCTGAATCCCACAATTCACCTCGCCAACTAGAAGTGCGTTGGATGCCATATTGGAACACCCAAGTGATGGGTGTCACAATATAGCGATCGTTGCACTCCCAGCTGACACCCCTGCTGCACCCACCTCCGCCGCATGATCACACCCCCTAGGTCCTAGCAGCCCCCCTCCATAAACCCATTGCCACAGCCCCAGTGCACACTCCCCCCACCCGCTGCCAAAAGTCCTTCCCCCCCTCACAAGCCTCCCGATCACCCCCAGAAAACTGTTGCCGCCTCTTCAGACTCAAAAGAGAAGCTCCAGGACCTGTGGTGATGTCATAGTCGTGGGCAGAGTCACAGATCACATTACTGTGACATTACCAAAGGTCCTTTAGCAGATACCAGACACCCAGTATCCCCTGCTAACCCCCCACTCTGTCCCTCTCTCCCCCCGCTCTACTCCGCTCTCCCTCACTCTGCTCTGCTCTCCCTCACTCTGCTCCACTCCCACTCGCTCTGCTCTCCTCTCTTTTGCTCTGCTCTGCACTCTCACTCAGATGCACTGTCCCCCTGCTCTGCTCTCTCTCGCTCTGCTCTCCCTCGCTCTACTCTGCTCTCCCTTGCTCTGCTATCTCTCGCTCTGCTCTCCCTTGCTCTGCTCCATTCTCCCTCGCTCGGCTCTCCCTCACTCCGCCACGCAGTCCCCCCGCTCTGCTCCGCTCTCCCTTGCTCTGCCCCATTGTCCCCGCACTCTGCTCCGCTCTCCGCTGTCAAAGCCGTGGGGTTTGAATTTGGCGCTTTGCCAGTACAGGTAAAAACCATTTTGCACTGCTGTGACAGGAGCAGTGCAAGATGATTAGTCAAAACAGAAGTTAAGCTAAAAATGTAAAAATTCAGTTGTTTTTCGCCATATCAACCCGATCTGCAGCCTCTGTGCGGCATGTCAGCACAGAGGCTGCAGATGCGACTAATAAATGCCGGTGTGTGCAGGGTTAACCCGCTGTTTGTGTGGTGGCAGCATGTGTACAGGGAGTGTCTACACTCCCTGGACACATGTTGTCATCACCCCCTGGCTGTGTAGGGGTTAAAACATTATTAAAATCCCAGTCAGCATTTGTCGGCTTTTAATAAAACAGTTAAAAAGCTGGCGGCGTTAATGTACACAAATTGCATAGAGGACATGCAGGGCAGGCTTTTATAATGAGGAGCTGTCCTTGGTCTTGCACGCCAATTGCGTATATTACCAGCCGCTGTGATAATGTTAGATGAGGATTTGTCCCTGCTGCCGTGGTCCTGAAATCACAGCACAGGGGACAGTTCCCAGATGCTCCCGGACCCGGCGAGGTCCGGCACCATAGACTCCCATGTTAGGGGTCACCGGATTGTCCCGGATGCAGGAGGATCCGATTAAAAATCGGACCGTCCCGGATCCGGTGTGATCTGGCACCATAGACTTCCATGTTAGGGATCGCCAGATTGCCGCGGATCCGGGAGAATCCGATTTAAAATCAGACAAAATTGGATCGTGCTGGATCCTCCCAGATCCAGGGCAATCCAGCGGCCCATAACATGAGAGTCTATGGCACCAAATCACTCCGGGTCCAGGAGATCCAGGAACCAGACACCGGTTGCTGGAGTTTAGCACCTAGGAGCTGTCCCCTGTGCTGTGATTTCAGGACCACGGCAGCAGGGACAACTCCTCATCTAACATTATCACAGTGGCTGGTAATATACGCAACTGGCGTACAGGACCAAGGACAGCTCTTCATTATAGGAGTCTGCCCTGTATGTCCTCTACGCAATTTGCGTACATTACCGCCGCCAGCTGTTTAACTGCTTTATTAAAAGCCGACAAATGCCGGCTGGGATTTTAATAATGTATTAACCACTGCACAGCCAGGGAGTGATGACACTCCCTGGACACTCCCTGGACACATGCTGCCCCCACACAAACAGCAGGTTAACCCTGCACACACCGGCTTTTATTAGCAGCATCTGCAGACTTTGTGCTGACATGCCGCACAGAGGCTGCAGACAGGGCGAAAAAACACTGGGATTTTTACATTTTTAACTTCACTTCTGTTTTGACTATTCATCTTGCACCGCTCCTGTCACAGCAGTGCAAGATGGTTTTTAACTGTACCGGCAAAGCGCCAAATTCAAACTCTGCAGCTTAGACAGTCATGGAGATTAAATTTACCGGCAAATGCAGTCTGCAGACCTGAAGTGTGCTTCAGGACCGCGGACAGCATCACTCTCACACGCACCACACTCACATGCATACAGCCATGCACACGCACCACACGCACCACAAACACAAAAAACACGCATAACACTCGCATCACTGTCGTGCACCAAACACGCTCCATGTTTGATGCATGACAGTGTGCCTCCAGCCTTCAAGTGAGTCTAAGTCTATTGCTGCTAATGTCCATGTAGACTTCATGAAAAAATAGATGTAGGAGTCTTTAAAAGCTTAAGTGGCATGTGTGAAATTTGAAAGGTTTTTATTTTTTTAAGATAGATTGTTATATAAAAAATGCCAACTTGTTTTAAACAATTACATTTAACACATGAAAAAAATAAAATAGGTTATTTTCTGATGACATTCCATTAACATTAACTAAACCGATTATTTATGTTGCGACTCTAAATTTTGATTTTGATGTGGAAAAAACCATTGACAAGTACTTTTAACATAAAACAGTAGGAGGTTATTTTGTGATTGCACATTCTTTTTAATTACAAAACAAGATGATGTAGATGATGGTCCTGATTAGCAGCAATGTTTGTATTCTCATCCAAGTAGAATTATTTTTAGATGATATAGCCCCTTGTCATGAAATATTAGAGATAAGGACATTTATTAATGTCAGCTCTCAGCTACTGGCTTCTGTGATTTCTCCAGCCCTAAGTCACCCATAAAATTACTACTGGAATTTTTTTGCCATATTTCCTGTTTTTGGCCCAATAATTGCTTTCTGGATCACCTGCTACATGTGGCTGCATAGAAGCATACAATGTGCCTAGCAGTTCATCTCACCGACCCATAGTCCTTACCCAGATGTAGTTCTTCAAGGGGGAGAATGCCTTTGTGATGGGATACAGCATGCAACTTTTTTCTTTGCAATACATAAAGAAAGCACTTTTGTGCATCTTCTGAGATATTATTTGGATGTAAGCAGAAGAACAGTAAAGTGTTCTTGAGGATTCCATAGATCCATACTAAATTGGTGTGTGATCAAATTATATGGATGATCTGATATATTTGCTCCTACAATAGTCCAAATGGTTGTAAAATGTATATTTTGTATAATGCAATACATTGTATGGAGCCCAATAGACAAAGTGGTCAATGTTCTGCCCTGATACAAAAAAAAATAATCTGTCCATAAAAGAACTATACTTCTTGGCTAGGTTTGACGTTTACATTACATTTCAGTATATATTTTAGCGTTAAAGGGTTTTTCCCATAAGAAAAGTTAATTTTAAAGTTCCTTTTAATCAATAAATCTTGGAATAATAATCATTTCCACAATTGGATGTGTTTAAAAAATGTCAGTGTGCTGATATAATCCTATGTATGTGTCCCTGTATGTACTGTGTAATGGCTGTGTTTGACTGTACAGGGACATGGTGTGATCATACCACATCTCCTGTGCTGAGATAATCTTATAAATGTGTACCTGCTATGTACTGTGTAATGGCTGTGTCTGACCGTATAGGGACATAGTCTGATCATACCATATCTCCTGTGCTGAGATAATCTTATATACTGTATGCGTCCCTGCTATGTTCTCTGTAATGGCCGTGTCTGACCGTACAGGGACATGGTGTGACCATACCACAACTCCTGTACTGAGATAATCTTATATGTGTGTCCCTGCTATGCAGTGCCGGGACAAGGCATTTTGGTGCCCTAGGCAGGTAAGGCAAACGGCGCCCCCCCATCCCCCGAAATATGTCTGGGAATAAAAATGTCAGCATACTTTGAAAGTAAATTTAACTTAACAGGGACCTATAAAAGGTTCGTCTAACCACACTACAGAGACATACTGATAGGTTGTTTACATTGTGAGCCCCAATGGGGACAGTGTTCATGATGTATACAAAGTGCTGTGGAGTTCATAGTGTAATATAAATGCAAAAAGTATTATTCTTAATATTATGTCACAATACCAGGATCTGAGGATCTTCTATTTCGAGGTCAGGGACTCTCTGATGCCATGTTGCTGCTTGTCTCGCTGTTGTCCTCTTTTGAAACTGCAGTGCGGTGGACAAGAGAGCATTAACTGGTTAATAACAAGAAGTATGGAGTGTGTACTGAGCCATAAACCCTCCCCTTACCATGAAGTATGGAGTGTGTACTGACTGAGCCATAAACCTCCTCATACCATGTCCAGCAGACATTGTAGGATTACTACCCATATATACTCGTGTATAAGCCGACCCCCCTACTTTTGCCCCCAAAACCTGGGAAAACCTATTGACTCGTGTATAAGCCGAGGGTGGACCCCAGCACAGGTATACAGCCCCCAGCAAAGTGGTATACAGCAGCCTCTCCAGTGGTATATACAGACCCCAGTGGTAATTACAGCAGCCCCAGCGGTAATACAGCAGCCCCAGTGGTAAAACAGCAGCCCCAGGGTAATACAGCAGCCCCAGGGGTTATACAGCAGCCCCAGGGGTTATACAGCAGCCCCAGGGGTAATACAGCAGCCCCAGGGGTTATACAGCAGCCCCAGGGGTTATACAGCAGCCCCAGGGGTAATACAGCAGCCCCAGTGGTAATACAGCAGCCCCAGGGGTAATACAGCATCCCCAGGGGTAATACAGCAGCCCCAGGGGTTATACAGCAGCCCCAAGGGTTATACAGCAGCGCCAGTGGTATATACAGGCCCCAGCAGTATATACAGCAGCCCCAGTGGTATATACAGGCCCCAGCAGTATATACAGCAGGCCCAGTGGTGGTGTATACAGGGCCCAGTGGTGGTGTATACAGGGCCCAGTGGTGTATACAGGGCCCAGTATGCGGGGGCCGGGGGGGAAGCGCGCCTTTGCACACTCACCGCGGCCGCCGTCACCGTGCGTCTGCTGTAAGGCTGCTTTCACACTGCGTTTTTTCTGTGATCCGTGGCTGTCCGTTGAAAAACGGACAGCCACGGATCAGATTTTGGCCCCATGTTATCCTATGGGCACGGATCACATCGGATTTGGCCTTATTGGCATCCGATTTTTGTCGGATCCGATTCTGGCCGATATTTTGCTGTGCCCAAAATCGCAGCCTGCTGCGATTTTTGGCACAGCGGGTCAAATCGGACCGAATTGGATACGACCTGATCTGTGCCAAATAAGGCTGCTTTCACACAGCGTTTTTGTGCTGTCCAAGGGGATCAGACTTTTTGCAGCTCCCCTCGGACAGCAACTGATCCAAACTGATGACTGCAATCAGAGGCCAAATAGGCATCCGATCCCGATGTTTTGCAGCATCAGTTTGGATCCTCTCCCTGCTCCTCCTGTCACCTTGTCCCCCTCCTGTCACCCTCCTGTCACCCTTCTCCCCTCTGTCTGCCCTCTGTCTCCCCTCTTTGTCCCCTCTGTCCCCCCACTTTGCAGCCCCTCTTTGCAGCCCCTCTTTGCCCCCTCTTTGCAGCCCCTCTTTGCAGCCCTCTTTGCCCCCTCTTTGCAGCCCCTCTTTGCCCCCCTCTTTGCAGCCCCTCTTTGCATCCCTCTTTGCCCCCCTCTTTGCAGACCCTCTTTGCAGACCCTCTTTGCCCCCCTCTTTGCAGCCCTCTTTGCCCCCCTCTTTGCAGACCCTCTTTCCCCCCTCTTTGCCCCCCTCTTTGCAGACCCTCTTTGCCCCCCTCTTTGCAGCCCCTCTTTGCATCCCCTCTTTGGACCACCTCTTTGCCCCCCTCTTTGCTCCCCTCTTTGCATCCCCTCTTTGGACCCCCTCTTTGCCCCCCTCTTTGCAGACCCTCTTTGCCCCCCTCTTTGCTCCCCTCTCTGCAGACCCTCTTTGCCCCCCTCTTTGCCCCCCTCTTTGCTCCCCTCTTTGCTCCCCTCTTTGCATCCCCTCTTTGGACCCCCTCTTTGCTCCCCTCTTTGCATCCCCTCTTTGGACCCCCTCTTTGCCCCCCTCTTTGCAGACCTTTTTTGCTCCCCTCTTTGCTCCCCTCTTTGCATCCCCTCTTTGGACCCCCTCTTTGCAGACGCTCTTTGCAGCCCCTCTTTGCCCCCCTCTTTGCTCCCCTCCTTGCCCCCTCTTTGCAGCCCCTCTTTGTCCTCCTTCTGCAGAAAAAATCTTCATTCTCACCTCTCCACGACACCCGCGCTGCTTCCAGCTTCTCTTCTTCTGATGCACAGGACCTAGCGTGATGTCACAGTCACATGACCGGTTACCGCGGTAACGGTCACGTGACTGCACTGTGACGTCAGGCCAGGTCCTGGAAGCACAGAGCCGAGCGCAGGAGGCATCGCTGGATCGTGGAGAGGTGAGGATAATGATTTTTTTATTTTTAACCCTTTCATTTCACAGGATATCACTTCTGCAATGTATGAATATACATTGCAGAAGTGATATTATGGCACACAGCGATTTTAGTGTACTGAGCATGCTCAGTACACTAAGATCGGGTCCGAGGAACTCAGCTGTTTCCTCGGATCTGCGCTCCATAGGCCCCATGTTGGAGGAGAGGAGGGGCGGGCACCGGGCAGAGCTGCAGGACAGGAAGTCCCCTCCTCCCTCCTCTCTGGCCGGCGCGGCCGCCGCGCGGTCAGCACGGGGCCCCCCAGGGGGTGCGGGGCCCTCCTGGGGGCGGGCAATGCGCCCTCCACAAGATGGCGCCCTAGGCGATCGCCTAGGGTCGCCTACCTATCTTCCCGGCCCTGCTGCTATGTACTGTGTAATGGCTGTGTCTGACCCTACAGGGACATGGTCTGATCATACCATATCTCCTGTGCTGAGATAATCTTATATACTGTATGCGTCCCTGCTATGTTCTCTGTAATGGCCGTGTCTGACCGTACAGGGACATGGTGTGACCATACCACATCTCCTGTGATGAGATAATCTTATATATGTGTCCCTGCTATGTACTGTGTAATGGATGTGTCTGACCGTACAGGGACATGGTGTGACCATACCACATCTCCTGTGCTGAGATAATCTTATATACTGTATGTGTCCCTGCTATGTTCTCTGTAATGGCCGTGTCTGACCGTACAGGGACATGGTGTGACCATACCACATCTCCTGTGATGAGATAATCTTATATATGTGTCCCTGCTATGTACTGTGTAATGGATGTGTCTGACCGTACAGGGACATGGTGTGACCATACCACATCTCCTGTGCTGAGATAATCTTATATACTGTATGTGTCCCAGCTATGTTCTCTGTAATGGCCGTGTCTGACCATACAGGGAAATGGTCTGATCATACCACATCTCCTGGGCAGAGGAGGAGGTAAGAGAATATATAGACATTACAGCACCAGGTCACATGTGGTTCTTTTTGATTTACCTCAAAGAAAGAATCAGTTGTGATCCCGTGTTGTAATGTCTATATATACTTTTACTTTCTCCTCGGCCAAAGAGATGTACGGTCAGACACAGCCATTACACATAGCAGGGACACATATATAAGATTATCTCAGCACAGGAGATGTAGTATGATCAGATCATGTCCCTGTACAATCAGACACATCCATTACACAGTACAGAGCAGGGGCACATATATAAGATTATCTCAGCACAAGAGATGTGGTATGATCAGACCATGTCCCTGTATGATCAGACACATCTATTACACAGTACATAGCAGGGACACATATATAAGATTATATCAGCACAGGAGATGTGGTATGATAAGACCATGTCCCTGTACAGTCAGACACATCCATTACACAGTACATAGCAGGGACACATATATAAGATTATCTCAGCAAAGGAACATTTTTATTTAACACATCCAATTGTGGAAATAATTATTATTCCAATATCTATTGATTAAAATGAACTTTGTTCTTGGGAAAACCTCTTTAATGAGCTTTTTGCCTTGTTGTAAAGGGGATTGGCTTTAGTGAATTGATTGATTGTATTGCTCTATACTCGGGATCATTGTGTTCAAAACCCGATTTAATTTTCAGATAACATTTCATTGCAGACAACATATGTAGATAATCAATTCTCCTTTAATACAAGTACATACTCTATGGTCAGAAGTGCCAGTCCTCCTCAATAATCATCTCTTTTATTGTCAAAAAAGAGAAGCAATCGTTGCAAATCACAGACAAGTTTTCCTGCTGTTACCCAGATAAAAGCTCCTGCTCAATAAGACAGCTGCGAGCTGACAACTTCCTGGGAATGAATGTAACATATTTGAAGAGTCTGTTTTGAAAATAGAAATAATTACACGTTTGCTAGTAGAGCCCTTTTCTGGAAACACGTGTTATACAATGACGGAAAGCTCTTGACGAGAGATGTAACTTGCTGGAAATTGACTGTAATTACAAAGTTATCAGGACAGAGTTTGGTCAGACGACTTGTTTGGCTGCTGCGAGTGGAGCATAAAATACCAGTTAACGTGTCTCAAGGCTTAGTAATGTGTAATCGGGATTATTTATTACATGCCAAGATGTATGGACTTTCATGTCAGCGAGGAGTTAAATTAATCCTTCAGTTTATTCTTCTGACAGCAAATTAACTACAGACATCTGTTTCTCTGTAATGACTGTCCCATACTATCCCAGTGGAGAACATATTGTAGTCAACTCTGCAGTAGTTGAAAATGATCAAAAATGTGTCCATTACCATATTTTCTTGAGGCTAAATGTAACAAACTCAAGGTTCTAAGATGTTGTTAACTGGTATATACATTCCTCAGCATTGAAAGTGCAACATTAAGAAGCAAACATTCAGGAATGATGGAAATTATAGGATGGATAGACAGGTAACATATGCAAAAGATGGAAAAATGCAAACAAAATTTTAAAAACATCTCAATTTATTCAGTATAAAGTATTATTATTATTATTATTATTATTAATA
Source organism: Allobates femoralis (assembly GCA_033576535.1). NCBI lineage: Eukaryota > Metazoa > Chordata > Amphibia > Anura > Aromobatidae > Allobates > Allobates femoralis. The sequence continues at coordinate 178,274,567 of JARQOC010000004.1, forward strand.
GGTATTTATATAGCGCTATAAGGATACATGGCGCTTTACAATGTAGAGGGTAGACAAAGACAAGTGGTCGAAAACGACGACAAATCGACAATTAATCATACGGGTACAATAGGGCCGGGGATCCTGTCCGCGAGGGCTCACAGTCTAGAGGGAGTGGGGAGGGAGACCAGAGGTGTAACTAGGTTTTCTGGCACCCGGGACAAAGATTTATTTTGGCGCCCCCACCACCACCACCACTGCCACCAATTTTTATATATAAGATATATATATATATATATATATATATATATTATTATATACAGTGTGTCTCTCATATATACAGTATATACACCTCATAATGTGTGCCTGCCTGATGATGTATACATATATATACGGTATATATATGTATACATCATCAGGCAGGCACACACTATGAGGTGTATATATGTATACATCAGGCAGGCACACACTATGAGGTATATAATATACCTCATAGTGTGAGCCTGCCTGATGATGTATACATATGTATACGGTATATATATGTATACATCATCAGGCAGGCACACATTATGAGGTGTATATAATACATCAGGCAGGCACACTCACACTATGAGGTGTATATATGTATACATCAGGCAGGCACACACTATGAGGTGTAGTATATACACCTCATAACGCTCTCTCCCAAACCAGAACAGACCCCCCCCCAAATGCCTTTAATTAAACAATTTAATTACACGAGTCCCGAAAATCCAAGCAAGACGCTAGGCGACTCAGTCAGGAGGAGGCAGGCAGGACTCAGAGCAGCTCCTCTTCTTCTCTTCTCTCTGACTCTGACTGTACGCGCGTGCTCACTGCGTGCGGCGCGCCGAGTGACGTCAGCCGCAGCGGCGACGTGACCCGGGGGTGGGAACTGCTGTCAGGGGGCGGACCAGCAGGGCAGGGGCTCATTTGTGCACGCGCGGCGCCGGCCGTGCACAATTTGCAGGGGCAGGGCGGAGCAAAGGAGATTAGCGCCGGCGCTGCAGCGCCGCCGAACACCTGATGATGGCGCTGGCACCCCCTCTGAGTTGCGCCCGGGGCAAAGGATCCGGCTGCACCCCCCTAGATACGCCACTGAGGGAGACAGTAGGAGGGGGAGAGGTGAGATGGTGCAGTGGATTGGGTCTCAGTGTGTGTTGTAGGCTTGTAGGAAGAGGTGGGTCTTCAGGTTTTTCTTGAAGGTTCCCAGGGTAGGGGAGTGTCTAATGTGGTGGGGGAGGGAGTTCCAGAGTCTGGCAGAAGCACGAGAGAAGTCGTGTGCGGTTGTGGGAAGTGGAAATTGGTTGAGTGAAGGAGTTCCTGAGAGGGGAGGTAGCGGGAGACTAGGTCAGAGATGTAGGGAGGGACAGGTTGTGTATGTCCTTGTATGTCAGGGTTAGGGTTTTGAAGCGAGATCGCTGGGGGATGGGGAGCCAGTGGAGGGCTCGGCAGAGAGGGGAGGCGGGCGAGTAACGGGGAGATAGGTGGATGAGTCGGGCAGCAGAGTTGAGGATGGTGCGGAGAGGTGCGAGGGAGGAGGCAGGGAGGCCGGTGAACAGGAGGTTGCAGTAGTCCAGGCAGGAGAAGATGAGGGCGTGGACAAGTGTCTTGGCCGTGTTGTGGTCAAGGAAGGAACGGATACGGGCAATGTTTTTAGTTGGAGTCGACAGGCGGTGGCGAGGGCTTGGATGTGGGGCTTGAAGGAGAGGGAGGAGTCGAGGATTACCCCGAGGCATGAGCGCATGGCTTTAGTAAAGGAGATTTACAAATCCTGACACAAATTGGCCCAAAACATGGGTTACATGGCATAAGCTAAATGTTTGAAGCTAAAGGTTTGTTTTAAAAAGTGTCTAGAAAGGGGCTTTCACATGATTAATTCACAGCATTCAAAATATACCATAAAAGTGAAGGTGAAAGGAAATGTGTGTCTACAGAGTTGTGCCAAATTTATGATAGGGACCTCATGAGGGGCAATAACCCTGAAGCTCAGCGTCTGCAGATTGGGGCTCTGATCTGGCATAAATCTTAAGACATATTGCAAGGTTTGTTAAAAAGTCATTTTGACTGTTAGGATTGCTACTTTCCAACAGGTGGCACTATAGTGCGTCTACTTCTTCCTTGGAGAGACAATTTCCAAATCCATGCCATGCGCCATTGTGAAAAATTTTGCAGCTTCTGCCTGTCTGCTCTGTATTATCCAGTAGCAAGAAATGAGGCCCAGTAGGTCATAAGACTGGCCAAAATGTATATCTATTGCAGTACGTTGACCATGGCATTCATTGACTGGGATGGTGCAATAGATACAACTGAGGTAGTACAGATAAGACACAATGCATATATGTATGCATTTCATAATATACTAGATACAGATAGTTGACTAATAAACTAATAAACAGGATCGTATTTGGACCTCATGCTGCCCTATGTAGTTCAAGTGCTCAGGCCCCTTACTGACCAGTCACACTGAGTATATGCATACAACATCTATTTAAGGCAGATCTACTGTTAATCGCTATGACTCGGTTCAGATTTGCGTTCGGCCCTGCAGCGTATGGAGCACATACACATATGCAGTGCCAAACGGAAACATTTTCATGTGAACGCAGCAGAGATTGTCCACATGCGTTCACATGAAAATGTCAGTCAAGCTGCCCGGCCACCCAATCAGCAGCAGCGGCCGGGAGGCACCATGGGCGCCTTGACGATCACGGCTGCCGCGGTCTGCACTTGTCATTTATTCCAGGTGCCACACAACTACATCAATAGCAGCCGCCAGCCAATCAAAGGCCAGCATCTCATGTTGGCATATGATGTTAACTGGGGGCCTATGATTGGCCGGCAGCTTGCACTGATGCTGCTGAGCCAAGCCAGAGAGCTTGTCTCTGCGTGGCACCTGGAATAAATAAGAAGCGCGGCTTCGCGGCATCAAGTTGTCCACAATGCATGTGGGCCGCAGGCAAGATGACAGGTGAGAAGTGTGTGTCCAGATTCAAATTACTATTACTGCAAAAAAAGAAAGCAAGATGGCCACATTACTAAAAGAAGGGAGTCAGAAGGGTCATTACAACAAGAAGGGGAGCAAGATGAAGACATTACTACAAGTGGAAGACCAAACTTGGGACTTTACTACAAGTAGGGAGCAGGATATGGACATTACTACAACATGAGGATCAGGATGGGACATTACTACAAGGAGGGGAGCATGATAGGGACATTACTACAAGTGGAAGACCAAGATTGGGACTTTACTACAAGAATAGAGCAGGGTAGAGACATTACTACAAGATGGAGATCAGAATAGGGATTACTACAAAATGGGGATCAGGATGGGGACATTACTACAAGAAGGGGATCAGGATGGGGACATTAGGGTGATGGGGTAGATCAGTGGCAGAGTAGAGCAGAGTGGTGGGGCAAGGCAGAGCAGTGGTAGGGCAGAGCAGGATGACAAGGCACAGCAGTAATAGGGTAGAGCAGGGTCATGGGCAGAGCAGTGGTAGGGCAGAGAAGGGTGATGGGGAAGAGCAGTGGCAGAGCAGTGGAAGGGCAGAGCAGGGTGACAGTGCAGAGCAGTGGCAGGGCAAATCAATGTGGTGTGGCAGAGCAGTGGTAGGACAGAGCAGAGATGAGGGCAGAGTAGGCTGATAGGGCAGTGGCAGAGCAGTAGTAGGGCAGAGCAGGGTGACAGGGCAAAGCAGTGGCAGAGCAGTGGCAAGGCAGAGCAGGGTGACAGAGCAGAGCAGTAGTAGGGCAGAGCAGGTTGACTGGGCAGAGTAGTGGCAGGAAGAGTGGTGGGCAGAACAGTGGTAGGGCAGAGCAGGGTGATGGGACAGAGCAAGGACAGTGGGACAGAGCAGGGTGGTGGGGCAGTGGTAGGGCAGTGAGAGAGCAGTGGTAGGGCAAAGCAGGGTAACGGAGCAGAGCAGTGACTGGGCAGAGCAGAGCAGGGTGACAGGGCAAAGCAGAGAGATGGGGCAGAGCCGGGTCACAGAGCAGGGCAGAGCTATTGGGCAGAGCAGGGTGATAGGGCAGAACAGGGAAATGGGGAAAAGCAAGGTGACGAGGCAGAGCAGTGACAGAGCAGTGGTAGGGCAGAGCAGGGTGACAGGGCTGATCAGTGACTGAGCAGAGCAGGGTGACAGGGCAGAGCAGTGGTGGGGGGCAGAGCAGGGTGGCGGGGCAGAGCAGGATGGTGGGGCAGAGTAGGGCAACGGGGAAGAGTAGGGCAACGTGGCAGAGCAGGGTCACACGGCAGAGCAGGGTCACAAGGCAGAGCTGGGCAATGGTGAAGAGCAGGGCGATGGGGCAGAGCAGAGTGACGGGGCAGAGAAGAGCAATGGGGAAGAGCAGGGAGATGGGCAGAGCAGTGGCAGGGCAGAGGGGTATGGAAGAGCAAAGCATTAGGACAGAGCAGTAGGGCACAGCAGAGCGGTGGGGCAGAGCAGTGGCAGAGCAGAGTGGTGGGGCAGAGTAGAGCACCAGACCAGTGTTCCAGACTTGCGCTTCCCTGAAATTTCCCTCCATCACCTCAAGTCATCATCACCATCATGGAGGCCAGGGATCAGACATGCCAAACTTACAGAACCCTGGATACCTGTCCTGTCTGCAGAAAACAGGAATGGAGGGGATTATATCATGAAGATGAGATGGAGCAGGACTTTACATCATGGCATCATTGCTCCCAAGGAAAATGTTGCCAGTGCTGAGCCTCCTGAACTCCTCTTCATACAGCAGAAACCCAGCAGGCAGTGTGTGCAGAGCTGTGTACTTATGCTCTGCAGCTGCAGGACAATGTGATAGAGCAGCAGTGGAAGAGACTGGAGGACAGAGCCTCCTCCTCACCGCGGCCATCTCTCTGCTGTGCTCAGTGAGTATGTAATCTTCCCCCAGGTTGTTGAAGAATTGCACAGCAGACCCTGCTGACTGCCACTCCACCAATTAGTGCCCAGCTTTCATTTTCTAACTGGCTTCCTCTTCACTTGCTCTGTCTGCCTCCCCTCCTAAGCCCACATCCCCCCCTTCACACACACACACACACACACACACTTACAAGTCTGGAGAAAGATGTAGGAGGCAGTTTAAAAAAAAGAAATTTCACCACTAGGGGGCACCGCCCCCTCAATGTGCCGCCCCAGGCATGTGCCCCCCTAGTACCTAGTGATTAATACGGCCCTGCTAATAACAAGTTATCTTAACTGCGGCATCAGGATAGCTGGCTCCTCTGCTGAACCTGAATTGTTACACAATCAACTAATATTTTCTACCATCATTGTGCTCTTTAGGCCTCACATAGCCATGAACATATGTAAGAATCTTTAAAGAAAATGTATCCTCAGGAAATGAACTATTGTTGAAATTAGTTTTTTGTGTTAAATTTAAGTTGTTTTTCTCTCTTTTCAATTAGGAAAAAAAAATAGAAATCTCACTATTTTCACACTGTGGATATTTTAGACTAATATCGTGTTTCTCCAAATATAAGACAGTGTCTTATACTTTTTCAGCCTCTGAAAAAAGGGCTAGGGCTTACTTTTGGGGTAGGGCTTATATTTATCCACGAATAAGCAATCTGCTCTCCATTTTCTTACAATCAGGACATCCAACATCCTGTGAGTCCTCCACTATTCCTTTCTTATACTCCACAGAGCAGCTTTTTGTTTTGGAGCTCATGTCGGCATGCAGTATACTGAAGATGAGCAAATCTTAGAACACACCAGGGGACAAGCCCTGTTTCAGGATACTGTTAGTTTGAGTATGCAGGTAGGCCTTATATTTCAAGCCTACTCCAAAAACCCTGGTAGGGCTTATTTTGGGGGTATGGTCTCTTTTTAGAGAAACAGGGCACTCTGGCTCTTTACAGGCAGGATTAAAATGACAAGTAACACTTCTTGCACCTGCTCATCATTTGCCTCAATATAAAAGATAGGGTTTCACCCAGTCGATTACTACTGATGTAAATGTGGATTTCTTGAATAAGAAACTATGAGTTTAGAATAGTCCCAGTAACCAGGGGGAAAAATGTTACATTCCCTTTAACTTGACAACACACCACATGCCACTAAAATGTCAGGAAATATTTGCTCTCTCATATTCCATACTTATTTTGTAGAGGTAATGGTCAGATGTAGAATATGGACCCGTGTAACTAAAATTACTACATTATGGCCTGTGTCATTTTCTTAAACGAGGCTTCAGTACAGAGTATTTCCTAAGGAGCAAATATTGAACCCTGAACTTAACTGAATAGCAGCATGTAATAATAGGTTAGAGGTAATGATAGATGGTGTGAACAGTCTGCTCTATATTATACAATTCACGGTAATGTCTGTGTGGGATGCTGAGTCATAAAGAATATCATAGCTTTTAATGTAAATTATGAGCAGCTCTCTGGGACTTCACTTAGAAACATAGAGCTTGAAGGTATTTTCCATCAATCATCCGCAGCAGGTAACATGTGAATTGCGATGTAAGTGTGTCAAAAGGGTTTCTTTAAGAATGGTTCTTACATAAGAAAATTGTTAATTAAGTTACCGTGTTATCTCTGTACTCAACAGATACAACCCGGACTACAGAAATAGTGTGATATCTCCAAGATCTTCTAGTGTTCTACAGCATAATCCATACATACAATGAGATAAATAGTTACAAAGGCCATTCACAGTGATCATTTATTATTTATGCTGCCAGACAAATGTACTTGTAATAACACAAGTGGTGTGATGTCGCCTAAGGCCAGGAATTTGTGACTTGACATGAAGCTGTAGCCAGAAGAACATTCAGAACATCTTAAATAAAACAGCACCAATTTACTGCACCCTAATTGTACCATCATTTCACTTTGGATTGGGAAGGTAGAGTATTATACGGATCTAGATCAAACCAAGACCCAGAATATAACAATTTGCACAAAGTCACAATTTCTTGTGGGCCAAGGATTATTACAACAATATTTTGTAAACCAGTTCAAGACAAGGCCCTTTTCACCAACTCTTGAACAGGCACAATGTTTTTCTACTAGCAATTTTAAGGACTCAAATAATATTTTTTTTGGTTATTCAAATAAAGTCTTGCTTCTTTTTTTGATACATGGGGCTTTCATTAATTTTTATGTCATTTTTTATATCTGTACTTTTATTATTTGCTTATATTGAGGGGTGGAGAGGAGGAAGACATTATGTGTAGCACAGTGGTTCAGAGGTTTGCACAGTGCTGGGCTCCTGGTTCAAATCCCATCAGGAGGTGTTTACATGGGTTTCCACCAGGTGCTCCGTTTCCTTCCAAAGACATACTGATAGGGAACTTAGATTATGTGCCCCAGTGAGGACAGTGATGCTCACATATGTGAAGAAATAAGCGACACATTTTTGCATAAAAAAAACACAAATACATGATAAATTCTTTCCCTTGTCTGTTCCAATTGTATACATCCAGTTGGATGACAGCACGCTAGATGGTCTGCGCTACTGCAGTAAATGGATTCTTCAAGAATATTAATGAAGTTGTTAATTCACAATGCATTACAATGCCGTGCCGATGCCTTATTCAAGTGAAAAAAAACAAGTGTGCACAGCCTGACAACACATCGGTCTTTAACCTGCTGTTCTGTGTTCAGTCACAAATGATTGAATTTGAAAGTTTTGATTTAATTTTTCATTTGTTTATGAACAACAATGTTCACATGCATTATAATAATGCAACAGGTATTCAAATAAAACTCTTAAAGGGAACCAACCACCCAAAATGACCCCCTGGACTGTTAATATGGGTCCCTACACCAGCACACACATTTGCTGCAAGCGTTTTTGCTAAAAAAACGCTTTTGTAGAAGTGAAGAAGTAGCTTTGTAAACTTTATAACATTAAGACGAGATGGGCGTAACTTAGCTTGTTCTACAGCCGAGATTTATGTGTCAGTCATCCTCCTCTCCCTCATCGCTGCAGTAAAGCCCAGCCCTTTCTTCTCGTCACAGCCTGCTGAGCCTGGTGCACGGGATCTCATGCCCGTGCACATGTCATCAACTACAGCCAGGGTCATGAGCAGACGCTCTGACTTCCTGCGCTCAGCTGTGGATTACACCAGGAAGTCAGAGCGTCTGCTCGTGACCCTGGCTGTAGCTGATGACGTGTGCACGGGCATGAGATCCCGTGCACCAGGCTGTGACGAGAAGAAAGGGCTGGACTTTACTGCAGCGATGAGGGAGAGGAGGATGACTGACACATGAATCTCGGCTGTAGAACATGCTAAGTTACGCCCACTTGTCTTAATGTTATAAAGTTTACAAAGCTCTTTCTTCACTTCTACAAAAGCGTTTTTTTAGCAAAAACGCTTGCAGCAAATGTGTGTGCTGGGTGTAGGGACCCATATTAACAGTCCGGGGGGGTCATTTGGGGTGGTTGGTTCCCTTTAAATTAGCTAAAAAAATCAAGACTTTAATAGATCCGGTCAAAAATTATAAGTGTATAGTAGACCCGAACAAAACAGCAGGATTAAAGGTCCAGAATGGATGCCAAATAATCATGGGCTCACCCACAGGGATGTTTACACCAATAGGATAATAAGAAAGAGGAGGGAAGTTCAAATCATAATTGAGAGATTAATAAAGTCTAAAAAAAAAAAAAAAGGAGGAAACTGCAAATAGATGATAACATGTAAAAATAGGTAAATGTCTATGTAGGGGGAAATGGAATTAGAACCTATTACCTATTCATATTTTATCATTTATTGGCATAGTTTCTTCCTCTTTTTCGTTATTGTTTTATTTCTTTTGCACATCATACTTCCTAAGAAGTTAAAAAAGATCTTTGAAGGAAAGAGGCATGTCAATCATTAGAATTACGGTATTTTCTTTGCTGATTTTTGTCTGTTACTTGCATGGCCCAAATTCAGCCTCTGCAAACACTGCAGAATAGATCCGGTTCTGCTGAGATCCAGCAGCATGTGCTCCCTCCCAACTCCCATTGATCACATTATACCTAGGGCGGGTGAAGGACACGCTGTAATTACTTACTATGCTTTATACATTGCTCTTGTTCCGCAGAGACATTGGTCAGACTAGGTGGATTTTAACTATATATTTTCCAAAAAGGATAATATAGCCATTCTGACAAGGATTTTAAATACAGTGTTCTCATCAAACCAAAGTGATCTAGTATTATATGCAGGTTGATTGTGAAATCGGATGACCGTTACTGAGTCAATATTTTCCTAAATCCAAAGGATCATGGGGTCACCGGGGGTTTGTGATCTGTTGAGGTTATTCATTTCAGGATCAGACCAATGTACCCTGTTCCTGACCGGTAACACTCTTTCAGGTTTTATCACACATGCACTTTTAATGGTTGTAGAAACATTTCTCATTCAGATATACAAATAATTTTTGCTTTGTTTTTTTCTGATACAGGGGGCTTCATCTTTATGTAATTTTTATATTCCTTCTTTGCTGATACTGGTTAAAAATGTAAAGAAAATGAGAAATACATTTCTACTTTATTCATTTTTTTTTTGTCACCATAAAGTACCTTTACACGCCGCTACAGGATGGTGGAAACAACCGGGTTCTTTACGTGCACGAGCACGCACAAACGGTTGAAAACGGTACCCGCACCGTCTTGACACGCCGCTATAAGGTGCTTTACAGAAGGTTGAATCTATCTCTGGATGCACCGCCGGGTGACTAAAGTTACCTTCTGAAAAGCACCTTACCTCATTTACACACCACTACAGAGGGTAATATGGGAGGACCTGGTGCAGCAGGGACAACACATAGGCGTGCCAGAATTGTGGATTACGAGAATTTCGTACGCTGATAGGACAACGCAATAGTATCATGATTGGCCAGCCGAGTAATTGTTTAGTGTGACTGGTGAACTCCTTAAATATGCCGCCCTATGCAGCGACTACCAATCGTAACGCAGGAGCTTCCTCCAATGATCGCTGAAGGGGGCGGTTTCCCGGAGCCTGTGTCACGCCCCAGGTAGATAGCAAGGTGTCGAAACAACCCTCTTGTTCCTTATTTACACGCCGCTACAGGCCGCTACCATCGGGTTGAAATCAACCTGTTTTAGAGCACTGCTCTGAAACAGGTGCCGCAAGTGACGGGTGGAAACAACCGTCTTCACACGCCGCTACCTCGGGTTGATTTGGCGGTGCAAGATATATTTCTCTCATCTACCCGGTTGTTTCCACAATCCTGTAGCGGCGTGTAAAGGTACCTTAAGGGCTACTAAAATATCTTAAATTGTTTTCCCTTTTCCAAAGAAAAATGTTTACACCATCAAAGTCTGTGGGGCTGTCCTTTCCTTATATTGGTATGTGTTCATGATACGGATTAGACTCTCCGGGTTGGACGTGCGTCCAGGAGCTGGCTGGAGGAACGAGAGGCCTAGCATTAACCCCCCAGGTGCTGTGACCAATTGCCTTATATTCTCTTGTAACTGGATCTTCTAGGACTTAGCAGCTCTCTCTCTTTCCCTACACACAGCAGTCACGTGACTGCTGGGTCTGGATGAGGAAGCACTATCAGCGTATCCTGCTCTGTATACACAAGTGTGGGTTCAGCATGAGTTTACAAAGATTGAGAAGGCAAACATAGTAATAAGCCTTGCTGATCTTCTCTGTTGTGAGTCTAGCTGTTTCTGAGAGCTGGCTCCCCACCACCCCAGCTGTATAATCTCTTGCAAGCTGCTTACTCTGCATTGGCATTTTAGAATGTCAATGCAGACTAAAGTGTGAACTGCACAGACTTTTATAGTCTATGGGCAGTCCATAAGTGCCTAACATTATTTAAATCTGTTACATTGTGATTGGATACATATGTATTGTCAGGGAAATTATCTGACATTGTTATAAACTGAATAAGTAATTGTTTGATTTACTGAAGTCTCCATTTTGTACTTCTAAGGCTGGCTTCACACTGCGGGTCCCATCCGATCAGAGGCTGTCTGTGTAAACCGAACAGCCCTGGACAGGTTTTTGGCCCCATAGCAGCCTATGGGGCTGGACAGAAGCCGGATGGCAGTTTCTATCTGTCCGGGACAATCCGGGAGAATTCAGTATTCTCCCACGGACATAAAAACGCTGCTGCTCGTGTCCAAGAGGAGAATATCTCCTCTAATTGGCAATTCCCGGATTGTCCTGGATTGCCCCGGATTCGCCCGGATCCACCCAGATCCGGGGCAATCCGGCGCTCCCTAACATGGGAGCCTATGGGGCCGGATTGCCCCGGTCCAGGAGGATCTGCCAGCCACGGTCCTGATTCATCAGTGGCAGCAGCTGCGTGTGGGGTGCACACTGGATCGGAGGGCATATTAGCCCTCCGGTTCTGTGTGCTGATCTGATCCGGAGTTGTCAGGTTCATCCTGACAGCCTCGGATCTGATCTGACCTGCAGTGTGAAGCCAGCCTAAGATGAACTAGAAGATGGCGTCCACTAAGACTTGTGTAAGTTGCTTTTAAGTAAGAACATGTAAACATGTTTTTGATCATAACCCTCAATAACACAATCTGGTCAAGATAAGATAAGCCTGGGGTTTTGGGGACTTTTCGTGTACCTCATCCACCCTACAAATTCTTTGAAGTAAGGTGATTCCCTGTAGGGTATATATAAAAAACAAACATGCGGCGCCAATCTCAGCGCGTTACCAATGTAACTCTCTGGTGCCCTTTTAATGAAGTTTTATGCACTCACCTCTTGCCATAAAACTTCAAGCATATGGTTTTTCCAAAGCCTCCTCACGCTTTGGATATTTATCCGGGTCTGCTGCTCGCCTTGAATTGATCCTGTATTGGGTCCTGCCACGGATTCCCACAGGCATAAAGGTTCAATAGGAAGTGATCCAATTCTATAGTGGCCGCGCTCCCCGTGGTAATGATTTTAAGAACTTCTTGTCCACAAAAAATTTTATTCCTCAAAACATGCGAGAATATAAAAAACGGATACAACGCGTTTCGGCGGAGACAACCGCCTTCCTCAGGTATCTAAATAAAAATACATCTGACACTTTGCTTAGTGATTGCTGTTTGTGGGTGTTTGTTTTTACTATGTAATGAAGCACTATAGCTGAAGCGGACAATGAGACTGATTGGACAGGTGTGGTTATACCCACACCCTCATGTCATTACCTAGCAAGCTGTAATTACCTTTTACCTATAAAGCAAAGTGTCAGATGTATTTTTATTTAGATACCTGAGGAAGGCGGTTGTCTCCGCCGAAACGCGTTGTATCCGTTTTTTATATTCTCGCATGTTTTGAGGAATAAAATTTTTTGTGGACAAGAAGTTCTTAAAATCATTACCACGGGGAGCGCGGCCACTATAGAATTGGATCACTTCCTATTGAACCCTACAAATTCTTGGAAGTGTTGGAGATATCATGAAGAGCCAATGACTTTGTAGTAAACAACTGGGTGTAACCAATAATTGTAAAGTTGTATTAACACATGTATTATCATTTGCCACATATGCTTTAAAATACACTGATTAAGTGACTTATCATGAAGATGGCTGAAGATATGCTGTCATGTAGATTTTTTTTAACACTTTCAATATAAAAAGAAGTAGTCTACAGTTTGGACTGCATATACAACATGATAAGTTCCCTTTAAGAAAATGTAGTCTTCAGTCCTGTGAATGGAAGGAGCTCTCACTCTCACTTGTTCTTGTATATCCATGCCATGAACTGTAAAAATCTGTAAGCTTTTATAACTTTTTAAAGTCAGAAAGCATTATAAAAAGTACATTTTATAATTCTTCCTACTTAGGTTTGGGGTTTTATAATTTTACCTAAAACACTTTCATACTTGGTATTTAAAAAAAAAAAAACAGTTGGTGACATTTCTCTACAAATGGTAATGATGTCCCCTGTGACGTGATACAGTCTTCTTCTCCTAATAGACAATAAATTGACTTAAATATGTTCAACACAAAATACAACTAATGACATTGTATTCTTTTCCATACACAGGACCTGAAAATTTCAGCTCAAAGAGCTTTGCGGTACAAGCGCAAAAGAAAATTTTAAGCAAGATGGCTACAAAGACAATGGCAAATATGCTTATCGACGACATAAGTAGTGAAATCTTTGATGAGCTTTTCAAAGCAACTAAGGAGCATGTGAGGAATAAGAAAGAGGCTCACAAAATCCTGAAGGACCTGATCAAGGTTGCTGTAAAAGTTGGCATTCTGTATAGGAATAACCAGTTCAGCCCTGAAGAACTATTGATTGTGGAAAAATTCAGGAAAAAGCTCAACCAGACTGCTATGACAGCAGTGAGCTTCTATGAAGTGGAATACACATTTGATAAAACTGTTCTTTCTGGACTTCTACATGAGTGCCAAGCCCTACTTCATGAATTGGTACAGCGCCACTTGACACCTAAATCTCATGGTCGTATCAACAGGGTCTTCAATCATTTTTCAGATGTTGAATTCCTTACTGCCCTTTATAGCCTTGACGGAAGCTGCAGGCCGTACCTCAAAAGGATTTGTGAAGACGTCAATAAATTACTCGATGAAAGAGTAATTTAGAACCTTCTTCTGTTTTGTTTCTTCTATGGTTCTAAAAATGTACTGAGGAATAGTTTTTTCTGAAATGCAAATTGCCAATGGCCAGATTAGGGCACAGATGGCTGCGTCAGGAATATTTATTTTGGTTTTAGGACAAGTTGTGTGCCGCATACACTGAATGAGGCCTTCATCAACAACCATCAAGCTGTGTATCCTTACATGAACTCTGATAGATGAGCTACAACATTAACTATTTTTTCATTGATATGCTTCAGGGGTTAACAGGCCTTTCTTTTCTCAGAGATCCACTTGTGCTTCATACTTTGGCCTCATTCCTTGCCTATATGCTCTTATATTTTGGTTGACCATCAATTATTAGAAAACGGACACGGGTGCTGGCACACGCTGCGTATTTTTACGCGAGTGCTGTTGCAGTTTTTGTAGCCAAACCAGGACTGGAACAATCAGAGGAAAAGTCTAATAGAAACAAGTGCTCCACTTCTGTATTTAGTCACCCACTGCTGGTTTTAATCAGCCAACCCTGGTTTTGGCTACAAAAACTGCAACAGCACTCGCGTAAAAATATGCAGCAAATACGCAGCATGCGAGCGCACCCTTACTAATACAGTATATAACTATACATTCGGGACTGACTATGAGAACAGAATAAATGGCCTTAAACCAATATGAAAATATCTCCAAGTCCTATAGATTTAAATAAGATATACCTAATAATACCTTTTTTTGAAAGTCAGATCTTCAGCTGAAGTCATGAATGGAAAAGTGGAGAATAATTACTTTGGCAGGCATTGCGTCAGAGGACTTGGCAAACTAGACTCCAGACAACAAGTAAAACCACTACTGTGACCATTACGCAGAGTTAGACTTTGAGACCATCTAGTTCAACCCATAGCTTACCTTCAACTTTAAAAACTATGAAACTATAGGACTTACAGGGTGTTCAACCAGTCGTCACACAGGTCCTCCAGTACGTAAAAGGAGCCACAATTTAATCCTCTATATTTACTAAGACTTGTTGTTAAGATGAATCGTAAATTTCTTGTAAGAGGGCCAATGTTTCAAAAGTGTTGTGATAATCCACCAATGATGCCTATTCCTAGATTGCTATTACTGACATGTTGTCAAGGAACAACAAGCTAGAAGAAACTCTAATGCTGAAATCACAAAGTGCTACAGCGCTGATCCAATAAACTGTGACAGAAAAATGGTGGTTGAGCTCAAATAGTCATTGGGATCACGTGAGATTGCTCTAGGGACATATTGAAAAGAGGTATTTGACTGTATTCATGGTACATGAATGTTTCAAATGAAAAAAATGTGGCCTGGAGCCACCATAAAGGTTCTGTGATAAATTACTTGCCACATGTTATAATATGTTCCATTTCCAGTTCAAAATAATAAAGACCACGTCATTTCCCAATTTTTTGTAAGATGATGTACATATAATATTCCCAGTGCTGATATATATTTTGTATTATCTATTATGTATAATTTAGTATTTATCTGTGGTGTATTAAAATTGATATTCCTTTATTGTGCTTAAAAAGAATATGAACTTGTGAAATGCAGATGGAACCTATTTGTATAACGTGTGAAATTTATTCTGATCACTAATATTATTTATTATTATCGCGCCATTATTTCATGGCGCTTTACATGTGAAAGGGCATACATAGCAAGTACAATAATTATGAACAATACAAGGTACAGACAGGTACAGGAGGAATAAGGATAGAAATAAGAGTAGTCTACCATTAAGAAGAGCAAAAATATACGTCAGGATTAATGTAAATGAGAGTACGGCAAATGCAAAATTCTCTATGGGAGTTCAAAATATACCAACGGCATTGCATTAGGTACCATATTAATATATTGTACTTTATGGTATGAAAACAAGAAAATTCTTCAACCACTTGTTTCCCATAGATATGTAGCTGAAAATAAGTTGCTCTCTATTATCTATTCAGTATGCATTGCTTATATAGCACCATCTATTCTGCAGTGCTTACATAATTAGCTCACTGTCCTATTGGGCTCACAATTTATATTCCTATCAGTTTTTTATGGAGTGTGTAACGAAATCAGTGAACACTCAAGCAAACATGAGGGAAACTACAGTTATATAGGTCTTACACATGTTGTCCTTGGTGGGATTTATTATTATTAAATATAGAGCACCATTAATTCCATGGTGTTGTACATGAGAAGAGGTTACATGCAAAATTATATAGTGTACAGTAAACAAATTAGCAATGTCAGACTGGTACAGAGGGAGAGGACCCTGCCCTTGTGGGCTTACATTCTACAGGATATTGGGGAGGAGACAGTAGGTCAGGGGTGTAGCAGCTCTGTTGGCTGTGGGGCGGCAGCTTGGTCATTGTAGGCTGTAAGCATTCCTGAAGAGATGGGTTTTCAGGTTCCGTCTGAAGGATCCGAGCGTGGTGGATAATCGGACGTGTTGGGGTGCAGAATTCCAGAGGATGGGGGATATTCGGGAGAAATTTTGGAGGTGGTTGTGTGAGGAATGGATAAGGAGGAGGTCTTGGGAGGATCGAAGATTACATGAGGGAAGATAGTGGGAAATAAGTTCAGAGATATAGGGAGGAGACAGGTTATGGACAGCTTTGTAGGTCAGTGTCAGGAGCTTTAACTGGATTCACTGGAGAATTGGGAGCCAGTGGAGGGATTTGCAGAGGGGAGAAACAGGGGAGTAGCGAGGAGAGAGGTGGATTAGTTGAGCAGCAGAGTTGAGGACAGATTGGAGAGGTGCAAGAGTGTTAGCAGGAAGGCCACAGAGGAGGATGTTGCAGTAGTCGAGGCAGGTGATGATGAGGGCATGTACAAGAATTTTAATAGACTGAGGGCTGAGGAAAGGATGGATTCTGGAAATATTCTTAAGCTGGAGGCGACAGGAAGTGGTGAGAATTTGGATGTGTGGTTTGAAGGTCAGGGCAGAGTCGGGAGTTTCTCCGAGGCAGCGAATAACCTAGGACTCCAGTGTTTTTAAGCAACAGTGCTAACCACAGAGTATCTGTGCTTCATTAAAATTAATTGAGTATTGTTATTCTGATGGGATTTGTTTTCTATACACAACTGGGAAAGTCATCCGTTTTAGTATCATGAAAGTGGCATATGAAAAGTTCCCTCAAAATATTGCTATTTTTCAACTACCGTCAGTCTTGTACAAATCTAGATAGGTCCACCAAGGTCTTTTCCATCGATAGGCCGGATCTACACAAGGAAAATTCAGAGCAGCAGTCATGGATCATAGAAATCCAATTAAAATTGTAGTAGATTGACCTTAAGTAAACAGATTTTTATTCCACATCTTTGTACAATTGCCAAAAACAAAGTGATTTTTTTTACTCTAATTCTAAGGAATCACAGGAGTTTCATACTAGAATCCATAAAGTAAGAATTCAGTTCCACTCCTTGGTGAGTAAAAACATCTTCTTTATTATTAATCCATTAAAACAATAGCAACAGCTACAGTGTTGGCCAAAAGTATTGACACCCCTGCAATTCCGTCAGATAATACTCAGTCTCTTACTGAAAATGATTGCAATCACAAATTCTTTGGTATTATTATCTTCATTTAATTTGTCTTCAATGAAAAAAACACAAAAAGAATTGTCCTAAAGCCAAATTGGATATAGTTCCACACCAAACATAAAAAAGGGGGTGGACAAAAGTATTGGCACTGTTAGAAAAATCATGTGATGCTTCTCTAATTTGTGTAATTAACAGCACCTGTAACTTACCTGTGGCACCTAACAGGTGTTGGCAATAACTATATCACACTTGCAGCCAGTTGACACGGATTAAAGTTGACTCAACCTCTGTCCTGAGTCCTTGTGTGTACCACATTGAGCATGGAGAAAAGAAAGACCAAAGAACTGTCTGAGGACTTGAGAAACCAAATTGTGAGGAAGCATGAGCAATCTCAAGGCTACAAGTCCATCTCCAAAGACCTGAATGTTCCTGTGTCTACCGCGCGCAGGGTCATCAAGAAGTTTAAAGCCCATTGCACTGTGGCTAATCTCCCTAGATGTGGACAGAAAAGAAAAATTGACAAGATATTTCAACGCAAGATTGTGTGGATGGTAGGTAAAGAACCTTGACTAACATCCAAACAAGTTCAAGCTGCCCTGCAGTCCGAGGGTACAACAGTGTCAACCCGTACTATCTGTCGGCATCTGAATGAAAAGGGACTGTATGGTAGGAGACCCAGGAAGACCCACTTCTTACCCCGAGACATAAAAAAAGCCAGGCTGGAGTTTGCCAAAACTTACCTGAGAAAGCCTAAAACGTTTTGGAAGAATGTTCTCTCTTTTTGGGCAAAGGCATCAACATAGAGTTTACAGGAGAAAAAAAGAGGCATTCAAAGAAAAGAACACGGTCCCTACAGTCAAACATGGCGGAGGATCCCTGATGTTTTGGGGTTGCTTTGCTGCCTCTGGCACTGGAGTGCTTGTCCGTGTGCATGGCATTATGAAGTCTGAAGACTACCAACAAATTTTGCAGCATAATGTAGGGCCCAGTGTGAGAAAGCTGGGTCTCCCTCCGAGGTCATGGGTCTTCCAGCAGGACAATGACCCAAAACACACTTCAAAAAGCACTAGAAAATGGTTTGAGAGAAAGCACTGGAGACTTCTAAGGTGTCCAGCAATGAGTACAGACCTGAATCCCATAGAACACCTGTGGAGAGATCTAAAAATGGCAGTTTGGAGAAGGCACCCTTCAAATATCAGGTACCTGGAGCAGTTTGCCAAAGAAGAATGGTCTAAAATTCCAGCAGAGCATTGTAAGAAACTCATTGATGGTTACCGAAAGCCGTTGATCGCAGTTATTTTGGCTAAAGGTTGTGCAACCAAGTATTAGACTGAGGGTGCCAATACTTTTGTCTGGCCCATTTTTGGAGTTTTGTCTGAAATGATCAATGTTTTGCTTTTTGCTTCATTCTCTTTTGTATTTTTTCAGTGAAGACAAATTAAATGAAGATAATAATACCGAAGAATTTGTGATTGCAATCATTTTCAGGAAGAAACTGAGTATTATCTGACAGAATTGCAGGGGTGTCAATACTTTTGGCCAACACTGTATAGTCAAAGTGCTGGGGGAGAGGGAGCTACAGGTACACAAACCGGGACAATGGACATTTTGCGTGTCCGCCCTTCAACGAGTCCACCTCCAGGGGGAGGGTAAATGGATTGTCTCTCCAACTGTGGTGGTGCCATTATTACTACTTTGCTTCTTTTTTAATTGAGCTTCATACTCACTTTATGTTATACTACACCACTAGGAGGGATGTAAATACATTTTAGAGGGGTTGCTCAGTCTTCTGATAGAAGTCTGCAGTAACTTTATGACTGACAACTTCTGAATCCTTCGTTTCTGAACTCTTCGTGATTCCTGGTGGCAGCGCGGGCATTCCGGCATTTGGTCCCATTACAGCACAACTTCTGAATCCTGACAGTGTGCGGTGCTCAAGATGTCAGAATTCCCTGCTCACATTCTAATTAGATGTGCCTGGCTTCTCCCATTACAAGTCAATTGTGAAAAGCCAAGCATGTTTATTGGGCATGTCACCACATGTATGCAAATCACATACGTGCAGTTAAGTTACCACCTGCTGTCACCGGCAATACTGTTGAATCCAGACCTCATGTGCACCACACGCTGTCAGGTATCAGAACTCTGCAGTCATATAGAGTGACCTAGCGGTGGACACATCATTGGTGTGATGTGTGCAGGGCCCCTAGAGGTAAGGGGGTCCACTTCCACCTCCAAATCAGCAAACAGGTCCTGTCACAGACACAAAAATAGGGACCACATATTGTTCTTAAACAGGGGTCCTCGCTCATCCATGTCCACCACTGGAGTGACCTGACCTCTGCAGCCAATCACTAGGCCCATTTTTTAGATAAAAAAAGGGCAGACAACTCATTTAAATGCATCCACATTACAAACATCGCACTCCTGGCTTGATAGTTTACTGCAATGCAGATAAAGTATATACTAGTCTGGCATCTAAGCTGTTTATCTCACAGTGGACTGCCTCTGGGTATTCTCTGTAAAGAAGAATGTGCCTTTGAATATACAGTGCAAAGATCTTGAAAATGGATAGAAACGTATATAAATTAAATTATTTGGCAGAGAAGCTTATTTTTTCAGTTTATACATGTAGATGAAGTTTAACAGTCCTGTCCACTACGGCAAAGCCGCTCATCATTGGTTCCAGGTGTTTCAGACCGGAACTGCTGATCTGTTGTATGTGTATTTTCACACACTTATTGACTTGTATTGGCCCTAGTCATCTGTGATGTTGGAGAAAAATGGACTCACAGTTCATGTGAAAACAAAGACATGTGAAGAGCACCATAGGCTATAATGGGGACATGCTGTATTTGTGAAATAACCAGATACCTCACCTACTGGACACCCGGACGTGTCGAGGAGGCCTGAGGTGCCGGGAGAGCCTGTTACTGCATTATGCGCATTATGCATATGTGCTGTTTCCCATTTTTTATTTAATACCATAGTCATTGAAATTATATTTTACCTAAAGAGTTTTCTATCCTGTGTCACTTGTCTCAGCCATGGTTACAACTTATGGTAAATTGAGCAGATTTGGAACATCATTACCTTGCCTCCAAATTGTTACCTGGAAACCACCAATAAAAAACTATAGATCTTATTATTGTCACTTTTTTCAAATTTTTACTAAGTGCATAAAGGTGTACTTATGCCTTGTGGATCTAATTAGACCAATAACACGTTAAATTGAAGCTCTGCAATTAACATTGGATGTGAAATTTGGGAAATGAAACATCTGTCAATTTGTTAACATGTTTATTACTATTCCGTCTTTGCATTATTTTAGCTAATACTTACTCTATGCAGTATAAATGAAAAAGTGACACTACCTAAAATCTGATTTATTTGTATGTCAATTATGGTTGGTGCAAATATCCAAGACCTCCAGGCTCATTCATACATCACACAATGATGGTCTGATTACCAATTAAATACCAGTGTTTTTATGTATATATTAATACTTTGCACCAGTGATTCTCTATGCATGATGAAGGCACTGATGTTATGGACTGGCCTGCCCATTCCCCAGACCTGAATCCAATCGAGCACTTCTGAAACATCATGTCTCATTCCTTCCACCAATGCCACATTGAACCACAAGCTGTCCAGGAGATGACTGGTTCTTTAACCCAGGTCTGGGGGCAGATTCCTTAGGCTGGAATCACACTGTCCGAGTGACATGTGAGGCACTCGGGCAAGTCTTGGATGACTAACTTGGAATGGCCTCCCTCCTGTCAGGATGGGAGTATGGAGCTGCTTAGAAACACAAGCAGTTGAGACTCACATTCAGAGAGGGGGAGGCCATTCCAGGATAGTCATCCGAGACTCGCTCAACATCAACTTACTCACATATCACTCGGACAGTGTGATTCCAGCCTTAGAAGAACATCCACCACCTCATCAGGATCATGTCCAGGCATTGTAGGGAGGTCATACAGCCATGTGGAAGCCACACATACTACTGAGCCTCAGTTTCTTGCCTTGACACATTTCCACTGAAATTGGTTCAGCCTGTAACATGATTTTCCACTATGATTATCATTCCAAATACAGACCTCCATGGGATATTCATTTTGATTTACATTGATCGTTTTTATGTTTTATTGTTTTCAATGCATTCCACTAGCTAATGAACAAAGATTTGCAATTGGAATATTTCATTCATTGAGAGCTAGGATTTTAGTGCTCCCTTTATTTGTTTGAGCAGTATACAGTTTCTTCTTTCTAAATACAGGCATAAAATATTATAAAATATATAATTAATTTGATATTCTAACAATAATTGAATGCCTCAACCCAAATAGCATTTTTAAATTGAAGGAAGAGTGACATTCAGGGGATTAACATACGTTCTGCTTCTCTAGTCACATCTGCACATTTTTCACCCTTCAGCTGAAAACCATGTTAAAAGATAAGTTGGACCTTAACATATTTTACGTATTGTAGAATTGGAAAGAAGCCATTTAAATAAACAGCTTCCCAACTTATGTATCGATCACCGCCACAATTTAACCAGACCTCAGAATCACTGTAAGAGAGATTCCTCTCTGTAACTTCACATGTTTTGTGGTTGAAATCATAAAAGTAGGTTTGATCTAGTCATCACAGCTATCCAAAAGATTATTGCTTTCCAGATTTCCTTAGTATTGGACGGGTAATGGAATTATATCAAGGCATCAGAAATTGCTTTTACCGATTTTCATAAACCTGATCCTTTTGTTCTCAGGTATATTTAAGCCACCGTGAAAGGTGAACATGCATGGTAAGTTAAGTTTGCTTGTGTATTTGGGATGGAGAGGAAACACAACATATAAAGTTATGTGGGTTTACCTAGGCAGACATTTGCCCAAAATGAGCCTATTTTAAATGAAAGGGGGCATTACCAGTGTGAGATATGTAGATCAGGAGAGAAGACAGTCAGTCATTATGTGTCTTATACTGGACACTCCTCTTTTCATCTATATAATTACCTTGTGGCGTCCATCATCCACTTCCGGTGTTAGGATGTCCTCCAATAATGCACCGGTGACAGACATTTTTGCACACCCAAGAGATGAGTGTGCAAATATGCCACCCACTGGCAGCACTGGCCCATTGCGCAGTATTGACACCAGAAACAGACGCCAGGAACCCGCCACCGCACACACTGCCCACAGCCTTTGCTGGACATCACCATACCCAACACCGACAAATGAGTAACTGCATTTGTGCATACCCAGAGCAAACAAGCGCAGTTATTCATACCACTGCCATCTTTGCAAAGAATAAAGGGGGAGACAAAGAGGCGCAAATGGGTCTTATCATTTTACGGATAAGGTAGTACCGTCATAGGTGTATGTGCTCAAATGATCCAGTTGTGTTTCCCCACAAATGGTAAATTTGCTCAGACAGCTGCTGCTGGATCCGCACTCCCACATAACAGTGGTGATGTATCCAAGAAAAAGACCAGAGACAAATCGTGCTTTAGTGATCCGCGCTGCCATCCCACCATACCTGAATAGATGCCAGGGAAGCCAAGAGTATGTAAGCTGCTTCTATATTCCCTCCAACGCCATCTACATGTCCAAAGATGGCGGTGGTCTGAAGAACTGTGCCTGCGCATGATGGGCACGTGCATTTACTCATGCTGCATGGTGCTGCAGCTACCCGCAACCACCGCAGCCCGAAACTGCTGCCACCTAAAACCGCAGCCGACACATCACCGTCTGATTAAGTGGATATACAAAGATGACGGCATGGTGACTGGTGCGTACATACGCAGTTACTCAAGCCTCCGCCATATTTGGACACCATGGGGGGGCAGGAGCAAGCGCCCACAAGGGGTAGAGAGAGCACATAGGGGTGCAGAGAAAGCGCATAAAGGGAGGGGGGAGCGCAAAGGGGGGCAGATACAGGGGGAGGGGGCAAGCAGAGAGGGGGACAGAGAACGGACAAGGGGGAGACAGCTCAAAAGGAGAGCACAGAGAGAATAGAGAACAGAGGAAGAGATATTGCACACGGGGGGAAAATGCATTGGGAAGACGGATCAAAGGAGAGAACAAATGAGGAGAGAAGACAGCCCACAGGGGAGAGAGACAGTGCATGGAGGAGGGGAAGCAGGTCAAGGGAGAGAGCACAGAGTGGAGAAGCCAGTACAGGGGGAGAGACAGCTGCGACCCCCAGCACCAGAGTCCGGCCTCATCATGATGTCACTGCCCTCCTGATGCGATAACATCGGGCTCCCATCTAGTTTAATATAAGCTCTGGAGACAGATTCACAGGGAGATTGGTGTCCAGCCTATAGCCCATAACAGCTCATTTACAGATTAAGAAAAATGTGGATTTCTCTGACCCAAAATACCAGATCAGAGATAAAGATTATTTTTTAATCATCTTTCTATGACCTGCATGCCCATTTAGACAGCTTGAGATGGTTGATTCTACTGCCAGATTCCCTTTAAAGCCCTTTTACATGAACAAAGCAAACCATATGGAGACCAATGATTGTTAACACAGTTTACATATTGTTGCCAGCACATTCCTTGTTTACTTTGAGATAATATGTATATGATCCAATAAACCAAATCAGTAAGGTTTGCTTTTTTTGCTATGTGTCAGAATATTTATATGGCTCAATTATTCAAGAATGATGATGTTATGCATAACATAATTGTTGCGGCATGATGAATATGTGACTGTACCAGGCTACCTTATCAAAAGAGCCTCCTTAGATGCCAGAAGGTAGGAGGTGGTTCTTAGGGTTCCTGTCCAGAGCCACAAATTACTGACCTAGTAGCTGAATCAGGGGCCTGCAGAGTGATTCACAACAACTCTACTCAGCAGATTATTAGCCCATGTAAAGGGGTCCTCAGACACACGTTTGGTGCAGAGAGTACATTGTGATTCTCAATGTCTGCACACTGTGATCTTCACTGTGATGGCAAAGTGCTTTTCTTTATCAATGTACAAGATTTCTTAAACATCAATGGATCCAAACATTTTAGCTGTTAATTTAAACAGGCTATGTATAAAGCCATAGAAACAAATGTCCTTAAGCTTATGACAGATGAATATGATCTCTCCAGGATTGTACAAAAAAATACTTCATGCAATTTCACTATTTGAACAAATGAAACTGTTCCCACAAATGTTTCCCCTGTGTGATTTACATGTGAGAACGTGGTGTACTGTGCTTCTATTGAGTATAAATATATATTATGGCTTTTATTGCCCAATGGTCATAAAGAGTTGGCCCATTAGTTGATTTTAATGGTTCAGTGTAAAGTCAAAATAACTTCTAAGCTGCAGGAATTTTTCAAAGCAGGTGCTAGATGTGGAGGTTGGCTATGCTATCCCCAGAGACAGTTGTCCTACCTGAATTGCAGTTGGTAACTTTCATATTATTAATATCTAACTTCTATAGAAGAAAGTAGAAGTCCCAAAACAACCTTATCCACCTAGAACGTCTGCAGTCCTGTACTCAAATCAAAGTTATAGTCAAAGCCTTAAAGTGTAACCGCCATTTAAGTTTATATTTAATAATAATAATGTAGAGCAAGTGATTTTAATAAACATTCAAAAATACTGCATAATAGAAATCTGTAAGAAATCCTTTCAAAAACCTTCTAGAAGGTGTCCCCCTTATGGTGTTTCTAAATGTCACATATAAGAGTGTGGGGGAAACAGGGCCTACACAGCGTGACTGGTTGCAGGAGATCAGTCTATAGTCAGTTTACCCCAGACACAGGGAGGCTCGTCAGGCTGTCAGCAGTGCACAGGCTTCTGTGATTTTATCTCCTACATTCAGATCACTCTGCTCCTGCTAACAGCTGATGGCCTCCACAGGACTCCTCATTGAGAACACAGAGCAGCCAATGTGAATGCAGGAGATAACATCACAGCAGCTCCGACCCCTTCACCCTTATATGGTTACATAGCCATATTCAGTGTGTAGAGCTGGAAGACAGATCTCACTGAGAATGATCATATGCCTGCTTCAGACACAGCCTATTGTGGACATCTTGTGGAAGGCTTATGAAAGGTTTTCTTCCAGATTTCACTTAAGTATATTTGTAAGTTTATTATAATCACTTGCCCTACACTATTATTAACTAAAAATTTAAACGGTGATTACACTAAGTGTCACCTAGGGCTGAATTTAACAAACTGTAGAAATAATTGTTTTCCTGAAAGCTAATGTTGCAAAGAGTTAAAATAAACAATCCTTCATCAAAAAAATTCTTTAACACTGCAGTGTGAAAAAGTGACAAATTAATCTCATTCGCCTAATGATGCTGCAGTGAAGGAAAGCAAAAATCAAACCCCTGAGGGTAATGTCCACTACATATGAAGCGAGCTTGTCACAAGAACAGAATTTAACACTTTACCGAGAGGCAGCAGTTGAATGTTGGGGACACAATACAATGGGAAGATATACATGCTTCTAGAAAACTCTTAAGGTACCTTTACACACCGCAACTATTCCCGGCGATCGGAGGCAACCGAACATGTGCGTGCACGTTTTTGACGGTTGCCTCCGAATGCCGAAGGACCATTTACACGCCGCAATTGCGCCCTCAACCTAAGGTGATGTGTCGCCCCAGAAGTTCCCACACCAACATTGGGAAACATCCGGTTGACTCCTGATGCCGCATCACATGCCGCAATCCCCAAAGGAATGTGGGCGTACATGTTCAGCGCCACCAAAACATAGGCGTGACAGACTTGTGTATCCCGCGACCCAAAGACGCTGATTAGACAACGCATTAGCGTCATGTTTGGCTAGCCTGCGCAGGAAGGCTGGCTAATACATGACTCCATTGCAATTGTGTAGTGTGAATGGACAGCTCTTCAAATATGTCGCCCTGTTGAGGGACAGCCAATGGAAACACAGTAGCCACCACCAATCATCGCTGACGGGGCGCGGTATCAAACATGCTGTGGAACGCCTCTTGGAAATCACTAGGCGACGCAGATTCCATCCCTTTCGCCCGTTCACACGCCAAAACCAGGGCAATTCACCTTCTGGGTTGCCTCTGGTTTTTGAACAATGCTCTGAAACCGCAACCGGGAGCAACTTTAAAAATCACCATCACGTTCCACAATTACACGCCGCAATTTTGTAGCAATTTCAGGGCAACAACGGTGACGGAACTCCGGATTGCCTCTCAGTTGCTACACCGTAGTTGCGGCGTGTAAAGGTACCTTTAAAGTACCGTCATACGCAGCAATATTGCTAGGCAATCTCACTGGCAATTTGCTGGTTGCAGTGTAATCATGGACACCTTGTTCTATTTTGTTGCTGTGTACAAATGGAACAATGTGTCCATGATTTCACTGCAACCAGCAAATTGCCAGTGAAATTTCCTAGCAATATTGCCGCGTGTGACGGTACCTTTACAAGACGCAAATACAATATTGTACTGTACAGGAAAAAAAAGTGTGTGTGTTCAAAGCAATAGGTCATGAACAATGTAGATAATAGGACTACACAGAAACACTGCCATCTAAAATCTCATTTGTTGCAATAGAAAAAAAAATAATTTTTATAGGCTCTGACTAATAACCTGTAAATGGTTAAACACACCTACAGTGCACATGGGGAATCTTTTCTTCATGAAGTTTGCAGTTAACGGTGTTGCATAGGAGTGGAGATACAGACATTAATGTTGATTGCTCTCAGTGGAAGAAACAAAATAATAATCTTGTAGTTGTGATACCTTTTAATGGCTAACAAAAATAAGTGATGTTACAAAGCAAGCTTTTGAGACTTCTGAGGTCTCTTCATCAGGCATGGTATGACAAAATATATAAAGAAAGATTTTGTAGGACAAAATGTGAGACCTCTGGAAAGTACACAGAGTTCTAGATTAGTGGGTTTGTGCAGGGGTGAACCTAGCCTCTCTGCTGCCCGAGGCGAACTGCAAAACGGCTCCCTTCCCCCCAGTAAATATTTTTTCTATCAGTGTAAATAAATCTGGGTCTCACAGATTTATATCTATCCTGTCAAATTTGTCCAATCATGGACATTTTAATTTAAAGAAATAGAAAAAAAGATGTCTAAACACAAGGATGTCAGCGCCATCACACGCACATACAAGAACCACACAGAAGAATCCAGAACAAGGGTCATTAACGACAATGGCAGCTTGGCACAAGCAACAGACACACAATGACGACAGCAGAGCTGTGGTCCTGTAGGCAGAAACAGTCCTCCATCCTTATGTGCGGGGACTGATTCGTGCTCAGTGTGTAAGCCTGTATCAAAGGCAGGGACACAACTTTATGTATGTCGAAGGTAGTGAAGGGGTTAAATTACATTATAGACTTATATATAGTGTCAAGGTAAAGATATATTTTTACCTATATTTTATAGTATATATATATATATATCTATGTAATTTATACTTTTATATTTGTTTTTCTTTTATAACTAATATATTGGTTTATAGTATTAAATGGAACAATTAGTTTTTCTTCTGTTCAGGTATGTACTCAAGATAAATACATTTATCTATTTATCTCTCTCATCTCTCTCTCTCTTATTCTTTCCTTCTCTCCTCCTCTTTCCCCTTTCTCTCATTCTCTTCATATCTCTCTCCTTTCTCCTCTTTCTTACTCTCTTCACCTCTCTCCCCTCTTTCCTCTTGCTTCCCTTCCCCCTATCCATGAATATGTTCTAAACAAAGTGTTTTGCAGATGTATGTGAGACTGCTGAAGGAACAAGATGCAATGTACCAAGTTGTCCTTGAAATAGAGGCCTGCTTTGTTGGTACTAGGCTGTGCCATGAGAAAACTGGAGATGGCTGCATACCAGAGGCTAAAAGATGACACCTGGACTGATTGGAGGATGGACTTACGAAAGACAAAGAATTACTTATTACTAATAGACATTAGCGTAATCCCACCTAAACTCTTAGCATAAATAACACCCGTTTTGGACATTTACATGCTTATCTTCTGGACTATAAAAGATGGTGTACCCGGATATGCAGTTCAGTTGCTGTGTATATCTTGCCAATGCTATTAAAGCACCGAACATGATTTAAGTTTAAATCGGATAATCAGTCTGATTTTATACTTATTTGGTACCGCATGTTCATAGTCTGATTTGGAGTGACCAGTGAAGGAGTGGAAGGGTTAAATTGCCTTGTCAATTGGCACCCCAGATGGGACATAGCCAGTGATCTGCGACCCCCACGGACCCGTGCCCGGATGCCCCTGGATGACGCCCGTATTGGCTGACCCCTGGTCGACCTCCAAACACGGTAAGTGGAGATCGCATTCATATGTGTGTCGCCCTTACAGTGTTTCAGCCGATATTGGTTAAGTCTAGGGTGTTCTTTGGGTCTAGGGGGGTGACCGGTCGAGTGGTGAGACTAAGCGTGATCCAGAGCTATGTTCCGAACCAGCAACGCGAGATATATTGCCTTTTGCATGTGCTCGCTCATGCACCACGCCTCCTCCACGGTCATTATTCATTCCACACTTGCAAATTAACCCTTTCTGTGCCTGCTGTTGGCTTGTGAATTGAGGTGTAATTTTATTGCCCGTGGCTGTTGTTTAACTGCATTGTTCAAATTCCAATCTAGAGACACTGTGAGATACTGAGAAGGGTATAGATTGGGGACGGTGTAGATAGGAAAATAGGAGACATTATTATATCTGCACATGACTAAGGTGTTTGGGCACCTATATTTTGGGAGAGGAGACTGCCTCCCGGTTGGAATATCGTGACAGGACAGTCTGTAAGCACTAGTGTCTAGCCTAGGGGCAGAATATAGTGAGCCTGAAGAGCCGTGCCACGCTTGGAGTGAGCGTGAAGAGCCGTGCCACGCTTTAGGGGCACAGTGTTGATTGTCGCTGTCAGCGGACTGAGCTGGAGCAGGCCGTAGTATTCTGTGAGTCATGTTGCGTCTCCTAAAGCAGAAAAAGACCGTACTCCACAAATTAGATGAAGATGCTGTAGAAGTGAAGGTAGTGGTAGAATCACGGGAAGGCAAACAGGCTGTTAAGAATGTGGAAAGGTTATACAAGTACGTAGGATTGCCCTCGTCAGGGAGATTGCAGCCATCTATATGTAATGATTTTATTCAGAAAAAAAAAAAAAAAAAGGGCAAGCTGAAAGACCAAGGGCTGCTAGATCAGACACAGGCTCATCTACGGGTTGCACGTAGTCTGAAAAGTGAGGAATGGAGAGAAGTTGATGGAGAAGGGGGAAAAGATGATGCAGAGCCTGTGTTTGGTTATAAGCTGCTTCCTAACAATAATTTTATACAGTGTAAAATGGCCACCACGCCATTGTTATTGAGTACGCCATCCCAGCCATCACCCTATCATGGCGGCGATATGAGGTCCCCGGATGTGTGGGTGTGTTAAGTTAAAGTTTATTAAGTAGTTTCTAGTTCCAAAGTGGTTGGGGTAGATTGGGATGAGGTATGTGTAATCTTGTGAAGATTATTCTGTTTTATTGAAGTCACACCGACAGCCACTACACTCTGTTCACGGTCTGTTTATCAATATATTTTACTATTTTTTTCTGTCATGAAAAGTTCTTGAAGTTATAAAGAGTAAGTGAAGAATTAAATATTAAGCTACGGGATTTCAGATAATGGCTAGAATTGTTAGTTGTATATAGCTACAAGTGTGAAACAGTATTGTGTGAGTTTCAGAATTCCTTATCTAAACAGCTGTGCGCGTAACCTTGTAGAAGCCTGCTTATGTTGGACTGAGGAGAGGGAGAGAGCGAGAAGCCAGAGAAAGGGGGAGTGAAGGGTGGAATCTGCAGGTGCCTGACATGCACACTGGAATCTTATCCATCTTTCCAAGGATTCTGAATGGCAAGAATGAATTTTTCACATTTATGGTAGTTTGGTATTAATAATAGTGTCTAATATTGAATATAATAATAATATCAGAATTGTGGACATCTTGTAGGCATATCAAGGCCAAAGGATTTGAAAATATGGAAGGGAGTAGACCATCTCCCCCACACCTCCTTAAATTCCTTCTATCAGAGCAGTCTTTGTTCCTTACTGTGTGAAAATATTTCTTGTAGTCCGTTATCTTTTCCCATATGGGAGGGGTGAGGAGGCTTTCTGGAGAAAATGCTGGTAGCAGGAATTTTGAATTAAAAGATGATGTTACATATGTCTGTTCTGATGTACAGCGCCCATATGGTGTTTTCTACCATTTATTATCTAGTAATAAAAATGTAATCAAAATAATTAGTAGAAAATTGCAATTATATTGTTGAATAAAAAATTTCCTAATTTCTGAAATTAATACAAATTTCTTTGAGTTTTTTTTTTATTGCAGATATGTTTATAGACGGAAGAGATTTTTATGCGGGATAATGGTAGGATCCTCATATGAGGTAATCAGAATGTTTAGTTCTGATTTGCACTTTCTGAGCAATGGAGCGATTTCCGGTTGAAGAATTCCTTAACAATACGGTAAGCCTACTAAATGCAGAATTGGTATATTACGGTGAGGTAGACACCATGTTATCAGTCTAGGATGGTATAATCGTACTGACAATCACCACAGGTGTCCTGTCCTCTCGGAGGTAGAAGGCAAGCTACCACAAAAGGTAGGAAAGGTAATGGCGGGAGGTTGCCCCATCCCAGCCGGGTTGTGTCTGGCGGCCTGAGCCCTCTCTATAGTCGACTGCCTTATAGGGACTGACCGAACCACTAACAGTGTTAAACTAGGAGTCGTGAGAGGGGACAGGGCAGGCCATGATGTCTTTTATCAGCAAAGATTAGACTGGTTTCTGCTTGGCCTCACTTTACGCCTCAAAATAGGTCACGGGTGAGATCAGGTGAGTACCTCCTAGTTCGCTCCTGGTACAGGTAAGCTGTGTATACTATCCTGCATTATTCTTGCGCACAACACAACTCAGAAAGGTACGGGTTTTGAGCGGCAGTCGCTCCATGGGTTTGGAAATTGCAAATAGTGAGCGGACAAGGAAATCAAGAAAACTGTATAAAAATTGTTCCAATATGTGTAAATCTCTTTCTTCTATCCAAGGTATTATAAATGTCAAATATATACTAGTTAAAATGTTATTAAGTAGAGTAAATAAATAAATGAGTAAATAATGTAATTTTTGCCTGCTTAACTGTATACTAATCATATTATGACAAGTGAATAGCTGTATGCTTTTTGCTATGCTGTTTTAACCTGTCTTTCAGGAAAGTTGGATGACCATTGATAAGTATACTTATATTGTTTAAAGTATAATTATATTGTCTGATATTATTATATCTGTTTGACTATTATGAGTGGTCAGGTCAATCATCAAAGGGCTGTATATCTCATGTTTTTGTTCTTATGTATTTTCTCTTTACAAATCAATGGGTTATGATTTTTGTAATGTATCTTTCGCTTGTGGATAACTGTGCTTATTTGCAGATATTTAAGAAGTTCATATCCTTTTGTATACCCTCCATAATGATAGTGGTATATGATAAAATGTTCAAGGGAGGATGAGTCTTGTACTTTTAAGGTTATATGTTACTAATAGTGTAAAACTGATACACAATTCCTCAGGCTGTTTCTAATATGTTTGAGGTTTCTTTCCCCTTCAACGGATTGGACTCTGAAAACAGCCAATGAATAGCGAAATTAATTTAACTGTAGAATCTAAATGAATCTTTTGAAGGGCAGAGATACAACTGACTGTCCAGAATATGTTCTGTTAATCCACAAGGAGCTTAAGATGAGAATTCCAGGAGGAGTGATTATATTGAAGGACAATTATACATGCTATATCTCCGACAACAACAGTAATACGTTAGTAGGAACCTTTAAATTGGGATTTTGTAATGAAAACAGCTCTGTAAGTATAAATTTACTCAGCCAACATATACGATTATATGTATGGTATTTACTGGTTGTGTTGGGATGGTAAGCTCCGATCCAGGTTGCCCGATGCCTGGACAGGTCAATGCACTCTAATTAAATTAGCTATGCAGTTCAAAATTTTACCATGGGACCCGGAGTTTTCCAGTGAGACTACTAAGAAAAGGAGAAGCGTTGATCAACTCCATATGGGTTAGGAGGAGGAATGCTGTATAGATATCCCGCAAAATTCAGGGGAAAACGGGAAAACCATGATAGCCCTTAAGAAAAATTACTAAGTTGGCAGCAGAATTAAAAGCTAATGCTGGGGTAGATACATCTTTCTTTTCCAGTTGGTTGGGTGGACTTAAAGGGTTTCTTCAACAGGCCTGTCTGATACTAGTTGCTCTAATCTTGGTTGGGTCTATGGTTCTCTGTTATGCCATTCCCCTATACAAAAAGGTTATCACCAAGGCAGCCTCATCTGGTACTTATTTTTGTCAAGAAGCTGATCTATTGATAGATGGAAGTATCAGTTTAGGGGAGATACCCAAGGGTCTTTCCCTCAGACAATCGAAGAATTTCCCCCATCATCAGATGCAGTTGAGGGAATTAAATTAGGGACAGTGCGGCGGGGAGAACTCCATGTGAGCCAGTGTAGGGGGTCTAGATGCTTTGGTGCCTTTCACAAGGAAAGAGATTTCTGAGGCATCTGACTGAAAAAGCCCAATTCGTCTCCTTACCCATCACATGGACAGTCTCAAAGGACCCCTTATAAATAATTCTAGGGATAGATTTAGGGAAAAACTTACTTTTTAGGGGGAATTGTCAAGGTAAAGATATATTTTTACCTATATTTTATATTATATATATATATCTATGTCATTTATACTTTTATATTTGTTTTTCTTTTATAACTAATATATTGGTTTATAGTATTAAATGGAACAATTAGTTTTTCTTCTGTTCAGGTATGTACTCAAGATAAATACATATATCTATTTATCTCTCTCATCTCTCTCTTATTCTTTCCTTCTCTCCTCCTCTTTCCCCTTTCTCTCATTCTCTTCATATCTCTCTCCTTTCTCCTCTTTCTTACTCTCTTCACCTCTCTCCCCTCTTTCCTCTTGCTTCCCTTCCCCCTATCCATGAATATGTTCTAAACAAAGTGTTTTGCAGATGTATGTGAGACTGCTGAAGGAACAAGATGCAATGTACCAAGTTGTCCTTGAAATAGAGGCCTGCTTTGTTGGTACTAGGCTGTCCCATGAGAAAACTGGAGATGGCTGCAAAGCAGAGGCTAAAAGATGACACCTGGACTGATTGGAGGATGGACTTACGAAAGACAAAGAATTACTAATTACTAATAAATAGACATTAGCGTAATCCCACCTAAACTCTTAGCATAAATACACCCCGTTTTGGACATTTACATGCTTATCTTCTGGACTATAAAAGATGGTGTACCCGGATATGCAGTTCAGTTGCTGTGTATATCTTGCCAATGCTATTAAAGCACCGAACATGATTTAAGTTTAAATCGGATAATCAGTCAGATTTTATACTTATTTGGTACCGCATGTTCATAGTCTGATTTGGAGTGACCGGTGAAGGAGTGGAAGGGTTAAATTGCCTTGTCAATAGCACACATACTGGACAACATAGGCTCATTACATACACATCATACAGTCACACAGACACATATTATATACAGGAGTTGGACAAAATAATGGAAACACCTGGAAAAATCAACAAAAGTAAGTTTAATATGGTGTAGGTCCACCTTTTGCGGCGATTACAGCCTCAATTCTCCGAGGTATGGATTCATACAAGGTGATATCATTGGCCTGGAGGATCTCCACGAAATAGCACCCCAGATCATCACAGAACCTCCACCATGTTTTACAGTTGGGAGAAGGCTGTCTGGATGGAATGATTCTTTCGGCTGTCTCTAAACATACACTCAGCCGGAGGTCGGAAAATAGGGTAAACAATGATTCGTCTGAGAATATCACATGTTTCCACTGCTGGAGGGACCAATTCTGGAGGTTTCTACACCACTCTAAATGCTTGGAAACATTTGTCATTGAGAGCAGCAGTTTTCTAATTGCAGCTCTTGCGTGGAAACCAGATTTGTGCAGCTCCCGATGAACAGTTTTCGTGGAAACTGGGTTCTGTAGGTGTTCATTGAGCTCAGCAGTGATTTTCGTAGCCGTGGTCTTGCGATCTCTCTCACAATTCGCTTTTGAGTCAGACGGTCTCTCTGTCAACTTCGACTTTCGGCCGGACCTGTGCTGTGCTGCGGATGTTTTTCCTTCTCTTTCAAATGAAGTCATTACTTTGGAGACAGTACCTCTTGACATGGCAAGCATTCGGGCACTTTCTGTTACACTGGGGCCTGCCATACAAGCACCAACAATTTGGCCTTTTTGAAAATCCGAAAGGTTTGCCATTGGTATCAAGTTCTCATCAATGTTCTTACAATTCGGCAAAACAAACAGTTAATTTACATAAACAGATCACTTAACACAAATAATCAACTACAAAACATTAACATATGTCACGGTTTGCATGTTTATAACATGTTCGAAGATTATGATGCCAAAACGTTAGGTGTTTCCATTATTTTGTCTAACCCCTGTATGTCCCTAGACAGTACATACATGCTAAATAACAAATGCACAGCAGGTACACATCATATACACAGAACATGCATGCAGGACAAGTGTATATACACACATCACTTTACTCAAAAGATATCTAAACACACAACCTACACATACACACAGCTCACACAGCCATGCAACTCACCCACACACAACTCACACACAGAAGACACACCCACACACAACTTACACACAGAAACACAACTCACACACAGAGACACATCACACAGACACAACTCACACACAGGATACACACAGGCACACAACTCACAAACATACAGACCCACAACTCACGCACAGAAGACACACACAATTAATACACATACAAACCCACAACTCACACAGGAGACACACATACACACAACTCACACCCAGACGGCTCACATAAACCCAAAACCCAAACATAGAAGACACGCAAACAGACAACTCACGCATAGAAGGCATACAGGCACACAAATCACACACAGAAGACACACAGGCAACTCATACACAGAAGACACACAACTCACACAGAAGACACACAACAAAGACACACATACACACAACTCACAAAGAAGACATACAGACACAACTCACACACAGAAGACACATACACACAACTCACACACATAAGACACAGATACACACAACTAATACATATACAGACCCACAACTAACACAGAAGACACAACTCACACACAGAATAAACACAATGTACACACAGAAGACACACAGAGGCACACAACTCACACAGAAGACAAACATACAGACACACAACTCACACAGAAGGCACACATACAGACACAAAACCCACACACAGAAGACACACAACTCACAGACACACAACTTACACAGAAGACACAACTCACACACAGAAGACACAACAAAGACACACATACACACAACTCACACACAGAAGACAACACACACATTTTAGATACCTCACACACACTCCTTTGTGCTGCAGGAGGGGGGGGGGTACATATCCAGCTCACAGCAGCTGGGTCCCTGCCCCTCCACCACTCCCTCCTTCGCTCTGCCTGGACTGTGCACAGCAGATCTATCACCTTATTACCTGGAGGCCGGAGCTGCTTCTCCTCATCTTCCAGCACATGTAGCCCCTCTAATCTTCTTTGTCAGCTGTCACTTCTTCCTGCGCAGTGCAGGAGGGCAGGAGCACGGGCCAATGAGCTCTTCTATCACTCTGATGTGATTCTTCTCCCTTATCTGATTGCTGAACCCGGCGGGTAAAACCCGACACACATTCCTAATCATTTGTTAAAGTGCACGTTCACCTAGTAAGAAGCGGCACCGCAGAAGATAGTAAGATGTAAGGCAGTGTTTCTCAACTCCAGTCCTCAGGACCCACCAACACGTTGGGTTTTCTGGATTTCCATAGTATTTCATAGGGGTTTGAATTATCCCCAGTGCAGGTGATTAAACTATCATCTGTGCAATACTAAGGAAATCCTGAAAACAAGATGTGTTGGTAGGTCCTGAGGACTGGAGTAGAGAAACACTGATGTAAGGGGAGAGATGAGAGGCCCAATGTAGGCACCGGTCGGCATCTGATAGAACGGCCCTCCCCAGATGCCGCCCCCCCTTTTATTAGCAGGTGGCGCCGCTTGAGGCAGCCTACTCAAGTCACCTTATGATAGATGCGGCCCTGGCTTTGTGAGATGACAAGTCAATAACACAGCTGACAGTATCTGTGTCCTTCCGGCAGTATTGCTCCATGCTGTTGTGGTTATGAGGAACTTGTCTGGTGTTTGAGTATAATCTTTCTTTCAATCGAAGTCTGTTAAGCTTCTTCTTCTTGTATATAAGGTATGATTGCAGGGAAGTATAATAATGTTGCATCCTCTGCTGTAGGTTAGCAGTAAGTGTGCTCCTTAAAGTTTGCTTAAAGTTTCTTTAAATGTTTTGTCATACCATGCCTGATGAAGAGACCTGAGAAGTCTCGAAATCTTGCCTTATAACAATTATTTTATTTTTGTTAGCCATTAAAAGATATCACAGCTACAAAATTATTATTTTGTTTCTCTCACTGATGGCAATCAACATTTTTTTCAACTGGCTAACATGGTACCAAACTTTTTTTCTTCTAAAGAAATTAATGTCAAACTTCTAGTGCAAAAAAGACTTAAGAATGTAGGAGAGCTGGATAAATAAGTGAAATCCGCAGCAGAAATTGCCAGCGTTGGTCAATTTACAATGCAGATTTTTCATCTATAAAATGTAAACGCAAAATCCATGGCATTTCAGGATTGTTAGAAGAAAGGGGGCTCCATGCTAATGTTTTAAAATTACTCATTAGTCCGTATGTCAGATGAATACTGATGGAGACTGGGAAGATCCTTGACTTTGGTCTTTGATCTCTTTAGAGAGCTGTATTATCATTGTGCCTTCGCAGAACAAGGAATCCCAGTAATACATCCCCGAGTATAATGTTCTTAAAATAAGCCCTACAGCTATATAATCTTTGTGAATAATTACACTGTGCTCTGCTACCATTCAGGGAATATCAGGGAGGGAAGCACTTTACTATTTGTGTAGATTACTTCAGATTATGTATTTGTCCTTTAAAACAAACTGATTTATCTAGAAGATATGTTTTTACTGACTGATGGTGTAACCATGCGTTTATCATGTAAAAGGTGATGACTACCATATGAAAAGCTCCCACGGATTTTATGCAGATAAAACGGTAGAGTTCTGAATTAATCTTAATTAAATTTTTTTTCTCATAAATTCTGCACCAGATATCAAAGCTTCACACGTTGCACATTCGGTTTGAATTTTATGTAAGTAAAGTGGATGCGTTTTAACAATGTTAATTTTTATGGTGCAAAATTTGGGTAGAAATAGTTTTTTGTTGTGTTTTAAAATGCGCAGCATGTCAATGTTATTTGCAGAAAATGTACCTATTTGATGCAGCTTTTGCTCATTCACTTCAATGGATTCCTTAAATCAGATGGCTACACCACGAGTTGGCATTGGTTTTTTAATGTTTCTGGTGCAGTTCCGCAAAAAAGAAAAAAAAAACTTTTTTTTAAAAAGGCATAAATAAATGCAGATAATACGCAAAATGGATTTTAGAAGTGGAAATGTTGTGAACTTGAGTATAGTAACTGCACCACCCATGCAATGTGTGAACTCAGCCATGGATGTTTTGCATTATAAGGAGTCAATTAAGCTGTCTATATTATGGCTCATTCAC
The DNA here is from genome assembly GCA_033576535.1 of Allobates femoralis. NCBI lineage: Eukaryota > Metazoa > Chordata > Amphibia > Anura > Aromobatidae > Allobates > Allobates femoralis. Next base: position 178,312,372 of record JARQOC010000004.1, read on the forward strand.
ATGTCTGTTTTTTTGCATATGAGTACTATCCATGTTTTTCACAGATAACATTCAGTATTAAGCTTTCTATTCGTCATATCACTCTGCTTCATATGATTCAGCTTCTTCTTCCTCTCATCTTTCTGCCCTTTTACTCTTTCTATGCTCTGTTGTCACATCAGACCCTCCCTTCTCCCATGTACAACACTGAGGCCCTACTTACTTTCGCCTATTGACAACAGGGAGCTGGGTTGTGCGAACGATAGCTGCTCACCACATAGTTGGTGCATCATTCACGATATCTACACGTGTGGCATCTCACCAACGATCTCAAAAAGATGTCCTAACGACCGCGCTCCCATGGGATCGTTGGTGAGATCGTCACGACATTGTAGCGTGTAACGTTACCTTAACTCTCATCTCACAGCACACAAACACAGCCAATCTTATAAACATTCAGTGTACCCCTTCTACCATCTCTTTTAATTGTACCCTATGGAACTCACAGTGAAAATGCAACAAACTCCTCTACATTCAAGATTTCTTCCTTTCCAACTCTCTAGACCTTCTGGCTCTTACAGGAACCTGGATCCAGCAGTCTGACACTACAGTCGCTGCTGCTCTCTCAAATGGTGGGTTACAATTCTCACATACCCCCAGACCTGAGGACAGATAAGGTGGAGGATTTGGTCTGCTCCTTTCATCAAAATGTTTTTTTCCAGGTTTTCACCCCAGTACCCTCACTTCTTTTCTTCCTTTGAGTTCACACCATTAGGCTAGACGTTAGTTTTTGGGTTTGTAAAAAAGCAGCAAATCCCTGGCAAATCCTAGGGGTTGCTTTTATCTTAGCAGAAGGTTACTGCATTTTTTTCCCGCAGATTTGCTGCGTTTTTGGTGCGTTTATACATTTTTGCTGCAGACTTGGTCCTGCGTTTTTACAACAGAAACTATGAGCATGTAAATTTTTTTCTGCATTTTTGCTATTCTTTCAATAATGCAGCAAAACCTGTGGCGTTTTCACTTTCTGCACAAGATACAATGTGTGTGGATAGTTATTTTTGCAATCACATTGTAACGCAGGTTTAGATTAGAATAAAACCAAGGTAAAAACACAGGTCAAAAATGCAGCAAAAACATTCTGTGTTAACATAGCCTTAGAGTGTTCAAACCCTTCTCCCTGCGAGTGGAGGTTGTGTATCGCCTTCCAGACTATTCCCATCAGTTCCTTGATAACTTTTCCATGTAGCTTCTACATTTTCTATCCAGTGACATTGCCACTCTCATGATGGGGAACTTTAACATCCTCATTGATGATCTGCTCTCCCCATCGACTGCTCATCTTCTTTCTCTAACCTCCTCATTTAGCCTCTTACAGCTTACTAACTCTCTGACACATGAAGACGGGAATACGCTGGAGCTGGTCTTCTGGCTCTGCTCAGTGCATGACTTCATTAATTCCAGTCTCTGACAACAACCTTCTTTGTCAAGAACTGTCTCCACAAAAAAAAATCCCTCGACAAGAACTCTGCTGCAAACTTTAGACTGGTCTCTAATCGTCCCTTCATCTCTAAACTCCTGGAACGCTTTGTCCACTGCCGTCTGATCAACTATCTCCCAGATTACAATCTTCTCGATAATTTACAATCTGGATTCTGCTGTTTACAAATCGACAAACTGCCCTCACCAAAATATTTAATGGTCTAACAACAGCAACATTCAATGGTCCCCATTTTCCAGCTGTACGGGTACCTTTACACGCGGCTACATTTCTAGGGTGGCTACAGGTAACTTACTGGTTGCCGTGAAATCATGGAGACAAGGTTCTATCTTGTTGCTGTGTACAAATGGAATAATCTCTCCATGATTTCACTGCAACCAGTAAGTTACCTGTAGCCACCCTAGAAATGTAGCCACGTGTAAAGGTACCCTACCTCCTACATCTATTTGGTGCTTTTGACACAGTGGATTAACCGTTCCGCCTCATGATATTGTATCGTTTGGCCTTAAGGACACCACTCTCTCCTGGTTCTCCTCCTATCTGTTCGCTCCTTCCCTGTATCTTTTGCTGGCTCCGCCTCCTCTTCTCTTCCCGTCAGGGTTCATTAGGGTTTTATCCTAGGCCCCCTCCTTTTCTCTTTATATACTGCCCATTTTGGACAAACCATCAGCAGATTTGGTTTCCAGTACCATCTCTATGCTGATGACACCCAATTGTACACATCATGCCCTAAGATCACCACCACATAAATGCAAAATACCAGGGGCTGTCTGTCTACTGTCTCTTACACCATGTCCTCCCTCTTTCTGAAACTAAATTTCTCCAAAACTGAATTTCTCCTGTTTCCTCCCTCTATGAACTGACCTATACCTGGCATCTCAATTACCTTTGATGCTTCAACCATAACTCCTAAGCAGCAGGCTTATTGCACTCCTTGTTTGTGATGAGCTCGTGCGTAAAACAATGCAGCAAATTCACAGCGTGTGAAAGCACCCTAATTTTCCACCATTTCCTCCTTTCAAATGTTAATTACATTCTGCGCCTTCCTATTCATCGGTCTCCACATTCTCCATACAACCAAGAGCATGTAAGTGCATTTAGACTGTACATGCTGATGACCAGAGCATATAGCTGAATATGGAAAATCCCCATTTATCATAATGATGACCGGACCAGACACTACAAGCATGTTTTACCTACCGAGTCCCCCTATTCCCTATCGATTGTAAGCTTGCGCAGAGCCTTCACCACTCCTGTAACTGGTGAACTATGTGTTACTTTGTATTGTTGTTATTGTCTGTACATTGCCCCCTGCTTAATTGGAAAATGCAGCTGAATATGTTGGCGCTATATAAATAAAATTTATTATTATCAGATAAAGCGGATGATGGCAATCAACATGTTTCTGGTGTAAGCCACCATTAAACATGTTTATTATTAAGAGTTGTTTACACAAGAAACGTGTTGATTGCCATCAACCAGCTTTATCTCTAAATCTTTCTCATGGAGCCTGTTTAACTTGTTTTTATTCACCATGGATTTTGAATTTTATGCAATTCACTAATAAAAGGATTGAATTTTATTCCGCATAGCTGTATCCTTCTTTTAAGTATCTCACATGTCAGCATAGTCGTCGTTTATTCCAGATACTCTGGGTTATTGATTGCGGTGAGCTGGCTTTTTCTTTCTTCTCACGGTTCATACTGGCAAGGAGGAAGCAAAGCTGATTCAAGGCTGGCTTCACACTTGCGTTCCCCGCCGCTGCGTATTGCGACAGGGGAGTGCAAGCCGAGCACATGGGGACGAACGGTGTATGTGCTCAGGTGCGCATGGCTGTGCGCACCCATTGCCCGCCATATTATACAAGTCAATGAGATTCTGAAACACAGATGTAAATTGGAAAGCTTTCAATTTGCTTCCATTTTGCCTTTGACACGTATAGATCTGCTCCTTTTAGGAATGCAAATTCCAATACAGTAGGGAAAATAAGTATGTAATATACTGATGATTTTGCAAGTTTTCAAACCTGCAAAGCATGAAGAGGTCTTTCATTTTTATGGTAGGTACACTTGAACTGTGAGACAGAAACTAACAAAAAAAATCCAGAAAATCACATTATATGATTTTTAAATAATTAAATAGAATTTTATTGCAATTTTTTCTTTAAGAAGCCCCCCTACTCTACACTTGTTACCTGTACAAAAGACACCTTGAGTCCACTCACTCAATCACACTCCAACCACTCCACAATGGCCAAGACCAAAGAGCTGTCTAAGGACACCAGTGACATAGTTGTAGACATGCACAAGGCTGGGACGGGCTACAAAATATGCAAGCAGCTCGGTGAAAAGGCAGTAAATGTTGGAGCAATAAATAGAAAATGGAAGAAACACATGATGACTGTCAAGATCTTGTCTCATGGGGTAAGGATGATTCTGAGAAAAGTCAGGAATCAGCCCAGAACTACACAGAGGATCTGGTCAATGACCTGAAGAGCACTGGGACAAGTCTCAAAGATTACTGCTGGTAACACACTACGCCATCATGGATTAAAATTCTGCAGGGCATGCAAGGTCTTCCTGCTCACGCCAGCAAATGTCCAGGCCTGTTTGAAGTTCGCCAATGACAATCTGGATGATCTAGAGGAGGCATGGGAGAAGGTCATATGGTCAAATGACACCAAAATAGAACTGTTGGTATTTACTCCACTTAGCTTGTTTAGAGATAGAAGGATTAGGGCAACTTCAAGAGCATGAAACTGTGAAGCATGAGGGTGGAAACATCATATTTTGGGGTTGATTTTCTGCAAAGGGAACAAGAAGGCTGCACCGTATTGAAGGGAGGATGGATGGGCTCATGTATGGTGAGATTTTGCCCAACAACCTCCTTCACTCAGTAAGAGAATTAAAGATGGATTGTGGCTCGCTCTTCCAGCATAATGACCTGAAACACAGAGCCAGGGCAACAAAGGAGTGGATCCATAAAGAGCAATTCAAGGTCCTAGAGTGGCCTAGCCAGTGTCTAGACCTGAACCCAATAGAAACTCTTTGGCGGGGAACTGAAACTCAAGGTTGCCTGGCGATACCCTGAAACCTGAAAGATCTAGAAAAGATCTGTATGGAGGAGTGGGCCAAAATCCCTGCTTCAGAGTGTGCAAACTTGGTCAAGAAATATCTGACCATAGTAATTGCAAACAAAAGGTTTCTGTGCCAAATATTAGGTTCAGTTTTTCTATTGCATCAAATACATATTTCATTCAATAAAATGCATATGCATACTAATTATGTAAAAATCATACAATGTGATTTTCTGGATTATTTTGGTTTAGATTTTTTACATTCTGTCACAGTTACCTTCTAAACATATATCTCTATGATGCAAATTATAGATCTTTCCATTCTCCGTAGGCGAGAAATTTGCAAAATCGACAGTGTGTCAAATACTGCTTTACCCCACTGTAGGTGGCACTAGAGTTGAAGTTTTCTGTCTGAAGAGGCAATCTGCATGAAAAAAAAATCTGTGAGAATATAGCCTTGGGTATGTGCACAAGGAATATTTTTTCAGGTCGATTCCATGAAAGCAACGCATAAAATGAATATAATGAAGACAACACTGCTGTGCACATATTCAGTTTATGTCACATCTTTTAAAGAGGACCTGTCACCAATCCAGGCATGGTGATCTAATTACAGCACTGGATGCAGCATGTCTGCAGCATGCAGGCAAGGGGTCACCCAGCACTTGAGCAGCCCTGTACCCCGAGATAATACACTTAGAAAACTTACATGCTACAGCCACTAAGGAGGTGGCTAGGGGCTGCAGCCATGGGCAGATTCACACCCCCTGCATGTGTAATCTGCCCACCGCTGCCAATCATTCTCTCCCTGTCTGCAGCATTTAAACAGAGAGAGAATAAAAAACTCTGTTTAAATGCTGCAGACAGGGAGAGGATGATTGGCAGCGGTGGGCAGATTAAACATGCAGGGGATGTGAATCTGCCCTTGGCTGCAGCCCCTAGCCACCTCCTTAGTGGCTGTAGCATGTAAGTTTTCTAACTGTATTATCTCGGGGTACAGGGCTGCTCAAGTGCTGGGGGACCCCTTGCCTGCATGCTGCAGACATGCTGCATCCAGTGCTGTAATTAGATCACCATGCCTGGTTTGGTGACAGGTCCTCTTTAACCGCTTCAGGGTTCAGAAACGCTGAAGTGATTAAAAGAAGTGGCATGCTCATCCACCCTGTTCTTTACTTGAAAGTATATGGTAAAATACGCCACTGGAAAAAAAGCCTGTTAAGCCGCTTGAGTAAAACAATACCCGGCATTTTTCTGTAGCAGCTTCGCCTGGGAAAACTCCATTTATTAGCCGCCATCTAGAAAACATGGTGTGCACATACACTGAGTCTACACAAGAGTTCAGTCTACTCTGATTGCATAGTAAATATCTAGATGCCTCTTACCACGTTTTTTTTCCATTTCCCACTTCCTTTATTAACACATGCCTCTAGTTTTTTGAGTATTGAGCCCCCTTATTTATTTTACTAGCTGTGGAGAACTAGAAAAAAAGAAAAACATTTTATGTAGGCAATTCCTTTAAAAAATTACCTTTATCATTTTAAAGTGAACCCTTCACCCAAGTCATATACTGCCGAAACCATGGGAATCATGAATGAAATCCTTACTAGAGAAAGGCATATTTATCTCTATATTGCTCCTATGGTTCAGAGAAAGTATACTTTAAAGATATAAAGACGAGACTGGACCAGCTGCATCTCAGTATTTCCCAGTGCCCCTGCAGGTGATTGAAAGGTCACTTCCATAGTAAAATAGGGAGGAGGACGTGGACTAGTCTCATCTCCAGCTATGGTCGCCAGCTGGATCATTAGAGCAAACAGGTTCCCTTTAAAGTGTAACCACCATTTAAATTTTTATTTAACAATAATGTAGAGCAAAGAAAACCTTTCAAAAACCTAGATGTTGTCCCCCTGTGGGGTCTCTAAATCTCACATGAATGGTTGGGCCTACACAGCGTGGCTGGGTACAGGACACCAGTGTATCAGGTTACCTCAAAGTACGCTCCAGGCTGTCAACACAAGCTGCTATGATTTAATCTCCTGCATTCAGATTACTCTGCTGGTGCTAACAGCTGATGGCCTCCACACAGCTCCTCACTGATAACACGGAGCATCCCATGTGAATGCAGGAGATAACATCACAGCAGCTTTATGCTGTCAACCTGGAGCGTGACTTTGCTTGGAGATAATCTGACTATACACCGCTCAGATAAGAACGCTCAGTAGGCCCCACCCCTTCCACCCTTATATGGTTACATGGCCGTATTTAGTGTGTGAAGCTTGAAGACGGATCTCACTGAGAATGAGAGTATGTCTGCTTCAGACACAGTCTAGTGGGGACATCTTATGCAAGGTTTATGAAACGTTTTCATTCAGATTTCACTTGTGATGTAAATTTGAAAGTTTATTATAATTACTAGCTCTACATTATTATTATTATTATATACAAATGTAAACGGCTGTTGCACTTTAAGTACCGATTTCTGTATCATAGAAATTTTTAATAAAAACTCAATTGTGTGTAATACATAAGTAGTTCAAGATCTTGGATGAAAACAAGACATGAAGGAATAATTAAAGATACTTACTGCCAACATTGTTTTAGAATTTTACTTACAATCCCTTTTAAAAAGGCACAGACAGTAGTAAACAAGTCTCAGACAAGTTAATGAATAGAACATGATGGATATTCAGCCCAAGATAACTGATTGCATTGCTGGAGAGAACTAATAAAAAGGCACCCACAAGGTACTTCAGGTAAAAGATACTAGCCCCTGGTATAAAAGTATTGTCCTGCTGTATTTTATGAAGCAGATGGCATCATGCAGATAAAATGGGGTTGGTTTATACAATCTACATTCATGTTGTATTGAAGGATTTCTCTGAAAGGTAAATCGTTGTAAAACAAAACACCATGCAAAATGCAATAGTATATGAACTAGTGAGGGCTAGGTGCTCAGGAAGCAATATACATGAACTCCCAGCAGAACTGGCATTCTGGCACGTTGCTCATCTGCGTGTGCCACAAGCTACATTAAGGAACAGGTATTCTAGCAATTTCCTAGCATACAGTAGGTGTAGGTGCTTTTTGTGATGTACGAGCACCATGCTCAGGTGCTCGGAACGAGCAGTCAGACACTCAAATGAGCTCAATGCGTGGGCTGAGTATAATGGAAGTCAAAAGGGAAGCTCAAGCAATTTTCTACAAGATCTCCCAGAAAAATGCCAGTTTCCCATTATATGAGTTAAGCATGTCTGAGCATCTGGCTACTCATTTCAAGGGCCCGAGTATGGTGGTGCTCGCACATCACTACAGGCTACAGAAGACTAGAGTCCAATCTGCCAGACGTAGGCACTCATCCTTGTGTGTAGTAGTTCAAAATTAACAAGACAGGGAGCAACATGCAGAACGTTTGCTTGCTTTGTACCACGTGCTGTAAAGTATTATTTCGTTCCAGCTTGAACTTTTAAAAGATTATTCCATTGGTGGGGGTTCGACTGCTGAAAACAAAGGATTCAAACTCTTATGGGAATAATATAGTAAAGCACATACATGACCATCGCTCCCTAAGGCTGGGTTCACATTTGCGGACCCCTCTGCAGCGTTCTGCGGAGGGGATCCGCAATGTGACCGCAGCGGCGAGCTCCTATCTTTATAATGGGAGTGCACGGTGCTGCGCTTGACTGTGCATGACCGTGCGCACCCATTCACTCCCATATGTGATCTGTACGCAGGCGGACGCCTGCGTACAAATCACACAGTCTCGTCCGCACCAGGGATGCGACATGTTGCATTCCTGGTGCGGACGAGACTGTGTGATTTGTGCGCAGGCATCCGCCTGCGCACAGATCACATATGGGGGTGAATGGGTGCGCACAGTCAAGCGCATTACCGTGTGCTCCCATTATAAAGATAGGAGCTCGCAGCCGCTGCGGTCACATTGCGGATCCCCTCCGCAGCGTTCTGCGGAGGGGTCCGCAAATGTGAACCCAGCCTAAGCGTGTGTGCACACACTATTTGCAGGAGATATTTCTGCATAAAGAATGTGTGCTAGCAAAAAAAAAAAAAATAATCATAAAGTAGGAGTGTTTTTGCATGCATTTTTTTTCACCGTTAGTTGAATGGGTGAAAACCGCTGGAAGGATTGACATCCTGCAGAATTGAAACTGCTTCAAATCTACAAGGAAAAAAATAATCAGCATGTTTATGAGACTTAAGAAATCTAATTCACATTGCTGGTACTACAAAGCTGCAGGAAAAAAGGGTCAAAAATGCAACAACAAGCCCATGCATCGTAACTGGAGCATTGGTAGCTTATACCTACCTCTAAAGTCACCAATTCTTGGGATCAGTGGGGACCCCGTCCGAATGGTATATTTATCACTTGCCAAGTGGATAGGGGGATTAAGGTTCTGCTGGGATAACCATTTATAGGTGGAGTTGCTTCTAAAATTTAAGGTGTAATGAATGGAAATCTGAGATAAAAAAAAACTTACACATCAGCATTGTTTCTTTACTGTTGGTATCCAAAAGCAGAAGTCCATGCTCGGAAAGTGGACAGTACTGCGCTGTGTCATTCTATATATCTAAAAACGTACTGTAAGGCTCAGCTGTTACATTATGTATATCTGTAAATTCACATGGCAGATTTATTGCAGAAATCCTTGCAACTGCCTCACACATCTGAATGAGGTTTGCAGAAATCCAGGCACATACTGCAGACACAGCCTCATCATGATGGACATACCTGTAATGCATCCACCATGTCGCTGGCTGTGTCCCTTACTATTCAAATACAAGACTGTGGCACAACAGGAACCGTATTGCACTCCTCCCTCCCAATGTCGTTGCTCTGCTTGTATAATCATTATCTTTGTGCTTTATCATCATATACTAGGCTACTAACCATTATAAAATTAAAAACATTTATTTAAATATATTATTCTGGATATACCAAAAATGTACACATTTAAATTGATAAAAATAAAGGTTGGGGGACCAAAACATCGGCAATGTAATAATCTAATGAAACTTTCTATATCGCACAGAGCAAGCACCAGATGGAGAGTTTCGTGAATAAATGCATGTAGACCGTCGTGTGCCGGAGTACAAAGAACGATACAATCCACTATACGAGCATATTTATCTGAATGTTTGAGGTGCACAATAAAATTTAAAAAAAATTATTCAGCAAGGACTCAATATGTCTAGTACAATCTGCTGTCTAATTTTCCATTCATTCAGTATAAAGAATAAATGTTAAGAAGAAAATCAATCAGAATGTGATTGTGCCGGTTGCAGGCTGAACGTCCATTTCCTCCGGAGGCACGGACTTCATATCCATTTTTAGAGAAGACCTTATGATACATCTGAATCACATCATTAGCTTCATACGGCTATTCGGTGATTCTCTACATACAGTATTAGACCTCAGTCACACATCAGTATTTTTGATGAGTATTTCTATGCCAGAACCAGGAGTGTCTATCAAACACAGAACAGGTGTCAGTCTTTCGATTATAGTTTTTCTCTTTCATTTTCACCCTTGGCTTTGGCATACAAACACTGATGTAAAAATACTGACGTGTGAAGGAGGCCTTACTAAGTTGTCACAGATTAGTTGCTCTGCCATTATCAGAAAACTAAAGCCATGGACATAACTCATTTCAGTGGTAGTCGTCAGAACTCATTTTCAGAATATTCAATTTTCTTTCTCAGTAGAATAGAGATCAACAAAACGTAAGTCAGGCATAGATCACACAGACCGCGCAAAGCCTGAACAGGCAGTCATCTGTCCTTGGGAAGAGCAAAAGAGATATCATTGTACCCTACTCCCAAACCAGAAACCTCTTCCATGATCCAACCAGTTCACCTCTATTCTTTACTTCTAAAGCTGGACATGCACATAAGATGCCTGTCTGGTGAATGAACAGCCATATCTGCAGCAGTCATATCTGCCACACTCAGCCAAGTGCTCCTGTGTTCTCCATAAGAAAGCCGATGAATAGTGATGGGCGAACCCGCCGATGTTCGGGTTCAACACACTCGCCCGAACTTTTTTTTTTTAAGTTCGTGTTCGGGGTCAACAGTGGCTCGACCTTTAGTCCGAACCCCAAACTCGGAATCTAAAGTTATGGGATGGGGGCTAGGACGCTGTAAAAGAAAGATAGTTATTAAACAGCATTATACTTATCGGCGTCCACCTGCTTGTACTTCTGGGGCCACTCACTAACTTCCTGGATATTCACTGCAGAGGGACCCAATAACCAATCACAGATGCTGTCACAGAGAATTGGCGCACCAAAACCACGATTGCCAATTTCATGCTATTTTGGTGCAATTGTGGTCATAAACTGCATGCTTTGTGTTCAATGTGTTCATCTGCATCTCCAGGCCCAAAAAAAAAACACCTAAACCACAATGTGTTTTATGCCGCAGATTTCATGCTTTTTTGGTGCATTGGATTAAATAGGTTCATCTGCATCTCCTGGCCCAAAAAAGCACCAAAACCGAAATACAGTTGAGCCCTTTGTATAAAATGATGCCTTGAAATAATTAAAAAAAAAAAAAAGACATGAGGCTTCACCGTATTTTTGTATGCCAACCAGGTACAGCTGTAAAGAAAAAACAACAACAGCTTGTAGTGCGCCTGTACACATGGGGCTGTTAACGGGCGGTTCTTTTGCGTTTAAACTCACCTGGTCTGGTTGTAAACCACAGCCCGTAGATAAGCTTATTAATATGAAGCAGCGGAATCCTCCGGTTCACTTGAGAAAGATGTGTGTGCACGTCGAAATGCATCGTGGGTTTTGAGAGCCTTAAGCTTGAATAATTATAACTGCAATTATTTTAATAAAGTCCGGAAAAGAAGCCAGCATCAGAGATCTTCCTTACCTCAGCGCCCAAACATACATCACGCTTCCATCTTTTTGTAACCAGGTACAGCTGGCAGATACAGGCAGGCCCCTGCCCCAGAGGCCAAATTTTACCTGGCTGGAAACCAAAAATATAGGGAAACTCTTTTTTTTAAATTATTTCATAAGTTTCAAGAAATAATTTAATAAAATGATTTGGGGCTTTGCCGTATTTTTGGTTTCAATATAGGTATAACTAGGCAGTTGGGGGCTGGAATCCTCAGCGCAGGGTGGCCCACGCTTTTTCGGGCCTCCCCACTATGAATTGTAGCCCGCAATTCCTCAGAAAATGGCACTTTCATTGAAGCGCCATTTTCTGGCACTGTACCCCGACTTTTCCAGTGGTCCTGGTGACATTGGCATGCTGGGTAATAAAGAGGTTAATGCCTGCTTTGCACTGGCTGCTGTCACTAAGCCTGAAATTCTTAGTGTAAGCAGTAAAAAAACGCAACACCAAAAAAAAAAAAAAACATTTAGAAATAAAATAAAATACAAGACAACCCTGTTTCCCATTTTTAATTAACCAAAAAATCCCTACCCTCCGACATAATTCACAGGTAACATCTTCAGCTCTGCTGAACATCTCAGTGAGCAGACGCTCATTCTCTATGACAGCGTCTGTGATTGGCTGTTGTGCCCCTCTGCAGAAAATATCTAGATAATGAGCAGCACCGGAAGAAGATGCAGTGGGGTAATGGGACGCGGTAAGTATAATACTGATAACTATTTCCTTTATTTTTACAGCTCCCCCTCCCCCGAACCTAAACCTGAACTGTAACACGGACTTCCCAGGAAAGTCTGTGTTCAAGATCTGTACCCGAACACTAGGTGTTCGGTACGGAACCCGAACTTTACAGTTCGAGTTCGCCCATCACTAGTGATGACACGTTGGCCCGCAGCTTATCTGCAATACAATGTGATCGGCAGATAAAATTGGACATGTGCAATCAACAACTCTCCCCACCCATCATTCTTCTGGCGCTCCCATTCACATTCCTTCCACTGATATTGGGGGGTTTAGTCAACATTAGTAAAATGTGTATCAAGGCCTTTTAGACTATTGAGATCTTGATTGTGAAAGGAACATATATGTTATTTGCATTATGACAGCATCAAAAACGTTCTCATTTAATAGATGTGCCTGGTATTGCAGCCACATACCCTCAATGGCCTAAGCTGCACTAATAGACACAAACATAAGTGCTTTAAGCAATACTAAACATATGACAAAGTGCTGTACTTTTAGGGCTGCCACAGGTTGACAGTTTTGGCCATGCAACCAGCATCAGCATGTGAATGCACCCTTCTAGGCCCTTCATTTTCCTCTACTAAAAGAACTTTACAATCATTGCTATAATTATCTTTAATAATATTCCTTTAAAAGAGGTTGTCTAGTTTCTGGAAAGTGGGGCCCAAACACTAAACAACAACTCAGCAGGTACTCTCCATCTCTTGAGTTCAGCACTTACTCACTGGTGCTGTTCTGGTTGGTTTCTTGTTTTATTCACAGCAGGGACATCATGAAAACAGAAGGCATCACTGCTTTTACCAATAGCGGAGCTCAACATCATGTGCCGTCAGTCTCAGTGCATGAGCCGCTGAGTTCAGTGAATGCTAGAGCCGTGACACACACTATTAACATGATGTCAGCGCTGTACTTAACAGATTGAGACTAGTGATGAGCAAATACTAAAATATTTGGGTTTGAAATACTTGTATAGAGCACCTCCTACTTTTCAAGTGCTCAACACGAATAACGAATTAATAACGAATCTAATGCAAGTCAATTAGTAATGGAATCCACCCACACACAGCCAGCAATAAAACAAGCATTTCCAGGGGAAGGGAGGGCTTTTTCTATGTGTTGATGGCATACAACACCTTGCTCTTTCCCCCTAGTGAGAGCCTTCCATTCAAGCAGCTTTCGTAAGGGTGCCAGCTCCCATTGTTCACTGAAGGGAGCCAGCAATTTACATCAGACTGTTCACAATGGACACATCACTCCTGAGCACCCTCGATACTCACCGAGTAATTTGAATATCGTACTATTTTTGCGAGTAACGAACAGTGAAGCATATATTTATGCATCACTAATTGAGACCTGAGCAGAGGCGCAGATACGGAGCTAGATCCAGGAGGAGAGGGCAAACAACTGCAGAGTATGCAATTTTAGGTATTTTACACATTTTTAGGGCACACATTCCTGGAAGTGGACAACCCCTTTAAGTTTACGTTCATGAAGCAGACGAGCCTCTTTTTAGTATGAGGTCTATTAATGCTATTTTAGGAGCCACTCACAGTGGAAATTGGAAATGTGTGTATTTGTTAAGAAGAAAATAACACTTAGGTATGTGCATAAAATTCTTATCTGGATTTTGATCTACACTCAAGATCAAGAGGGAAACCAGGGCTGTGGAGTCCGAGTCGGAGCCCATTTTGGTGGGTTCAGAGTTGGTATAAAAAAGACCAACTTCGACTCCTAAAATATATAATAAATTGGGTACAGTAGTTCAATACAGAATGTGAATATTGTTATGAATTATTAATATGTTCTATCTAGCTGGCTTGAGTATTGTATCATAATAATGATTAAAGCCTGATGTTCACATTGTACTATAATAAATGTATTCCTTAAATATGAGCCTTGTATGAAGGAGTCGGAGTCAGGGAAATTGAGTAGTCTGAATCAGTGGTTTGTTTTACCGACTTCAAAACCTTAAGGGAAACAAACACTCACTCTTTTGGGCAGATTGGTGCATGAATTATGTACAGTGGGTACGAAAATTATTCAGACCCCTTTACATTTTTTACTCTTTGCTTCACTGCAGCCATTTGGTAAATTCAAAAAAGTTAATTTTTTACTCATTTATGTACAATCTTCATCCTATCTTGATTGAAGAAAAAAAAAAAAAAAAAAAAAAAACAACAAATGTAGAAATTATTGCAAATTTATTAAAAAAGAAAAACTGTGATATCACATGGTCATAAGTATTCACATCCTTTGCTCAGTACGGAGTAGAAGCTCCTTTTGAGCTAGTACAGCCATGAGTTTTCTTGAGAAAGATGGAACAAGTTTTTCACACCTGGATTTGAGGATCCTCTACCATTCTTTCTTGCAGACCCTCTCCAGTTCCGTCAGGTTGTATGGTGAACGCTGATGTACAGCCATTTTCAGGTTTCTCCAGAGAAGTTCAATTTGGTTTAGGTCAGGGCTCTGGCTGGGCCAGTCAAGAATGGTCACAGAGATGTTCTGAAGCAGCTCCTTTGTTATTTTAGCTGTTTGCTTAGCGTCATTGTTTTGTTGGAAGGTGAACTTTTGGCCAAGTCTGAGGTCCAGAGCACTCTGGAAGAGGTTTTCATGCAGGATATCTCTGTACTTGGCCGCATTCATGTTTCCTTCAATTGCAACCAGTCGTCCTGTTCCTGCAGCTGAAAAATACTCTCATAGCATGATGCTGCCACCACCATGTTTCATTGTTGGGATTGTATTGGGCAGGTGATGAGCAGTGCCTGGTTTTCTCTACACATACTGCTTAGAATTATCACCAAAAAGTTCTCTCTCATCTCATCAGACCAGAGAATGTTATTTCTCATAGTCTGGAAGTCTTTCATGTTTTTTTTTTTGCAAACTATGTGGGCTTTCATACGTGTTGCAATGAGGAGAGGCTTCCGTCGGGCCACTCTGCCATAAAGGCCTGACTGGTGGAGGTCTGCAATGATGGGAGAATGTTCCACAAAGTCAACTATCTCACTTCTGAATCTCTGGAGCTCAGCTACAGTGAACTTGGGGTTCTTTACCTCTCTCACCAAGGCTCTTCTCCCACGACTGCTCAGTTTGGCAGCACGGCCAAAATATTTCTACATTTTTGATTTTTCAGTCAAGATGGGGTGCAGAGTGTAGAAAAAAAATAAACTTTTTTGAATTTACCAAATGGCTACAATGAAACAAAGTGTGAAAAATTTAAAGGGGTCTGAATACTTTCCGTACTCACTATATGTGCTTATAAGTCAAAAGTAGCAGATCGATCTGTGATGCTCGAGTCCAGCGTCCAGGCTAGTAGTACCTGGCGGCAAGACTGGAGGCCAGCGAACCTTACATTTCGGTGTCGCATTTGAATTGTTAATATGGCACAATGTCGGCTGTGGGTCGTGCCAGCCCATGTTGTGTTGTGGTAGTCCTGGCAAATCAAATGTGACACTGGCATGTTAAGGTACCATCACACGCGGCAATTTTGTTAGCAATTTCACTGGCAATTTGCTGGTTGCAGTGAAATCATGGACACATTGTTTTATTTTGTTGCTGTGTACAAATGGAACAATGTGTCCATGATTTCACAACAACCAGCAAATTGCCAGTGAAATTGCTAGCAAAACTGCCACGTGTGACGATACCTTAAAGGTACCGTCACACGCCGCAATCTCGGCTGGCGATGTGTGGCGATCTAATGTGCGCGATCACGTTTTTCATCGTCGCCTCAGATCGCCGATGGCGGCATCACATGCCGCAATTTCGCCCTGAAGCTAAGGCAATGTGTCGCTACGGAAATAGCCTCCCCTACAGCGGAACGAATCTTACCTCATTCCATCGCCGCTTCACACGTCGCAATCTCAAAGGCAATGTGGGCGTACATGTTCAGCGCAGCAAAGACATAGGCGTGCCACAGTGGTTTACACTGCGTCCCATACATGCTCATCGAACAACGCAACAGCGTTACGATTGGTCAGCCTGCTCTAGAAGGCTGGCTAATACATGACGCCATTGTCTATTGGAGTTTGCACTGAGTTTGCGGACGGTTGTGGAGCTGAAGATGTGTGTGGTGCTGAATGGACAGCTCTTTAAATATGGCGCTGTGTCAACTGACAGCCAATGGGAACACAGTAGCCCACACCAATTATCTCAGACGGGGCGCAGACTACAGCAGTTTGGGGCACGCCTACGGGAAATCATAGGCAACGCTCTTTCCATCATTATCGCCCTGTCATACACCACAACACGGAAATATCGCCTTAAGGATTGCGGCTGATTACTGAGCACTGTTCAGGAATCAGGCGATGGCCGAGGGGCGATTTATAGCTGTGAAATTGCTAAATCACACGCCGCAACCGTGAGGTAATTTCACAGCGATTGCTCCAGTGCGACATATCACCTTTATGATTTCCAGGCGAGATTGCGGCGTGTGACGGTACCTTAAGAGATATTTTGGTCTCCCGCCTAGCTGCCAGGTACAACTGACCTGGACACTGGACCGGAGTCTCGCTCCTAGATCTGCTTAGCTCTACCTATATAACCCTTCCCATACCTTTGTTGAACTTAATTAACTTCATTTTTCACCTTACTATATAGAATATTTTTTGAACAAGATGAGCTTTGTAGCAAGAAAAACTGTTGGTAAAAAAATGTCTTATATACTTCAAAATGTGGGGGAAATGAGGCGAGTGTTTTATTGCTGATATAGCAGCATAGTGTGCACATGTACTGTGCTCTGCAGAAAGTGTACATACCGTAAATGCGCGTGTGTATAATACACATGCTGCAGAAAAACCACTAAAGATAGATCCATTACCTCCCAACCAGATCCTTTTGCATTAGAATTCGTGGTATTGAGCCTGCCGGCTTTTGCACCTTCAAAGAAAGTTTAATATTTATTTTCCTAAAAATATAACAAACTGGGGTTTATCTTAGTAGGTTGCTTCCAGTTGGCCAATAAATAAGGAGATTTATATATGATCATTTGTGCCAAGGTAGCAAAATGAATCTTGCAGGACAACTCAAATTAACAGGTGACACAACACAACTTCGCCTGCTTTCTTTGAACTTCTCCAATGCTGCCCTTGTTACATGGCACCTTCTTTTAGGGTATGTAACCACGCTGCAGATTTGGTACAGATATTTTCTGCACCAAATCTGTATCTTTTAACAAAAAATGCACCAAATATGCGGTGTGATTTGGTGCAGATTTGGTGGGTTTTTGCCTTGTTTTTTTAATGCAGATTTGTGCCATGCATTATTTATAATGAAGTCAATGGCTGGATGGGCTGAAAAACGTAGGGAAATCTGCACCAACAATTGACATGCCTCAGATTTTCTCTGCAACCAAGTCTGCAAGGAACAAAATAAGCAACCTATGCACAACACTTCAGAATTCACATAGACTTTGCTGGCTTCAGGATAGGCATGCAGATTCTGGTACAAATTTGTCAAAAAATGCAGCGTGTGCACATGGCCAGAGGCCGGTTTCACATTTGCGTTTGTCAATGCAGCGTACCGAACACAGCCAAACGCATGCACACAGCATTCCTATGTTTAACATGGGAATGCATTGTGCCTGCGTTCAGTTGCGGTTGTGTTCGGATATGCATAATTTGTGCGCCCTCCGAACGCAGCCTGTTGCATTCTTTGTGCGTTTGCTTGTTTTATCAGCAAGCGCCCGCAAGTGCACAAATAATGCATGGATCTCAATGGATCCGCAGTGTCCTCCGCATGACAGCACAGGAGAACGCTGCGGATCAAATTGAAATCACTCCTGGTGGCCAATCAGCGATCTCGGCGGCGGCTAGAAAAAGGAGGTCTCTGTCGCTGATCTCCGCCAAGATTGCTGATTGGCTGGCCGGGCACCATACTGATGTGACCACATGTGGAGATTCTCCGCTGCATTCACATCAGTACGGCAGTACTTGCGTCTGCATGCCCTCCGCATGCAGACACAAACGCAAATGCGAAACCGGCCTTAGGCCCCTTTCACATCAGCGTTTTATTGAAATCGCGGCAGATGCGGTGAAAAAACCGCATACCGGCTGCACTTGCGGCACGGTTGCGGCAAGCCCCATACAATGTATATGCGGGCTTGCGGCAGGTGCGGCAAGTGAGGTTTTGGCACTTGCGGCAGGTGCGGCCGCGAAAAAAAACGCAAGTGCAGCAGTTATGCGGTAATCGCGGCAGATGCGGTTTTTTCACTGCATCTGCCGCGATTTAAAAAAACCGCTGATGTGAAAGTACCCTTACTCTGTTTATATTAACATTATGATTTTTTTTGGTTTAACAAAGCCATGACAGACATGCTAGTTTTAACTGCAAGTATATACACCAGCGGAGCCCAATGATTTTAACAGCACCCTCAATCTCCTCGTAATTTATGTCAAGAATAGGATTGCAGACTTGAAGTAAAAATAACATATAGTAATTGCAAGGTAAACCCTGATGGAGGCGCTGACTGCAAATGTGAACAAAGACTGTCAACCCTCCCTTCTTTGTATTGTCATATATACAATAAATCAGAAGACTCAGAGATTCATTCTACTGGTGGCGAGGAATGTATACCATGATTCCTACAGTTCTCAAAAATAACCTATAGACTTTCTATATGTTTGCAGAAATTTGTTTCAGGACTACCAATGCTGTAAAGGATAAGTCCTACATTAATATTCCATCCAGCAATGGCTGCAGTCAGTATGAAAAGAGCAGAGAAGACTGGATCCTGGAAAGACAGCAGGAGATAAATACTTGGTGGTATCCTCACACTCCTATGGTGTATAATGATGGCGCAGTGCAGCACAGAAATAATAGACTTCTCTTGTAAAGAGAATAACAAAAATAAAAATAAATCATACTCCTTTCCATCAAAGTGCTGGACAAATGACCAAGTATTAGCAACAATCTGGAGATAAAAAAGGTAAATAATAAAATAAAGCAATAGAAATCTGTGTCTCTCCAGTCCTCAGCTTCTTGTCATCCCTCTCCGTTACTTTGGGACAACCATGTAAACAACGAGATCCAGAAGAGGAGTTAATACTTAGTGTCCTTGTAATACAGTTTGGCAGCAGTGTAGTAAACAGTCTGATAGAGTAGAAGATGCCGATCTTATCCATACCACCAGCATACCCTCCTGGAGATGGCAGTGCAGAAGAGATGGTAAAGCAGGCAATAGCTGGCATGCAACTATGCCTTCATCCCCTGAAAGACACAAGGAGACCCTCAAGATTAGAATAATAATATGAGAAAACAAAAATGCAACATATAACATACGGTATATCACAATATGAATAATTTCTGCTGTACTTCTCATACATGAAATAGAACTGTAACTATAGAAAAGGGCAGACAAACACTGGATTATTAACCCCAAAAAGGGGCGTGAAGAATATGGGATATATCTGGACATGCCAGTCAAATCATAAATCCCTAACTTGCTTGGCTTACTTACTTCACAGCCATGATTGTGGAGTTTGAGTCCATTTTGGTGGAGTTGGAGGAGGAGTCAGATTCAAGGAAACTAAGGAGTCGGATGTTTGGCTTACTGAATCCACAGCCTGTAAGCAACGCATACCTCCTATATACAGCGTGAACCCCACATAGCCCTTATATACACCATGATCCAAACAGATGCTTATATACAGCATATGCTCCCACATAGCCTCCCATGTAACGCATGAGCCAAGCATAGCCTCTACATACAGCATGAGCCCCACACAGCCTCCTACATATAGCATAAGCCCCACATAGCCTCCTACATAAAAAGCATGAGCCCCACATTTTCCTAATGTAGTTTTACATCCCATACACATAGGAAAAATAAAAAATACTTTCTCACCTCGCTCTGCTCTGAACCACCTGCTCCACATCCTCTTGATGCCGGCACATACATGCTGTTGCTGGTGTTGAGTCAAACCAGCAGCGGGAACTCTCCTGAGCTGTGCTGTTGCTCTGTATTGCCGGCAGCGTAGCTCCAAGAAAGCTCTCTGTCTGAAGATCTGATGTTGTAGTGTGTGACAGCCACCAGCGACCTGGCCCCCGCTGTGAGGTCACTGGATGCTGCATGTCGCTTAGGACCATATTTTGGTCCCAAGTCTCCCGCTGGTCAGCACACATCGCTGTGTGTGACCACGAGAGACGAGCGAACCAGCGACCTCACAGGCTGGTATCCATGATAAGCAGCGGGTAACTAAGCAGCGCGAGCTGCTTAGTTACCCGGTGTTTATCATGGATACCTGCGTCCTCCCTGCTTAGCGCAGCCTGTAAGCAGGGGGAACGCTGGTAACTATGATAAACTGCGGGTATCTAGGCAGCGCTGCCTAGATACCCGCAGTTTATCATGGTAACCAGCGTCTTCCCTGCTTACAGGCTGCGCTAAGCAGGGAGGACGCAGGTATCCATGATAAACACCGGGTAACTAAGCAGTGCGCGCTGCTTAGTTACCGCTGTTTATCATGGATACCAGCAATCTCACGTGTGCTGAATCGCTGCACACCAGCGACTCCAGAGAGACTTTCCAGAAATCCCAGCCAGGTCGGATCGCTGGAAAGTCTCAGTGTGTGACAGTACCCTTACGCTGTTTATGAATGGCTACAAACTGAGTTATCAGTGAATCTGTCAATAAGATCAATCTGGTGGTCTGATGGAGAGCTTGCAACGGATATCTTTCTGTGCCTCTCTCGGCTAATTTATAACCAAAATCCACATCTAAGTCAAGTGCAGGTAAGGGGAAAAAAAAACCGTAAAAGCCAAATGGTAAATTTTTAATTTTATTGAGACCCAAAACCAATATAGATTTTTAAACTCAAAAATATGTGGTAGTTAAAAAAATAGAATTAGACTTACCGGTAATTCAGTTTCTAGGAACCTTCCATGACAGCAGAACGGAGGTTGCCTCCCCGCCCTAATAGGGGTCAGGAAACACAAAGAGGTTAAAAGCCCCTCCCCTTCCTGCACATACCAGTGTTTTGACTGTACACACTCG
Organism: Allobates femoralis; assembly: GCA_033576535.1. Classification (NCBI taxonomy): domain Eukaryota; kingdom Metazoa; phylum Chordata; class Amphibia; order Anura; family Aromobatidae; genus Allobates; species Allobates femoralis. Next base: position 178,333,570 of record JARQOC010000004.1, read on the forward strand.
CATGAAAGCGACCACCAAGTGCAGGAACAATAAGTACATCAAGAAAAAGACAACAAATCAGGGAGGGAATCAATACTGTCGTGGAAGGTTCCTAGAAACTGAATTACCGGTAAGTCTAATTCTATTTTCTCTAGTCACCTTCCACGACAGCAGAACGGAGGAATACCAACGAATATACCTTAGGGTGGGACAACAGCCAGCAGGACCCTCCTGCCAAACCTGAGATCCCTATTGAAGGCCAGCCGGCAATGGCAGGTAAAAGTATGGACCGAGGACCAAGTGGCAGCTCTACAGAACTGCTCAACCGAAGCATCACCCCACGAAGCCCAGGAAGTCGCGACGGATCTGGTGGAGTGAGCCTTGAGCTTTTCAGACGGCGATCGACCCAGTTACACGGAGGCCCTGCAGAAAGCCTTTTTGAGCCAACCCGTGAACCTACCTTTAGCGGCCTTGTGCCCTTTCCTGCGGCCGAAGAGCTGGACAAACAAATTCTGGTTGACCCGAAAGGAGGCCGTCTGCTGGAGATAAGAAAGCACCGTTCGACGAACAACCAGTGTATGAAGACACCCCTCCTTCGGAGCAGGAGGGGACGAACAAAAAGGAAGGCAAAACAATGTCCGGAGAACGAAGGAAGGCCGAGACAACCGTAGGCAAAATTGAAGGGTCAAGGCGAAATACCAGACTATCGTCCAGGAACCAAAGGTAGGGCTCACGGACAGAAAGAGCCTGAAGATCACCCACACGCCTAGCCGAAGAGACCGCAACCCGGAAGGCAGTCTTGTGGGACAGCATCCGGAGAACCGAGGAGGACAGTGGCTGAAAGGGGGACGTTGTGCGGCCGAAGAGGACGAGATTCAGGTCCCAAGGAGGGACAGGACACAGCAGCCGTGGGCGAAGTCAACTGGCAGACGTCAGCAACCGACGGACCCAAGGTGAGCGGCCAGACCCTGATTAAACAAAGGAACTGAGAGCCGAGATATGGACCTTCAGAGTACTGGGAGGGAGACCCAACTCCAGACCAGCCTGCAAAAAAACCAAAAGCGAGCAAAATTCGGATGAAGGGGATCTGGAGGGTCAGCCGCACACCAAGACACAAATTTCTTCCAGATATTCCCATAGAGAGCATCAGTGACCGGCTTCCTACGGTTCACTACAACTGAGAGCACCCTATCCGAGAGGCCTGGCGCCCTCAGCAAGTCGGCGTCAACAACCAGGCCGCTAGGTTGAACTTGGGAAGGACGAGATGAAGGATGGGCCCCAGGTGAAGTAGATCGGGCCTCCGAGGAAGAAAAACGGGACCGTCCCGTGCCAGACTCAGCAGGGCGCCGAACCAACCATGAGAGGAGCCACCAGGATCGTAGGAACCCCGTCCCGCCTGATCTTTGGAAGCGACCGGGGAATGAGAAGCAGTGGAGGAAACGCATAGGCCAGGGAGAACCCCCAGGGATGAGAGAATGCGTCCACCCCCAGAAGGCGACCCGATGGAGACAGGGCGAAAAACGACTCCACTTGGGAATTGTGAGGGGCCGCAAACAGATCCACCTCGGGAAGACCCCCCCCCCCCCCCCCCCCCGAGAGACCAGGGTCGTTCCGCCCAGGAAAAAATCCCTGCAGAAAGAAATGCAACACTGGCAAACCGGGAACCCCCTTGGTGCCGGATATGGGCCACCGTAGTGACATTGTCCGAGAACACCCGGACGTGACGGCCCTGGACAAGAGCACCCGCAGCCCGGAGGGCCTCGTCCATCGCCATAAGTACCCGAAAGTTGGACGACCTGGCACTGACCGGAGAGGACCACCGGCGCTGGAAGTCGATTGTGGCCCCCGATTGTGGCCCCCCACCCCCACTTGCCGGCGTCCGACGTGAGGGACAGCAATGGAGACTGGTCCCAAGACACTCCCTTCCGGAGGTGCCGAGGGGTCAGCCACCAGGCAAGAGAGGACCTCACCTGACCTGGGAGGGCCACTCTCTGGAGAGGGAAGTGGAGGACCTGGCCCAGGAAGACAGAAGAAATCCCTGCAAAATCCTGGAAGGAGCCTGTGCCCAAGGAACCTCCGGGATACAGGTCGACAAGAACCCCAGAGCCGACCTGATTTCCCTCAGGGAAGGATGACGGGATCTCCGGAAGCGAGAGAGAGCTTCTGCACGAGTTCCACCCCCCTTGTCCAGAGGCAGAAAGGACGTCTACCTGGACGAAGCTAGGAGAATCCCCAGGAACTGCGTCCGAGTGGACGGAGGCAGGTCGGACTTTGCCAAATTCGGAAGCCAGCCCAAGGAGCGCAAAACGGAAGGGTGGTGGAAACCGAGAGGGACAGTTGTTGAGATGCGGGAGCCAGGATCAGAAAATCGACGAGGTAGGGGACTAAAAAGATCCCAAGACCCCGGAGAAAGGAAAGCGACCACCGTCATGATCTCGGAAAACACCCAAGGGGCCACGGAGAACCCGAAGGGAAGGGCGTTGAACCGGAAATGAAAACAACCTGATGTCGCGTGACCGCAAAACGAAGAAACTGACGATGATCTGGATGGATCGCATGGTAATACGCATCCGTGAGGTCGAGAGTGGCCATCACCCAATCCTGACTTATCAAGGGAATGGTGGACCGAATGGATTTCGCCTGGATTCGATGAAAAACCACAAACCGATTCAGAAGCGTCAGGTTGAAAATAATCCTGTAGGCCCCTGAAGGCATCTTGACCCTGAAAAGGGGGGAGTAATGACCCCTGCCGACCTCCCGCAGGGGAACAGAAGAAATTACGCCAGAATCCAACAGGGTCTGAAGACCCTGCCACAAGGAGCCCTGAAGAGAGCGAGAGGGAAGCGTGGTGACCCGAAGGCACAGGGGGGAGGCTGGACGAATTCCATCCTTATTCCGGATTGGATGGTGCGGAGTACCCACGGAGTGGAGGTGACTTCCTGCCACCTCGGAAAAAAATGCGACAGCCGACCCCCTACTCGGGCGTAGTCACTGCTTGTCAGGGTGGTTCTGGGAAGGGGGAACAAAGAAGTTCCGACCGCTTCCCCTTGTCGAGTAACTCCACCGCCCCGACTTCCCTTTACCATGAGAGGAAGGGACCCGTTCACGGGGAGGACAAAAAAAACCGCTTCCCCGCCAACAGCTAGTCGGAAAGAGACTTATTCTGGAGCAGGCCATGGACAGGAAGATCATCTAGAGCAGGGCCAAACACCAACTCCCCCTTGAAGGGAGAGAACAAATCTTGACTTCTGAGGTAACATCCCCACTCCAAAGCTGCAGCCAAAGAGCTCTCCGGGCGGAGTTAGACAGGGCGGTCGCACGAGCGGCCACCCGGACCGACTCCCCAGAGGCATCAGCAAGGAACCTGGTAGCCTACTGAAGCAGGGAGATAGAAGTAACCATGTCCTCATGGAAGTACCCTGAGAGACATGGCCTCCAGGTGGACAAGCCAACGAGAGGAGGGACCGAGCCACACAGGTAGCAGCAACATTTGATTTGCAAAAGGTAAGAAGAAGAGTCCCAGGTTTGCCGAAGATGACCGTCAAGCTTCCTATCTATGGGGTCCTTCAATTGCAAGGAGTCCTCAAAAGGGAGGGCAGAGTTCCTCGCAACCCTGGACATCCACCCTGGGAAGCGCCCATGTGGAACATTCCCAGCGAGGGGAAACCTATGCTACACTCCGGAGGGAACAGTAAGACGTATCTCCGGACATTCCCATTCATGCATAATCAAATTCAAGATATTAACATGAACTGGAAATCCCTTATGGGCCGTAGCCTTCAAGCCCCCAAACATCACATCCTGTACGGAAGGAGCCGGCTCAACCTCCTCTACCCCCATAGTGGTGCGAACCATTTCAAGGAGTCCCTCCATATCATCCGAAGAAAAAAAGAAACTTTTTCCTATCCGAGCCAGCGGAATCGATAGGCTCTTCAAAGCCTCCCACTCCCTCAGGGTCAGAAGAAAGCAACTTTCCTGACTCAGAGGACAAGTCATCAGGGCCGAATTTATGCTTCTTAGCCGGAGGGACGAACATAGTGCAGAAGGGTTGAGAAATCGCAGTAAAGGAAGACTGGACTTCCTGCTGGAAAAGGGATTCGATACTGTCCCTAAGGGACGGCTGCTCCGCACGCAGAGTATCAGCAGAGCAGGGTTGGCACAACTCCCTCTTATGTGAGGAAGGCAACTTGACTGAGCAGACCCCACATTTACGCCTTATCCTACCTGGACCCCGCAACCTTTTCTCCCTAAAAGAGAGAGAGAGCGAGAGGGAGGGACCCCATAAGGCACCAGCACAACCCAGACACAGAGAACGGTGGACCCCATCCAGCTACTCACAGCAGGAGGATGAACGCTGGCTCTGCAGATGCAGGCACAAGGGCTTTCTCATGCTCCAGAATGCAAGGCTAGTACTAACCAGGCCCACCTTGCTAAGTGACTGAGAGCACCGGATCCGAGGCACTCGGGGGATGGTCACAGACCTGCAGCACCTGGTATTCCCAGCCATGCCGACCCACAGGCCTTACCTGGAGAAAAGAAGTCGACCGGGCATTATGCAGCCGGGTCCACAGCGTAGAAACCACCTCCTCCTCCGGGTCCGGCAGCCCCATTCGTTAGGCCAGCAGTCGGTCAGCAGAATCGGCAGCCCCAGCACGTCAGGCCGCCGGCCGCATGCATTCCCGCCCGGGAATGCTTACCGGAAGTGACGCAAAAACCTCCGCGACGTCACTTCCGGTTGCGCCTAGCAGCGGCGGCCGCGCGCAGCGAGGAGGAGGAGGCCAGGGAGCTCCGAGAGGCCCCCGGCCAGAAGCACACCGCCCCGCTTTGCCCCCCAAGGGAGCGCAGGAGGAGCGGGGGAAAGGTCCCGAATTGCCCCAGGGGAAGATGGGAGCGGCACCAGAAAAGAGAACCCGAAGGCCCTGACCCCAGCCGCCCAGTAATCATGCTACAGCCACCTAGTCACCGGCAGCCCAGAGGAACCTCTTCATGCCCCATAGGGGACAGGAAAAACACTGGTATGTGCAGGAAGGGGAGGGGCTTTTAACCTCTTTGTGTTTCCTGTCCCCTATTAGGGCGGGGAGGCAACCTCCGTTCTGCTGTCGTGGAAGGTGACTAGAGAAATTCCCAATTGTGGACAGTCCCTTTAATAGCAAAGGAGGGGTTTCCTCTGTTTAAGAATCATCACCCGAATAGAATGATCACAAATTACAAAGTATGTTTCTCACGCTCAAGTACATGTTCTGTATTACGACTTGTTCACATGCTGCATTTTTGCCACGGGAAAAAATGCAGCCTTTTCCACTACCTGCAAAGTGAATGAGCTTTGTGAAATCATGCACATGCTGCTTGTTTTTTCCTTGAAAACTTGAACCTTTAAAGCAGGGGTCCCCAAGCTGTAGCTCAGGAGCAACTTGTGGCCTGCGGACACCTGATGTATGACTTGTGGCTGTTTTTCAGCTTCATAAATTAGCACCAGGTCAAGCAAACATACATGAAAGATCATGTCTCCAGATGGTGACTTGTGAGTAGCTCCACATAGAACAACTCTGGATCTTGGAATGACGCCTCAGTGATATTTCTGTGGACAAGCTGTGTCTGTAATTATACCGGTAATAGGGGCTTTCATTGTTCCTACTGTGAAGTGGGTGATAGCTGGATGTGGCTCATGACCCTCTGTCAGGCGATTGTGGCTCCCGACCCTCGCTTGGAGCGGATTGTGGCTCAAGACCCGAGATGGATGTGGCTCTCAAGGTCAGAAAGGTTGGGGACCTCTGCTTTAAAAGTATTATTTCATTTTGTTATATGTCAACTATTTCATCGTTTCTGCAGCATTTTTCACACAAATTAATGACGAAAAAATGCACACAAAGACGCATCAAAGGACAAAAGTGTTTTAAAGGGGTTATCTGTGATGTGATGTATATAAAAAAATATATATGCCCAATCACTAACAGGCAGGTAGCTGCACCAACCTATCTGTTGAGTTCGGCACCAGTCACCACCGTTCACCCCCATTTTTATTTGGAGGTTGAAGGTGCACTGCCTGGTTAGGGTAATGTGGGTGCAGTGGAACAGAAGCTGGGAAACTGATGAAATGGGAGAAAAAAAGAGAATTTTGTTTACGTACCGTAAATTCTTTTTTCTTTAATCATCAATGGGAGACCCAGACAATGGGGTTTAGGGCACTGCCCTCCGGAGGTCACACTAGGTACTACAAGTTTGTAGACACCGCCTCCTCCGCTTATAAACCCCTACCGCAGGGAACATCCTCAGTTTGGTCCATAAGCTGCGAGGAGGAAATAAACCACACCCGAAACATCGGGAAGAATGCCGTGCACAGACGGTTTAACAACCCGGCAAACACTGTCTCAACAGAGAACAGAGCAAATGCAAAACATGCAACGGAACAACTGGGTGGGTGCTGGGTCTCCCATTGATGATTAAAGAAAAAAGAATTTACGGTACGTAAACAAAATTCTCTTTTTTCTGGTCATCATAATGGGAGACCCAGACAATGGGGATGTCCTAAAGCAATACCCCAGGGCGGGAAGAGTTCCTCAACAAGACGGATAACACATGGTTCCCTTTAAAGGTGGGCAACCGCCGCCTGGAGAACCCGCCTGCCCAAACTTGCATCCGCAGAGGCATGGGCATGCACCATATAGTGCTTAGAGAAAGTGTGCAGGCTGGACCAGGTGGCTGCCTGACACACCTGTAGAGCAGACGCTCGATGTCGCAAAGCCCAGGAGGCACCAACAGCTCTGGTAGAGTGAGCCTTCAATCCCACCGGGAGAGGCAACCCAGAAGCCCGGTAAGCCTCTTGAATGGAAGCCTTAATCCATCTGGCCAATGTCGACTTTGATGCCGCGGACCCCTTACAGCGACCCGTCGTAAGAACAAATAAGGAATCCGAACTCCTAAAGGAGGCGGTCCTGGACACATAAATGCGTATAGCTCTCACGAGATCCAGAGTATGGAGGTCGCGTTCAACCTGATGAACGGGAGCGGGGCAAAATGATGGGAGAACAATCTCCTGGTTCAGGTGAAAAGTTGAAACCACCTTCGGCAAGAATTCTGGCCGAGGACGCAACACCACCTTGTCTTGGTGAACCACCAGAAAGGGCGACTTGCACGAAAGTGCAGCCAATTCTGAGACCCTTCTCAGAGACGTAATTGCCACCAGAAAGGCCACTTTCTGAGACAGACGAGATAGAGAAACATCTCTTAGCGGCTCAAACGGTAGTCTCTGTAATGCCGCCAGGACCATGTTAAGGTCCCAAGGGTCCAAAGGTCTCTTGTAGGGCGGAACCATCCGTGACACCCCCTGCAGAAATTGACGGACCTTCGGGAGGAGCGCCAATCGCCTGTCAAACAGCACTGAAAGTGCTGATACTTGACCTTTCAGGGAGCCAAGGGATAATCCCAATTCCAAACCCGACTGTAGGAAAGCCAACAATGTCGGGATGGCCAAGGGCCACGGAGACCGTCCACCAGAGGCACACCAAGTAAAAAAGATCTTCCACGTCCTGTGGTACATCTTCCTTGAAACTGGCTTCCTAGCCCGATTCATAGTGGCAACCACCGTATGGGAGAAACCCCTGGATGTCAGTAGCCAGGCCTCAAGAGCCATGCAGTCAATCTGAGGGCCCTGGAATTGAGGTGGAAGAATGGGCCTTGCGCGAGTAAATCTGTGCGGTCTGGAAGAGCCCACCTGTGTCCGCCTGACAGTTGCCACAGGTCCGGATACCAGGACCTCCTGGGCCAATCTGGAGCCACTAGAATGGCTACCCTGCACTCCGACCTGATTTTCCACAGCACCCTGGGAATCAGAGCCAGAGGTGGGAACACATACGGCAGACGGAATCTGGACCAAGTCAAGACCAGAGCGTCCACTCCCAGAGATTGGGGATCCCATGACCTCGCCATGTATTGTGGCACCTGATGATTCAGCCGTGAGGCCATCAGATCCACGTCCGGAGTGCCCCATCTGCTGCAGATGTCCTGGAAGACGTCTGGATGAAGAGACCACTCTCCGGTGTCCATCCCCTGTCGGCTCAGATAGTCGGCCTCCCAGTTTTCGACCCCTGGGATGTGAACTGCGGATATCAGGCAGTTGTTGTCCTCCGCCCAGGATAGAATGCGGTGGACTTCGGCCAGAGCCTCTGCACTCCTGGTTCCTCCTTGATGATTTATATAAGCGACGGCCGTCGCATTGTCGGACTGAACCCGAATGGGTTGTCCTGAGAGGAATCTCTGAAAAGCCAGGAGTGCCAGATAGACCGCCTTGATCTCCAGCACGTTGATCTGCAACGCCGACTCCGACTGAGTCCAGAGGCCTTGGGCCCTGTGGTGTAAGAACACCGCTCCCCAGCCCTTCAGACTGGCGTCGGTGGTCACCACTAACCAGGATGGTTTCAGGAAGGATCGGCCCCGAGACAAGTGATGTGGCTGTGGCCACCACTGCAGGGAATCCCTGGTCGGTTGGGAAAGGGTCACCAGCCGATTCAGAGAAATCGACCTTTTGTCCCACCTGCGGAGGATCTCCAGTTGGAGAGGACGGAGGCGAAATTGTGCAAAAGGCACCGCCTCTATTGCTGCCACCATGCGCCCCACCAGCATCATCAACACCCGTAGGGATGATTGTGGAGACAGGAGGACTGTTTGCACTCCTGATTGGATCGCCATCTGTTTGACTCGTGGCAGAGACACCAGGGCTGAGGCAGTGTTGAAGTCCATGCCCAAGTATGTTAAAGACTGGGTCGGAACTAGCGTTGACTTCTGAATATTGAGGAGCCAACCGAACTGTTCCAGAGACCTCATGGTCACATCCAGGCTCTCTTGACAAAGGTGTTCTGATGGCGCCCTGACCAGTAGGTCGTCTAAATAGGGAATGACGGCATGTCCCTGCACGTGCAGGAGAGCCATCATGGAGGCCATCACTTTTGTGAACACCCGCGGTGCCGAGGCCAACCCGAACGGCAGCGCCACAAATTGGAAGTGTTCTTCCCCCACTGCGAATCTCAACCAGCGCTGATGAGCCGGTGCAATGGGCACGTGAAGGTAAGCGTCTCTGATATCTATGGACGCTAGGAAGTCCCCCTGTGACACAGCTGCGATCACGGAGCGCAGTGATTCCATACGGAACTTCCGAACCAACACGTGATGGTTGAACAACTTCAGGTCCAGCACCGGGCGGAAGGATCCGTCCTTCTTTGGGACGATAAAGAGGTTGGAGTAAAAACCCCTGAACCTCTCCCCGGACGGCACCGGTATCACCACTCCGTCCCGGCGGAGACCCTCCAACACCACGAAAAAAGCCTGAGCCTTTTCTGATGATGGGACCGACCGATGGAATCGGGATATCGGTTTTGACGTCAGCTCTATCCTGTAACCTCGCGAGATCACGTCTCGAACCCACTGATCTTGAACGTGAAGTAGCCATTTGTCCTGAAAGCGAGACAAGCGGCCCCCCACCTGTGGGGAGGCAGGAAGGGAGAGCGAGTCATGTAGAGGCGGGTTTGGGGTGGCAGCTGCCGCCCCCGCCGTCTTCTTTGGGCGATTCTTAGAGCGCCACTGAGAAGCGGGCTTTCCCCCTCGGTCCGTGCGAGCGGACGGTGCTGATGACTGCGAACTGGAACGAAAGGACCACTGTTTTGGGTTCCTTTTAACGGTATAACCGTGGCTTAGGCTTATTCTGCGGTATCTTAGACTCAGCAGAATCCTTTATCAGCTTGTCCAGTTCGGTGCCAAAAAGCCTGTCACCAGCGAACGGAAGATTCTGCAAAATCTTCTTGGATGTGGTATCTGAGTCCCAAAGACGCAGCCACAACAATCTGCGGATCGCTATAGCATTGGCCGAAGCCACAGCTGAGCGAGTGGCGGTTTCCAGAGTCGCCGTCCTGGCGTAGTCCGCATAGGCCCTTGCCCTCTCGGTAAGTGCCAGGACCTCTGGACTGGATCTTGCCAGGTCAGAGATACCATCCAAGCAGGTAGTAATCGCTTGTAAGGTCCAGACCGTAGCAAAATTAGGGGCAAAGGAAGACCCCACAGCCTCATAGGAAGACTTGGCGAGTTGCTCGACTTGTCTATCAGTCGCATCCTTCAGCGAGGAGCTATCAGAGGCAGAGAAAAGGGAGCGTGCAGCAATCCTGGTCATGGAAGCATCCACCTTCGGGGACTGCGACCACTCCTGAAGCACCTCCTGGGGGAAGGGGAAGCGATTGTCCTTGGGTTTACGGACATAACGCCGCCCAGGATGTAACCTGGGAGCTCTAACCACCCTTCCAAAATTAGTGTGGTCCATGAAGGAGCCACTCGGTCTAGCCTCCGGCCGCAGCCATTGATAGACCTCCTTCGGGTGCACCGTCACCTCCTCAGGGGGTGTCACGAGACGTAAGGTCTCGTTGATAGAGGACACCAGATCCTCCACCCCGTCTGGTGGTTCAGATACAGACAGACCCGAAATTTGAACCCCCATCATCGTCCTCACCATCAGAGGAACGCTCCTCCTCAGAGAGAGCCTGGAGCTCGGGTGACTCCTCACGACGAGCCCGCTTAAGGGGTCTCACAGCAGAAGAGGGAGACACCCGGGGGTAACTGGACGGAGTAACTGGGCTATCCAGCCTCCTATTAAGTGCCTCCAGGGATTGCGACATGGAGGACAGCTGGGACAACAGAGATTCATTGATCTTATTCTGCGTCTCCCATGGCCCTGAGATCACCTGAACCTCAGGGTATAGCACCGGAGCTGCTGACTCAGCAGTGTCAGTCCGGGCCTCTGGGCGTCCGCAGTTATTGCAGGACCCCTCCACCAGTGTTCCATTGCATGTAGCACAGGTAATGGTGGTCTCTGCCGCCTTAGCAGCACGCTTCCTAACTGAGGACATCGCCACAGTAGGGGAAAATAAGCCAAATTGCAGACAAAAAACCGGGAATCCCGGTGGCTTACCGACCGCAGTAAAGCGGTAGGAGGAAGCGGTGTGTGTGTGTGACCTCCGCGACGGTTTCCGGTCTCCCCTTGGAGTGCAGGCGCATGCTGCATACAGATCCCAGCCGGGAAGTGAGGGTAAAGATGGCCGCCGACAGAGAAACTGTGGGCGGCGCCGAAAACACGCGGGAAACACACACACACGCCCAGCGATGACGTCACCGCACAGGCTGCTTCCCATCCTCCAAGCAGCCTCAGCATGAGGGTGCCGGAGCCCGCAGCGCGGGAAATAGTGTAAAATACTACACACAGACTGCACACAAACAACCATCCGCAGCCCACGGCCTCAGCCCCTGTGACACACAGGGCGGTCAGCCAGGGTGACCCCAGCACAGGGTACACCAGCAGATCCGCGGACCCGAGGGTAACGCGCGGTCTGAGTGTCAGGACACATAAAGTGACCGACACTACCCCCAGGCACTTTACAGGAGACACAGAGTGCCTCAGTGCCGGTCCGGTCTGTAAGCACCATTTAGGGAGGCCTCGGACGGGGGTTCAGCACCAGTCCGGAGTGTAAGCACCATTTAGGGAGGCCTCGGACTGGGCTGGCTCCAGTCCGGTCTGTAAGCACCATTTAGGGAGGCCTCGGACGGAGCGGAGCTGTGCAAGGCTCCCATCTCCCACTCTCCAGAGCCCCCCAGAGAGGGATGGAAAGGAGCGCGACAGCGTACCGGGAGAACACAAAGTGTCCAGGCTCAAGGCCCTCCGGTACCTCCACCTGCGTGTTCCACAAGGGTGAGCGGGGAGGCTGTCGCAGGTCCCGACCGGAACCATTTTACCTTGTCTTCAGACGCCATCACGTAAGCTGTGAGAATGCAGTGAAGTGCAAGCAAAGCGTGATCCTCCGAGCACACTAAGTTTAAAACTGAGGATGTTCCCTGCGGTAGGGGTTTATAAGCGGAGGAGGCGGTGTCTACAAACTTGTAGTACCTAGTGTGACCTCCGGAGGGCAGTGCCCTAAACCCCATTGTCTGGGTCTCCCATTATGATGACCAGAAAAGAGCTTCTGTATATATGCGCGCACAACCATAATGCTAGTAATAATCATACAATTATTACATAAAGTGAAAAACAGGAAGCCATGACAAAACTAAAAACAATTAAAAACATCTGCTGTATAGCACAGTTAATGAGCAGGGTAACCAGGGCCTGGGTAGCTAAAGAGGCAGAGGGATACACACAACAATAATAATAATTAAGCATAGAGCAAACAATGCAGATCAGTACAAATATCAACAATGAGTGATTATTATCAATGTCCACAAAATGATCATAGGCAGTACGTAACATATAAAGTATGGCTAAGTTTGTATGGGTATGCAGTATCTAGGAAAAGAATGATAGTCGTTGAGCATCACAGGTGTGCCATAGCAGCCATGGGGGCCTTGAATGGGAACACAATGGCCTTCAATGGGAACACAATGTCACGCTGATTGATGGCAGACTCCCCCAATTAGGTATCGGGAAGTCGACTGTCAATCAGCATGATGTCAGCTGTCCCACCCACTTCCACATACACTACCGTTTAAAAGTTTGGGGTCACCCAGACAATTGTGTTTTCATTGAAAACTCATACTTTTATTTAACAAATAAGTTGCAAAATGAATAGAAAATATAGTCCAGACATTGACAAGGTTAGAAATAATGATTTTTATTTGAAATAATTTTCTCCTTCAAACTTTGCTTTTGTCAAAGAATGCTCCCTTTGCAGCAATTACAGCATTGCAGACCTTTTGCATTGTAGCTGTTAATTTGCTGAGGTAATCTTGAGAAATTTCACCCCATGCTTCCTGAAGCCCCTCCCACATGTTGGATTGGCTTGATGGGCACTTTTTACATACCATACGGTCAAACTGCTCCCACAACAGCTCAATGGGGTTGAGATCTAGTGACTGCACTGGCCACTCCATTACAGATAGAATACCAGCTGCCTGCTTCTTCCCTAAAGATTTCATGCATAATTTGCAGGTGTGCTTTGGGTCATTGTCCTGTTGTAGGATGAAATTGGCTCCAATCAAGCGCTGTCCACAGGGTATGGCACGGCAGAATGGGGCGATAGTGTTCCTTATTCAAAATCCATTTAACCTTGTTCAAATCTCCCACTTTAAAAGCACCAAAGCAACCCCAGACCATCACATCACCTCCACCATGCTTGACAGATGGCATCAGGCACTCTTCCAGCATCTTTTCAGTGTTCTGCGTCTTACAAATGTTCTGTGTGATCCAAACATCTCAAACTTTGATTCTTCTGTCCATAAAACATTTTTCCAATCTTCCTCTGTCCAATGTCTGAGTTCTTTTGCTCATATTAATCTTTTCCGTTTATTACCCAGTCTCAGATATGACTTTTTCTTTGTCACTTTGCCCTGAAGGCCAGCATCCTGGAGTTGCCTCTTCACTGTAGACATTGACAGTGACGTTTTGCGGGTACTATTTAATGAAGCTGCCAGTTGAGGAGCTGTGAGGCATCGATTTCTCAAACTAGAGACTCTAATGTACTTGTCTTGTTGCTCAGTTGTGCAGCGGGGCCTCCCACTTCTCTTTCTACTCTCGTTAGAGCCTGTTTGTGCTCTCCTCTGAAGGGAGTAGTACACACTGTTGTAGGAAATCTTCAGTTTCTTGGCAATTTCTCACATGGAATAGCCTTCATTTCTAAGAACAAGAATAGACTGTCGAGTTTCACATGAAAGTTCTCTTTTTCTGGCCATTTTGAGAGTTTCATAGAACAAAAATGTAATGCTCCAGATTCTCAACTAGCACAAAGGAAGGACAATGTTATAGCTTCTCTAATCAGCCAAACTGTTTTCAGCTTTGCTAACATACTTATGCGAGCGTTTTCTAAACATCCATTAGCTTTCTTACAGTTAGCAAACACAATGTACCATTAAAACACTGGAGTGGTGGTTTATGGAAATGGGCCTCTATACACCTATGTAGATATTGCATTAAAAAACAGACGTTTGCAGCTAGAATAGTCATTTACCCCATTAACAATGTATAGAGTGTATTTCTGATTCATTTAATGTTAGCTTAATTGAAAAAAAAAAAAAAAAAAGTGCTTTTCTTTCAAAAATAAGGACATTTCTAAATAACCCCAAACTTTTGAATGGTAGTGCAGCAACAAAAGGGTTAGTATACCTTTTTTTTTTTTTATTTACATTAGCTCCACATCTGCTAAGTCATCCAGAAAACTAATGTGATATTAACGGACAGTTGTCTAGAAGAACAAAGTTTCTGGGTGATGTCCAGCTTAAAGAGGAAGACTTATATTCTAATTCTATGTAGCACTCTCAACAGCCCAATGTTCTTATTCTTTGCCCCGTTTGCTATTCTATACCCACACACAATTAGCTCATCCACTCTTCCTATGTAAATGTCCCTCATTTTTGCCAATTTTTGGGTCATACATTAAAGATTGTTCTTGTCACAATAGAATTGTATTTGGTAAGTTAATGGTTCTTTATCTGGTAGTAACATAACACCTGCTATTGTCATAATTGTGTGAAACCTACAGAATAGAAGAGGAATCCCGAGGCTTCACAGCCGGACCACACATGGCTGCCATAGCAACCATACTGAAACGCAGAACTGAAGGTATATTGCGGCATTCTGTTAAAGGACCAGTGCACCAACAGTCTCTTCTGAGGGAATAAGGCTTAAACACAAGACTGCTATAAGTACAGCACCAGAATAACCCTTAGTGTAGTGTTCTGCAGAAGTCCACACCAAGATTGTAATATGATAAAACATATAGTCTATGATTTGAATGTTAAAGTCTATGTTGTGAGCTTTAAATAACTTCTTAGAATAAAGAGGTCATGATGCACTGTAAAAGGCCAACATATTTGGGCTTGTTGGAGATTTCATTGTTAAGGCCCTTTTCACATCAGTGTTTTCGCTGATTCGCGGCAGATCTGGCAATTTTGCCTCATCTGCTGCGTAACGACTGACTTGCGGCAAACCCCATTCATTCCCTATGGGACTTGCAGCAGGTGAAGCAAGTGCGATTTTGCTGGAACCCGCACTTGTGGCAAGTCAACATATGCAGCTAGCAGCAAACCCGCACTTGCTGCACATACTGCAAGTCCCATAGGGAATGAATGGGGCTTGCCTCAAGTCAGCCGTCAAGCAGCAGATGCTGGATCTGCCGCGATCGGCAGAAAACGCTGATCTGAAAACAGATTTTTTTTTTATGGTTCTATGTCAGACATGAGCAAGAAGGTAAGTGAACCACCTTTATGAAAGAAACTGGGATGTTCTCCCCTTCACCCCTTGTATGCATGGCTGGGATCACGTAGCATTCTCTCATACAGTCCGTGGCTCCATTGAGGCTTATATCTGAACCCCTCACACAATGCGATTCAGACAGAGCCATTGACTGTAATGATGGAGACTCAGTCAGTGTGCTTTGTTGTACATAATTTTAAGACATATAGACATACAGTGAAGGTAATAATAATTTGATCCCTTACTGATTGTCAGTGCGCAAACGTACAAAAAGACATGAACAGTCTATATGCAGGTCTAGGATCTTTCCCCTGACATCCTTAGAAAGCTCTTGGTCTTGCCCATGTTGTAGAGGTTAGAGTCTGATTAATTGAGTGTGTGGGCAGGAATCCTTTATACAGATGATAATTTAAGACAGCTGTCTTTAATGCAGGTAACGTGTTTATTAGAAGCATCTAACTGGTCTGTAGGAGCCAGAATTGAGAACGTTTTGTTGGAGATCAAATACTTTTTTCCCTCTTCAAAATGCAAATAACTATATATAATTTAGGCACCTTTCACATCAGCGTTTTTCGCTGATCATGGCAGCTGCGGTGAAAAAAAACGCAACTGCCGTGATTACCGTACAACGGCCGCACTTGCGGTTCACTTGCGACAAGCCCCACACAATGTCTATGGGGCTTGCGGCAGGTGCGGCAAGTGCGGTATCGGCACTTGTGGCAGGTGCAGCTGCAAAAAAAACGCGGCATACCAAGGTATTTTCGTGGCCGCACCTGTCGCAAGTGCCGAAACCACACTTGCCACACCTGCCGCACACTTACCGCAAGCTGACGTATTTTGGCCCATACTAATAGTATGGGCGTGATCAATAGGCTGAATACAGACACTGCATCACACTTACCTGTGTGACTGATGCCCTATGGTAACCTTGTGCCTATAAATACCACCAATCACTCCCCCATGGCTTGGCTGGTTGCACGTGATGTCACCTCCCCCATGGCTTTGGCTGGTTGCAGGTGACTGTTGCATCAGTATCAGGTATTTGTGTTGCCTCTCAGTGGGGCTTGCAGCGTTCTGCTAAGTGCAATGGATATTGGACTTTGGCTATTTTTGGTGATCATGTCTTACTGCCAGCCTCCAAGTATATAGCTGAAAACCATGCATGACAGAGCACAACGATCCAGTCTCCATCATTATAGTCAATGGTCCTGTCAGTGAATACGTCTGAATCCTATTTTGAGGAAATAAGGAGGGTCCAGACGCAAGTCCCAACTGAGCCGCTTCGCATAGAAGAAAACACTACATGGACCAAGTCTTAGGAAGGTATTCCCTTTCTCCAACCCCATAATGTCACCTGAAGATGCTCAGCAAAAATCTTGGCAGCATAGAAAGCATTTAAAACAATTATCTACTAGCTCAGATCTAATGTCTACAAGAAGCAAATATTAAGCAGAGGTAGCAACACTGGCAGAAGGAATTCACCACTTACCTATAACCTCCACAACATGAAAGTTTAGTGCTTGCTGAACATGGAGCAATATTTCAGAAAGGGGCTGCTGAGGACTGAAGATCTGGATTTTGTCCTTAACATCATTAGATAATTCCAGCCACCTTTTACCAAACTCTTCTGTGGAAATCTTAAAAGGTCTGTCAAAAAAAAGAGACAATCCTAATTACATCCACATGTACACTAAATATTATGGTGGTCTTACAGACTACACAATTTCTTTTCTTTCGAAAGAAAATAAAATATTATTTAGAAAGCAGTCAATACTGATTAAAGGGGTTATCCACCTCTTTCTTTACTGTTACCTCTGGCCCCAGCTTGGTAACAAACAAAAAAAAAAAAAAGAACAAAACGACATAGCTTATATTCACCTTCTGATTCCCGATGGCCTTGTCCCCACCGGTCTCTCCTTGCCTTACACTATGATCAGCATATGACTGCTGCAGCCAATCAGTAGTTGTAGTGAATGGTTGCAGCTAGTGATGAGCAAGTAGCGAAATATTCATAATCCCTATACTCGAAACGAGTACTTTGTAATACTCGCATCCTCAACCAGATACTAGCGAGTCCAATTTTAGTCAATTAGTGATTGACTTGGCCCACACACAAGCGGTTATAAAACAAGCATTTCTGGGACAGGACGGGAGAGTGGGCTTTTTTCAGTTTTCACTGCATAAAACACTTTGCTGTGCCCCCCAGAGAGACCCTAACATTCAATCTGCTCTCACTGGGGGGGCCGACTTCCTTTGTGAACTGAAGGGAGCTGGCAATGTGTCAGATTGCTCACGATTGACACATCACTCACAAGCACCAGCGATACTCGCCGAGAAACGAGTATCTAGAATACTGGACTATCCGTGTGAGTAGTAACAATTACACTCACTCATCACTAACTGCAGCTGCCAAGGAGAGGGGAGTACAGGGTGAAGTAGTGGGGGAATCAAAAGGTAATTATATACTATTTCTGATTCTATGAGCACAGTGATATATACGCCTTTTTGCAAATAGGACTGTCCATTTTCTTTTTTAATTCCTCAAAAAGATGACTGGAAATCTCATCTATTCCCAGAAAAAGTCAATTTGTTGGCAGTAATATAGATAAAGCAATAAAACATAGATACATATGATGACAACAGTTTGCTGTCTTTGTAGGTCACCAGAGAATACCTCCAGCATAGCTCAATGACTTCTGCTACTGACATCTGACAATAATATATAAGCAGACTTCTATTGATTAACCTCTAGTCTTGTCCCTTTGGTAATCAGGGGGCAGACTTCACCAGTGTAGTCTTCTTACATGCATCTATGTCATATTGGAAGATCTTTTTGATTGAACTTCCCAAAGACAGCCTGGTATTTTTCTAATTAACCACAAAAATCAGACAAGCAGATCTGGCACCATTAATCCAGCCAACTCTTCATAGGACCTAAAAAGGAGTACAATGAGCACCAGCTGGCAGTATGAGGAAAAGGGTGCTCAACCCTCAAATAGAAGATGTAGCAAAAAACCCTCAAATAGAAGATGTAGCAAAATAAAGTATAGAAGAACAATGTGGGTCTCATTAATCTATAAAAGTCCTTTTTCACATTTGCTTAAAAACCATGGATGCAGGACGACAGTGTTCTTCAATGAGTCCTGTACCTGGTATACGGCTCGCTGAAGCGCAGTGTTGCATGAAACAGCCGTCCTCCACGGGGCTGCCCGTGTTCTCCTGCAGCTATGATTTTTAAGCAAACAATAAAGGACTTTTATAAATTGGTGAGTACCACCTTTTCCTTCTTACATATATTTTTTTCTAATTAACCCTTAAGTCTAGTGTACTTGTAACGTAGCGTTACAAAAAAAAAAAACAACAGTAAAAGATACTGAATACAAAAATCAAGAAAGATTATATATTTATTTTACCTGATAAAATCAGAAAGTACAAAATCTACTGAGAATTCAAGCTGAGAAGGCACCTCCAACTCTGCCAGGTATGTGGCACAGCCATAGATTAACTCTTTCTTGCACGGGTGTGTTGGGTGTATCCGGCCCCAGCACTGATGTACTCCATTTGCCTCCAGATGAGAAAGCTGGCAACAAAGACTCTCGGAAACCTAAAATATAAACAAATGGTAGCAGCATGTTGGGATTTCTGTGTTTATGGTACTTTTTATATAATCATCTGCTGTATCACAGCCATCTTTATGTTATGTGTTTGCAATGAACTTACTGCAAGACTCTCGGAGCTTTTCACTTGTAGATTAATATTCCTAATTGCAGAACTTGAACGATTAACAATTAACAACGCAAGGACCAAGCAGTCATCCTTCCATACTTTACTAGCGCACACAGTCAGACTCCCACAACGTGCCAGCTCAGTGACTGCAGAGTGGGAATGCTGGGCAAGCTCTGGAGATAAGGCTGGCAGGCTGGCAATTGTGCTGGCACCATGGCTGGGTGGAAAAGTTTCCAGATTCGAGTTTGCAAACAAAGAAGAAACTTTCCCATGTACTGACGTCTCCTCCATTCCTTGTGAAGGTAACAGCCTAGAAGTCGCTGATGACAAGTCACTTGGTAATGGCAGCGCTAGGTGATTCTGCTCCCCAGGGGGTACAAGAGCTGTACATTCTCTTTCTTGCCAAACTTAGATTTTCTTTTAAACTTTTGTGTAGTTTGGTCCGGTTTACCCATCTGTGAAAACAATAATGTCACATGATTATACACATCAATCCTTTCTTCATTCATTAACCTATTAAAATTATCTATTTCTCTCTCACAATGCCAGTGCTTCTTCTACCGGCTGCAAGGCTGCAAACAGGGAAAGATCCAGGCTGTTACATGCATGTTATGGCGCCCCCTGGATTCCAGTGTGTATCCATTACACATTGCCACTAGGGTAACACGACTCCTTAAAATCTGGCACACAGAGAAAAATAACAGCACTGGGTCCTTCACACAGATGCAAATCAGATTTATCTCAAGCCAACATACTGCATTACTAGAAATGAACCTGACTTGGGTCCATGCAACAAAACTCTACTGCTGGTGTTTTTCTGCTTGTGAAGGGGCAGTGGTGGTGGAGGGGATCATATCGGAGTTGGTTGAAAAATGAAGATTTATATAGAGGGGATATAATATTATGTGATGAAATCACACTAGAGTTCTGTTCCACTTCACACAATTTATTATTTCAATTTTTAAATCTGACAATAACATTTAAATAGATAAATGAACATACAATGTTTGAAGAGGTACAGGGATGGAAACCACAATAGGGTGGTCTCAGAGTGGTTAGGTTACACAGCTCAGAAAATCAATTTGTTACCAGGGTCAGTCTATAGGTTTCATAGAGACAATTCCCTATATTAACCCCAATTCTGGATTTTTTGATCAGCTATACCATAACTACCGCTTACTTTCTACACCAAAATCACAATAGTGATTACATAGTCAGAGGGTCAATCTACTAGGGATGACAAATCCTGTCCATTATGTTACACATTGAGACCCTGACAGACTGGAGAATAGCTACCAATGTCTGTCACTTTAGTGTCATATGCTTGCACTTTTACTTTCCATATGGACAGTCTATTCCCAGCCCTAAATATGCCACCAACACTACCAACAACACTATGGTATAGGTGCAAAGAGTGATAAGGACAGCATCACTTACCAGTCTGGGGGAGAGCTTGTGTACCGTCACCTATTCCGGACCCACCCGCCCAAAGTCCGTTTCGTTAGGTCTTCCTCAGGGGAAAGGGAGTGATGTGTAGTGTAAAGCTGTGAGACTAAATAGTCCCTCGCTTGATTAGAACCGCCTGCGCACGCCAGCGTCATAACCAGGAAATGATGTGCACACACCAACGGCGACTCCCTGGAGTAGTGCGCATGCCCGTGACGGATATGCACAGTTCCACCGAAGAAGCCGCCAGGTGCATACACCCAAGTCCGCGCATGTGCAGTATGCGCAGCCAAACAGGGGGAGACACAATCAAGTGGTCGCAGGGATTGGTGGACTATGTGAACTAATTTGTGAATTCGTGGAGTTCTACCTGAAAGCTTTGGTTCAGAATATTCCGTCGTTCATTCGTGATACGACGGATATCCTGGCCAAAATTGATGGGCTCGCTGTCTCTGGGGATATGTGGTTGGTCACTGCGGATGTTGAGTCCCTCTATACCTGCATCTCCCACGAACATGGCCCGGAGGCTGCTAAATACTTTCTGGAGACTGGCCCTTGGGAAGGTCACCTATGTGGGTTGGTGATAAGAGTTGTTGGGTTCATCCTCACCCAAGATGTCTTCACGTTCAGGGACAGATTCTTTCTACAGAGGCGTGGTACCACCATGGGAGCAGTATGTGCACTGTCATATGCCAATCTATTCATGGGCATGTGGGAGAGAAACATCCTCCATGAGGACCCACTGGCCGAACATGTTATATGTTGGTACCGGTATATTCACAACTTGCTGCTCCTGTGGCAAGGTACCAGGCCTCTGTTGGATGAGTTTATGACCAATCTTAATAAAAACAACTATAATATACGACTCGCATATACAGCAGATCGTGAGAGAATCGAATTCTTGGACGTGCTGATGACGGTGGGTGAGGATGGCATATTACAAACCGACATATACAGGGAAAAAACATCTGTTAATTCATTATTACACGCGCATCATCAGCTCACATGGGATCGACTATCAGAGTCGTCCCAGTGGGTCAGTTTATGAGATTAAAACGGATATGCTCCAGCGAAAAGCAGTTTGAGGCCTGGGCCATTTATCTTCGTGGGAGATTTAAGGCGAGGGGCTACAGCAGCTGCAGCATCAAAAAGGGCTATCTGAGGGCTAAAACAACACCAAGGGAACAGCTTCTTATATAGGACATACCCCCCAGAGGCAGCGGGACAATAATATCAGGTTCATATCCACCTATAATGGTAGTTGGGAACAGATGAGAGCGGCCTTGAACAAATACTGGCCAATATTAAAAACAGATCCAATTTTGGCAGGGGAGATTCCCACTACACTACTTCTGACACCAAGACGGAGTAAAAACCTGAGTGACATGTTGGTGAGCAGCCACTATGTGGCAGAACATTCAATCTTTCTAGGAGCCAGACCAAAACGTATTGGCTGCTACATGTGTGGTGATTGTATATCATGCAATCAAGGTAACATCATAAGAGGGAATACCTTTAAAACATCTGATGGTAGTAAAACATTCTCCATAAATAAATATATTTCGTGTAGCATACGTAATTTACTATACGACCTGCCCTTGCGGGAAAATTTATGTTGGTCTGACATCCCAACAATCACAGGTCAAAATATGTGAACATGTCCGAGATATCATAAAGGCGAAGGGGATTGATGATTTGACCCTCCTAAAGACCATACCCAAACACTTCAAGGTGACACATGACTGTGAGGGCTCCAGACTCCGAGTGATCGGAATTGACAAATTGGAGGGAGGGATCCGTGGAGGCAATCTCGAAAAGACCTAAGCTCAAATGGAGTGTAGTTGGATAAGCGTATTGGGAACGGTGTCACCTCTGGGGCTAAATGAGCATTTAAGTTTTGTCCCCTTTTTGAAAGATTAAAGTTCTGGTTGTTGTAAATATACTCCTGAATTTACTAAGTTTGCATGAAATTAATTGTATGTGTTTTTATCCTTATTTTAGTTATGAGGTCATCCGTTGTTCCTCTGTGAGACCATATATGATTGATATCCATGGAGGTGAATTACATCTTGGTGAAGGACTTACAATCAAGTCTGTCATAAGAAGAAAGAACAATGTGCATTGGGTCTCCTGATACCCTTATAGTCATCTTGTGTCTTAGGACTGATAACTATACAGAATCTATGTGGTTTTGATGGGAAGTATTGATTGACCTCATGAGAAATCATGTGGGTTCCTTTTGTATATAATACGCTACACATTGGTGAATTAGTGATATTATGTGGCAAGGGTTAATTCTGGTCCCTCTACACATTGTAAGTAGTGGCAGTGATGTGATAGGTTCCTCCCCTTCTTTATTACTGCCCCCGTGTTTATCCCACTTGATTGCGCCTCCCCGTTTGGCTGCGCATACCGCGCATGCGAGGACTTGGGTGTATGCACCCAGCGCCTTCTTCAGTGGAACTGCGCATGTCCATTTGACATCACGGGCATGCGCACTACTCCAGGGAGGCGCCGTTGGTGTGTGCACGTCATTTCCGGGATATGACGATGGCGTGCGCACACAGGTACGGGCGGTTCTAATCAAGAAAGGGACTATTTAGTCTCACAGCTTTACGCTACACATCACTCCCTGCCCCCTGAGGAAGACATTACGACAAAGACGTTGGGCGGGTGGGTCCGGAATAGGTGACGGTACACAAGCTCTCCCCCAGACTGGTAAGTGATGCTGTCCTTATCACTCTTTGCACCTATACCATAGTGTTGTTGGTAGTGTTGCTGGCATATTTAGGGCTGGGAATAGACTGTCCATATGGAAAGTAAAAGTACAAGCACATGACACTAAAGTGACCGACATTGGTAGTTATTCTCCAGTCTGTCATGGTCTCAATGTGTAACATAATGGACAGGATTAGTCATCCCTAATAGATTGACCCTCTCACTGTGTAATCACTATTGTGACTTTGGTGTAGAAAGTAAGCGGTAGTTATGGTATAGCTGATCAAAAAATCCAGAATTGGGGTTAATATAGGGAATTGTCTCTATGAAACCTATAGACTGACACTGGTAATAAATTGATTTTCTGAGCTGTGTAACCTAACCACTCTGAGAACACCCTATTGTGGTTTCCATCCCTGTACCTCTTCAAACATTGTATGTTCATTTATGTTTTTAAATGTTATTGTCAGATTTAAAAATTGAAATAATAAATTGTGCAAAGTGGAACAGAACTCTAGTGTGATTTCTGTTTCACTGGAAAGCGAATCCTCAAAAAGGGTGAACCTGTTAATTCTTTGGCTCTTTTGAGGATGTGCTTTTCCATTGCCCCCATTGTAGAATGGGCTCCAAAAAAAAACGCATCCTGAGAAGCGCACCGTGTAAATGGTGATGTGCATTTTTGCAAAAGTGTATCTCTTTTACAGATCCTCAAAAAAAGGCTGGAAAAACGCAGCTAAACGCAGCATGTGAACCCAGCCTAACTCTTAAAAGGTAACATGATACAGACACAAATGGCACACAACATAAAGAACCCTCAATTCCAGGCTCAGGGAAATAGCCTGAAAATAGTAACCACACATAAGAAGATGTAGACTCTCTCTACTTGGTGTAAGCTCTACTATTAAGATCCTCATTTAATAGCATCTTAGGCTGGTTTCACACTATTGTTTTTTGCCACCCTGTGTATCCAGGTTATATTGGATCCAGTTCTTTACTTTTTTTTCCTGATCTGGGTGTCAGTTTTTTTCAGAGACCAAAAATGCATCTTGGTGCACATTTGCTCTCTGTGACAAAATCCGGATGCACCCAGATCCGGGGCACCATGGTAAAATCACAATGTGCCCAATGGAACCTGGATACGGATGCCAGATGCAGGTTTTTCTACTGCACACGCCCAAAATGCAGTTCTAAATGAGGTTACAGCGATTAAGGTTCCGGGCATCACGCTGGATAGATGACCCGCTCACACAGCACAGAGCAACAGGACAAAGCAGCCAAGTTCAGGCCAAGACAGCGGTGGTGCTCCCTCCAGTGGCAGGTAACAAGTACATCCAATGGTTCAGTAGGAAACAGAGGGGCACTCACCCATGTAGTCTTCAAATGCTTTTATTAATCACCGGTGACAACATACGGCAAGATGGGTAGTGGAGGCGGGGAGGGGAGCAGGAGACACTGGACGACAGTGCCGTTTCGCTCCTAACTGGTGCTTCTACGGGTCCACACCCAGAACGCAGTTCTAAATGACGCATTCCCTAGGGCGCATGTCATATGTCTGTGAATCTGGGAAAAATAGGTAAACCATCGGATGAAACGGGATGCTCCCACAGTGGTATTATCACTGATCAGGAGACGGATCAGTGATAATAGAGGTACGGGTGCATCCAGTTGCATACTGAAAAAAAACACTTGTGGATTGGGGGAATGCAGGCTTTACCAGCATTCCCACAGATTAAAAAAGAAAAAAAAAAAAAAAACACTGTGAAACTAGCCTTAGGCTGCTTTCACATCAGCGGTTTACGCTGATTGCGGCAGTTGCGGTGAAAAAAAACGCAACTGCCGCGATTATCGCATAATGGACGCACTTGCGGTTCACTTGCGACAAGCCCCATACAAAGTTAGATAAATAACAGGACAGTCTCACAAAATTGTTTTGGTTGTTCTATGTGGACTGATCTCTTGGTTCTATAGGGTGAGGGGGCAATCCACCAAGCAACACATGGTCCTCAACTGGGATCAACTTTGTCCACAACGCTCTTAAAATGCTCTCCAGGACTATATCATAGATAGCCTATAGTAATTAAGAGCCATCCTATATGATCTAGGAGGTGATCTAAACCAATGAACAGCAGGATGCTTGGGCCCCTGGAAATTATTCATGGATGGCTTATCTGAAGACCAATGTTATAGTACTAGAAACTCTTTAGCTATTAACACAACATCTATAGTAACATTATCTCTACAGAGCCTCATACTATTATCTTTTACTCTCTGGAAGCAAATGTAAAAAGACAATAGCAGAAATTTAACTTTTTGCAAAATTAAGTCTGTCACAGCAAAATCAATCAGCCAAAGAGCTAATAGGATACAATCTTTAGATGTTACCACTTGCATTTTACCGATACAAAACTGAACATACCAATGAGACTGCATTAGAGCCCAGGCCCACAAATAGTGTTGATGCTAATTGCAGCTTCTCTCGCTCTTCTGCGGAGATCAGCTCCACTGATGGCTCTGCAGGAGGAATGGCTGGGTCTTCATCCTCGCCCATTGATATTCCGCTCTCCAGTGGAGGGGACACAGACTCTGCTTTGCTCATTTTACTTTCCTTCTTCAGTAAGTAGCCTTCTTTCCCCCAAACCTTTTTAATACCTTCCATCTTCAAACGATTTTCTCTGTATTAGAAAAACAAAGACACTGTAAAGTCAAAAACAAACTAAAATATTATCAAAGAATGGGACATGTTGTAACAACCCCTAGAGTGGAACCAAATACAGGCAGAGGGAAATTTCATTTCAATCCCTATTTATTTGATGCTATAAACCAGCTACTTTCTAATGAACTTGTATTACAAATTCCTTACAGATCCCAAACTACACACACTTTTTTTCTAGTCCCTGTCTGATGATGATTTGTTTGAAAACTTCAGTGCAAATTCTCTCTTTGAGGTAAAACATTTTTTTAAAAACAGGCAGAGAAATATTTTACCTCACAAGTAGAATCAGCTGTGATCCTGTGCTGTAATGTCTGCATACTCTATTTCATCCTTCCCAGCCAAGAAGAAATGGTATCTTCAGACAATGTCCTTGTATGGTCAGACATGGCCATTACACAGTACATAGCAGGGACACATATATAAGATTATCTCAGCACAGGAGATGTGGTATGATCAGACCATGTCCCTGTATGGTCAGACACATCCATTACACAGTACATAGCAGGGACACATATATAAGATTATCTCAGCACAGGAGATGTGGTATGATCAGACCATGTCCCTGTATGGTCAGACACATCCATTACACAGTACATAGCAGGGACACATATATAAGATTATCTCAGCACAGGAGATGTGGCATAATCAGACCATGTTCCTGTACAGTCAGACACATCGATTACACAGTACATAGCAGGGACACATATATAAGATTATCTCAGCACAGGAAAAAAAATGGTAACACAACTAATTACAGAAATTATTGTTATTCCAATAATTATTAATTAAAATCAACTTTAAAATGAGCTTTGTTCGCAAGAAAACCAAGGCAGAAAGAACCACAAATAAGCAACAACTGAAGTCAGCTGCCATAAAGGTAAAAGTATCACAAAAGGAGGAAACCCAGCGTTTGGTGACATCCATGGCTTCCAGACTTGAGACAATCATTGCCTGCAAAGGATTCTCTACAAAGTATTAAAAATTAACATTTTATTAATAGTAAAGTAAATTTATCCAATTATTTTTGAGCGCCTGGAATGAGGAGGCTTTGTAAAAAAATGGTTGCAATTTTAAATGTTTCACAGGAGATTTTTGTTCAACTTCTTTAATTAAACTTTAAAGGTTACACTTTAATTGTATACCAGTTATTTGATTTTCAATAAAAAAATAGGGGCATGCAGAGCCCAAATCAGGAAGTTTTGGTCACTGTCCACCTAAATGTATTTGCCAGCTGAAACCACAGCACAGCTTTTCTCAATGCATGTCAGGGGTTAATCTTCTTAATTTGGCCAGATGTATTGGACTTTTAACCGTAGGGAAGGAATCTGGGCACTAGAGGGTTTTTGGTGTTTTTCCTAGGCTTGTATGTGCTGCCAGCAATATGGTGTTGCACAGGTCTGAACAAGGTCCAGTCACAAAAATGTCCAAAGATTTAGAAGAAACAGATAGCACTCACCATTAGATGAAGGTTCTTTTAATCCAAGTGCTCCGTTAGGAGGTGCGGGTTACAAACATTATGTGGTGGGGAAGGAGGTGCGGGGAGGACGACGGGCGCACGTTTCGCCTGGTTAGGCTTCCACGGGTCCAATCCCGCTATATGGCTTCATTCTAGGGGCTCCTGACCCGATTGGAAAACCATAACCTCAGTCTAGGGACTTTGGCCCTGACTACAGGAGCACCAAAATTTGATTATATTCTGCAGGAACTCAGCCTAAGGTTCGGCTGGAATATCAGAGACTACTTAAGGAAGATACCCAGGATGGGACAATTCGGTCACCTGGCTACAGACTTTGCTGTGCTCAGATAGCTTTGTAAGCTTGCTGCTATTCCTTTTTTCAGTGGGTGCCCACTGTAAGCGGGGTACTGCAGGATTGGAGTAAGTGGCCCTGGAAGCCCCGAAGGTGCGGAGATTCCAATTCCTGGTGAGCCAGCGGAAGAGTGAGGACTCTGTTGCCTGTGACATTAAGTGTTGGGGATCCAATAAAGTCTTACTATTTTGTAGTTCCCTCACCCTCTGTTGTCTGACTAGTGTTCCGCCCATGGTTAAGGAGTTCGAATGTTCAGTTAGGATGAGCCCTGGTCCATGTGGTGGATGAGAGCATCCATTGATCCCCATTTTAATATGTTACAGTATAGTTAATTTGTGCTACCAATGGGAAGATGCGGGTGTGGGTATGAAAAAGGGAAATCCATCTATTACATCCTTATACACCATTATAGTATATAATTGTGTTTAATCTCTTTAAAATAGATATGATAACCTGGCAACCCTGGATTTACTTTAGATCTTTACTGGACTTCTACATGTAGATTACCTCTTGATATCCTTTTCCCTCCCAAGTTGCCTAACCCCATTCCCCCTTTTTCCTACCCCCATTTATTGCCAGTCCTCCTCTTAGTCTGCTCTCCCTCTATCTATATTCCCTGCCTACATCCTTCCACCACCCCAGCTTGTCTTCCAATCTATATTTTCTACCTCTCCATCTTCCAACTGCTCTACTATTTCTTTTTTAATGTTAAATTTACTGTTTGATCTATGCAAGGCAATACATACTCCTGAAACCTATCATACATTTACAGGCTACAATGACCTTCGTCTCAGTTCTTCAAGTGATGGAGATTACTGTCGACCCTCATGGATATAAACGCTGGCTATAGGCCTAATCAACTCTGAACTGAGGGCCTGTGTAGAGCATTATCTACTGTGTGTAAACGCAGCTTGTGACGTCCTTTTTATACCTCCAAGGACAGCCCTATCCCAACCCTCTTGTCATTACTTCTCTTGCCTGTACTTAATATGAACATCCCAAAAAAAAATTACAAGTTTATTATTCTGTACATTTCTATTCTTTGAATATAAAGAACGTTGAAATGAAAAGATATGATAGCATGTGTTTTAACTTTTCATGCTCCCCTTTCCAATATTAATTGAACAACCATAATGAAAATTAACTTACTCTTTTAGTCCAGTCTCTCCACTGTTTCCAGAGATTTCAGATAAAGCAGAAGCTGCAGAAGGTGATTGTCCATCTGCCAGACTAATAGAAGGTAGACTGGGGGAGAAGCAGAGTCCATAGGGTTCTAGGTTTAAGGCTGAGAAAAGACAAACTTTATAACCAACAATAAAAATACACAATTTCCTTATTACTAATAAAGCTACTTTACAAATTAGTATAGACACAGGTCTAATCATTTTAACTTGGCTAGATGCCCTTAATTTGCAGAAACATACCACTTCAGATCTCTACAATCTAATCCCACAAAATAAAGTTGCCATTGCAAACTGGTTGCATCAACCACATGGTGAAAAAATATTAGTCAATGAGCCTTTCCATTGTGCAACACATCCACAAGGGTGAATTAAAGGGCTTTATATGCCATGCTTTATAAAATTTTCCTTATATTGTATGATCATGTAATGAAATAAGAGCTACAACGAATACTCATCAATGTGTTATATCTACTATATAATTGCCGAAGGCATTTTTGTGTCGGACCCCGAAAACGCCGTGGCTATGTCACGCTGTGACGTCACCACGCGCGAGCAATGGCCGCGAAGCGGGCATTGCGAGTCGCTGGCCGAAAATAGAACCAGAGGCCCGGCTACAAAGTTAGCGATTTACCGCTGAGGTAGCGCGAGCAATGGCCGCGAGGCCATTGCGAGTCGCTACCTCAGCTGCCGCAACTCCCCCTATACTTTCAATGGGGATCTATTGCGAGTCGCTGGGTAGTGCAAGCATTGCGAGTCACTATCACAGATGATCATCATCATCATCATCATCATCATCATCATCATCATCATCATCATCATCATCATCATCATCATCATCATCCTACTACTACTACTACTACTACTGGCCGCACAGACCCCTCAATGGCCGCACAGACCCCCCCCCCCCCTCAATGGCCGCACAGACCCCCCCCCCCTCAATGGCCGCACAGACCCCCCCCCCCCCCTCAATGGCCGCACAGACCCCCCCCCCCTCAATGGCCGCACAGACCCCCCCCCCCTCAATGGCCGCACAGACCCCCCCCCTCAATGGCCGCACAGACCCCCCCCAATGGCCGCACAGACCCCCCCCCAATGGCCGCACAGACCCCCCCCCCCCCCCCAATGGCCGCACAGACCCCCCCCCCCCTCAATGGCCGCACAGACCCCCCCCTCCCCCCTCAATGGCCGCACAGACCCCCCCCTCCCCCCTCAATGGCCGCACAGACCCCCCCCCCCTCAATGTCCCAAAGTCAGCTGTGACCGCCTGGCCCTTGGACACTGGCTGCCATGCACACATCAGCTGGTAGGCTCCCATCACTTACCCACTGAGGACGGATCACTTCCAGCACCTCTTCACATGGCAGTGCTCTGAACTTCTGAATCCTCCTCTCCTCACTCAGACACCTGGCAGGTTCCTATCCAGCCTACTCACTCCCAGCTGCAACCCAGTGAGTCAATCAGCACATCTTCACTCACACACAGACCTGACATGTGATTAACCCCCTGTGCACCATTCAGGTTTAGCCCAGCAAAGCACTCCAAAAAGTATTGAACACACCCCAATAAGTATTGAACGCGCCCCAAAAAGTATTGAACGCGCCCCAAAAAGTATTGAACACACCCCAATAAGTATTGAACGCCCCCCAAAAAGTATTGAACACGCCCCAAAAAGCATTGAACGCGCCCCAAAAAGCATTGAACGCGCCCCAATAAGTATTGAACGCACCCCAAAAAGCATTGAACGCGCCCCAATAAGTATTGGACCCCCCCAAAAAGTATTGGACCCCCCAAAAAAAGTATTGGACTCCCCCAAAAAGTAGCTATCTACTATATAATTGCCGTAGGCATTTTTGTGTCGGACCCCGAAAACGCCGTGGCTATGTCACGCTGTGACGTCACCACGCGCGAGCAATGGCCGCCAAGCGGCCATTGCGAGTCGCTGGCCGAAAATAGAACCAGAGGCCCGGCTACAAAGTTAGCGATTTACCGCTGAGGTAGCGCGAGCAATGGCCGCGAGGCCATTGCGAGTCGCTACCTCAGCTGCCGCATCTGCCGCAACTCCCCCTATACTTTCAATGGGGATCTATTGCGAGTCGCTGTGTAGCGCGAGCAATGGCCGCGAGGCCATTGCGAGTCGCTACACTTGCGGCGCGGTTGCGGTAATCCCCATAGAAAGTATAGGGGGACTTGCGGCAGGTGCGGCAGCGAGTCGCTGGCTGAGTGCGAGCACTTGCGGCGCGGTTGCGGTAATCCCCTTAGAAAGTATAGGGGGACTTGCGGCAGGTGCGGCAAGTGCGGTTTTGCCGCACCTGCCGCAAGTCCCCCTATACTTTCTATGGGGATTACCGCAACCGCGCCGCAGATGCGGTTTTTAAATAAAATAAAATAATTTTAATACAAATAAATTTTCATAAAATAACAAATAATAAATACATTTAATAATAATAAAAATAGTAAAAAAACAAAACAAAATAAATAATAAAATAAAAAATTCCTATCTACTATATTGGATTATTATTTGAAAATCTAAAAAAAAATAAAAATATTCTAGACACCCGATGCATTTGCATCGGGCTCACAGCTAGTATAGTATATATAGCCACTGACCCATCAAAGTGTTTAGACAGAAATCTGGCATAAAACACTGATAACTTGCAACATTTTTGAACAACTCCAGGCTGAGCAAAAAATTGGCAAAAATGTTAGGAACACTGCTGTATTTACGCAAAATTACAAAGTAAAATGCCTAGTTTCCACAGTGAAACATGGTGGTGGCAGAAGTGTCCTTATGTGGGGCTGCATGAGAGCAGCTGGAGTAATGGAGCTACATTTCATTGATGGTATCATGAATTCACAGATGTGCTGCTCTGTATTGAAAGAGAAGATGCTATTATCACTCCATGTCCATGTTAGACGTGCACTTTGCCAAAAAGACAATGATTCAAAACACATATATGTTGCATGTCTGAAGAACAACAGGGTGAAAGTGATTCAGTGAGTATGTCTCCTGATCTGAATCCAATCAGACATCTATAGAGAATTTTGAAGATACAGGTTGAGCATCACTCTCTTTCCAGCATCCAGGCTCTAAAAGAAGTCATTCCTGATGAATGGAAAAAGATAGATGTTGCAATACATCACCAACCTGTTAATTCCATGCATATAAGACTTGGTGCTGCCCTTAGAAATTATGGAGGTCGTACAAAATAGTAGATGTAGAAGTTTGATATAGGGTGTAATCATTTTTAAATCAACTAATTTGCATAAAATTGAAGATTTTGTAATACAAGTTATATTATTATCCTTACATGCTCTATGAAAGGCTTGTCAATTCTTGGAAAAAGGTCTTGTATTCATTGAGATATTGATTAAAAGTCTCCTTTTCAAAATGGGTGAAGAGTACTCTCATTTGTGCAAAGGCTGGTTTTACATTAGTATCTTTGGGTATCGGTGTGAAACTGGGTGCACCCGCATCAGTTTTCGGCCCCATTGTTTTACAATGGAACCGCAGGAACTTGCAGGTGCCTACAGTTCTTTACGGTTCCCCCTGATCCACGTGTCCATAAAATGTATTTTGGCACGATTTGGAACGCCGGATCTGGGTTTTTTAGGTGAGCATGCCCAGAAACCAGTGTAAAATGACAAAAAGAAGAAAAGTTCAAGCGAGGACAGGAAAGGTTAATCCAGTTAAAACATGTACTTTATTGTCTTCATGCTAAAACATGTTGTATGCAGGTAGTTAATGACCCCAGCTACAGAGCAAATCCCACACGTTTTGACATTTATGTCTTATTCACTAATATGTAAAATGACACTAGTGATCGTTTCCTTTTACACTGGATCCGGCTAAAAAAGGTACACAACCTGATGCAACTGGATGGGATGCTCATGCTCCGGTATAATCACTGATCCATGACTGATCCTCCAAAAAGGCAGCAAAAGCATTGTGTGTGAATGCAGCCTAAGCCTGTATCGAGGATGAGCCCTGCACAGGTACATGCACTTCTACACCTTGGCTGCTCTCGGTGAGTTAATATTTTCATAGAAGTGATAATTTTAGTATATCAGGGTGGTAGAGCTGTATGGATACATAGTATATGAAATGATTACCACAAGCCAAGTGTTTTTAGGTAGAGTTGAGTAGCCCTTGAGAAGACCTCACCAAGAGGTCGTTGCAATGTTATAGCCACGTTATTAAGACTCTATCCTCTTAAACAAAAGTGGTTACTCTGATGAAATCTGTTATCCCATCTGGTCTTACTGTGGCAATGAACCTCAGGTAAACTCTGGATTACATCAGAGCTGGCTGAGATTAAATATTATTCACTTATATTGTGAATTCACCTCCTAATTCACACACACAAAGCATCTAGCATCATGACCTCTACATATAATAGAAGCACAGTCCTCGAAGAAAAAGGCTGGACACACACGTCTCATGTCATGCTCATGTATCACCTACAACCGCTCCATGCATCGAGATCCGTATTAGGACTGTGAAACATGGATGTATGAATCCAACCTTAATTACATTACCCTTAATTGATTGTTTCTACATTTCAGAAAAGTACCATGTCTGCACCACATGCCTAATACTCACAGCTAAATTCAATATCAACATATACTTTGTGTTTAAAAAAGATTAAAATTTGATCTTTTTTGCCCTCTCAGATCCAAGATATAGATGTTCAAAGGGAACCTGTCACCAGGTTTTTGCAACCTAATCTGAGAATATCATAATATAGGACCCAAGATCCTGATTCAAGTGATGTGTCACTTACAGGACTGCTCAGTGTAGTTGTGATAAAATCACTGTTTATTCAGCTGGAGATTATCATTAGAGGACGGCTTGGCTGTGGACAGGTAGTGCGGCATAATAATTAACTGCTAAATCTGCAGCAGAGAAATCGGAGATTACATACCGGTAGTCATATTTTATGGAGTCCGCGACAGCACTCACAGAGAGTGGATCCCCCATAGGGACAAGAAACCTACAAGATAAAAAGGGGTGGTCCCCCTCACCTAAGTGAGTTGCAGAGAATTAGGAGGAACCGCCATAACCAGATAAATACATGAACATCTGGTTCAGTATATCAGAATACAATCACCATTAGAGTGAGAAATTAAATAAAGCACCTTTTCTAAGTGCAGAAAACCAGTGAATAAATAATAACGAGGGGAAAGTGAGTGGATGCTGTCGTGGACTCCGCAAAATACGATTATCGGTAAGTAATCTCAGATTTTTCTATCGCCACGACAGCACCAACTGAGAGACTTTCAGAGACCATCACCTGGGAGGGACCACAGTATTGAGAACTGATCTACAGAAATCAAGGTCAGGGAAGAAGACAAATCAAGTCCATAGTGTCTGAACAAAGTGGAAGATGAGGCCTAAGTTGCCGCCTTACAAATTATCTCTATAGAGACATCAGCTCTCCCAGCCCAGGAGGAAGCCATTGCCCTTGTGAAATGGGCTCTTGTGCCGTCTGGAGGACTCCCACCTTTGGCTGAGTAGGCTGTACCTTCGCATCTCGTACCCATCGGAATACAGTGTTTTTTGAGATGCCAAACCCCTTTCCGTGGCCCTGAAGGAACACAAACAGACCACTACTCTTACTCCAGGACTGAGTTCTAGTTATGTATTCTAGCACTCCTGATGTCTAACGCATGGAACCTGTGTCCCTCTGGTGTAGACGGGTTCTCATAAAAGAAAGGTAGACCCATCTCCTAGCTCATATGAAATCTAGAAGAATCCTTTGGTAGATAAGCCGGATTTGGTTTTAGAATTAGCTTGTCTTGGAATACTAAAAAAAAAAAAAAAAAAAAAAAAAAAAAAAAAGCGGGGACATCGATTGAAAGAGCCTGTATGTAGTCCACCCATCTAGCTGATGTCAAGGCTGCCAGTAAGGCTGTCTGCAAAGTCAGATTCATAATGGAGGTAGAAGGCAGGGGTTCAAACGCCGGACCCGTCAAAGCATCCAGAACCTAGTTCAGGTCCCAGGGTGACAGTCTGGCTATGTGCAGAAGATCACTATGCTCACAAGCCTGTATAAACCTAGAGACCCATCTATCCCCCGCTACGATGCAATTGTATAATTCACCCACAGCAAGATTTTCACTTTTAAGGTGCTGACAGATAGGTCATGAGGTCGTGAGCTGGGTCTTTATGTAAAAATTCTAGGATAGGTGGGATTGGCACCTGGGTGGTAAGGGGCCTGAATAGAATTGTAGGAATTTTCTACACATTTTACAATAAATCCTTGTGGTAACCTCTTTTCAACTTTCGAGAACAGTGGATACTAAGGCTTCAGAGAGTCCTCTCTGCCTTAGAAGCGGTCTCTCAAATTCCATGCCGTTGGATGGAGACCTTCCACTTGAAGATGATGGAATGAACCCTGAGAGAGCAGTTCTGGACCTATTGGTAGGATCCATGGGTCGGTTACTGACTACTGACATAGCTTTCAGCCACAAAAACCAAGGCCTCCTGGGCCACAAATGAGCTATGAGGACTACTCTCACTCCTTCCTCCATGATCTTTCTGAGAACTAGAGGGATCAGACACATCGAGGAAAAGGAATAAGCTAGATCGAAAGACCACCAAGCTTATAGAGCATTCACCACATCTGGGTGATCCGATGGCTATAGCAAAGCAAATCGCCTGACCTGTCTGTTGTTTCTGGTCGCAAATAGGTTAATGTTGGGGACTCCCCATAACCATACTATTTGTTTAAAAACCTGTCTGTTCAAGGCCCACTCCCCTTGTTGTAGAGAACAGCAACTGAGGTAATTAGCTGACATTATCTATCCCCCTGATGTGCAGGGCTGAGATGTAGAAGATATGTTTCTCTGCTAGTATGAATCTCTCTCCCACAGTGGACATCAGAGAAGGTGAGCATGTACCCCCCTGGTGGTTCAGATAGGCAACTACTGAGGTATTGTCGATGTGGATTCGCACAAGGGATTTCTGAAGAATGGGTAGGAATCTGAGGAGGGCATAATGCACTGCCTTTAAGTCCGTCAGATTTAAGGAGCCTATCATCTCTCACCATCTACCTCTCCTGGGCGAGGCGATAATCTATATGGTGTGGGGGGCTTAAAGGGCATCTGTTGTGACTATGTTGTCCGGTGTTCTGACCCATGGACAGCTTGAAAAGATGGTGTATATGAAGACTGGGATCACTCAAATTACAAAGAATTAACAATTTTATTAATACATAAATAGGAAACACCAAGACATGCAAAATTTAAAAACTGTATAAAATAGCAGTAGCTATACAAGTAAACAACTATGGTGCAAAATAAGTACACTAGTACCCCTCACAAGAAATTTGATAAACCAACCATAGGGAATACTAAATAACGTTAAGTGGTAGCACGATACCCATCATTAGAGTAATTCAAAAATTACATTCTCCCATGAGTTATCATAGCACGTTTTGTTACACAGGCTGCAAGAACAATCAAAATAATAAAGATCAATTCACATATGTCACAATAATCCCTTGTAGTTCCTTATAGACCTCCTAAAAGCCAAAATATTGTGATGCCCATTATACTGTTGGTACTGGTTCCCGACCGGAAATAGGCGGGACGCCTGCTATGTGTATGCTCTTGAGGGAACTGATTTAGAGAGACCTAACGAACCGAAGGAACGAATTAGGGCATGCACAGTTGGATGGTTCCTCTTTCTCCCCTCGAGGACATATGGGGCTATGACGTTATGTTATCCCGTCTAATTACATATGCCAAACCCCATCCGCCTTCCTCCATGATCCATAATCAAGGTATTTATCACTTACACATGTGTTTATGCCTTATAAGGAGACACAGGACAGCAGCCTCATAACCCCTGAGGAAGCCTCTGGCAATACGCGTGTTTTTTTTTCCCCTCAACTCACAAGCAGACACCTCTCTAGGGACATGGATGGGTAACAACTCAGGTAGCCTTGCCCATCGGCTGATAGTGGTTTCTCACTCTTGAGGCTTACAGGCATTCCAGCATATACAGATAATCCATCTTGATTTCCCTGTTTGTCTATTTGATTCCATGTTTTATCTGACTCCTCTGAATTATTCAGTGCCTATATTCTAAGGCTCATTATTTCAGTATCTTATTGTACAGTTAACATTTGAAGCACTTAATTATACAGCCAATATTTTGGCTTTTAGGAGGTATATAAGGAACTACAAGGGATTATTGTGATATATGTGGATTGATCTTTATTATTTTGATTGTTCTTGCAGCCTGTGTAACAAAGTGCTGTGATAACTCATGGGAGAATATATTTTGAATTACACTAATGATGGGTATAGTGCTACCACTTAATGTTATTTAGTATTCCCTATGGTTGGTTTATCAAATTTCTTGTGAGGGGTACTAGTGTACTTATTTTGCACACTAGTTGTTTACTTGTATAGCTTCTGCTATTTTTTGTTTTTAAATTTTGCATGTCTTGGTGTTTCCTATTTATGTATCAATAAAATTGTTAATTTTTTGTAATCTGAGTGATCCCAGTCTTTATATACACCATCTTTTCTAACATTTCAAAGCTCATGTGTGGGTCTATCTGACTGGTTGATCTTGGTTTAATATTATTCTTTAGTGTATGCTATTGTGCCCTCTTATCATTGGGTGTTATGACCCATGGGACCCATTTGGACAGAGGAGCTGGATCTAGCCACCAACATAGATAATCCACTGTAGATGCTGACGGGTGCATCCTGCCTTCTAGGTGTCCCTACAAGTTCTCGTCTGCCCTGAGAATGTCGTATTGCATAGCTCTGGAGTGGAATTGTGCCCACTGGACTGCCAGGATGCAAGAGGTCAGGGATCTCATCAGGGACATGGCATCTCTCAGAGATAGTTCTGGGTTGTTCACTACTCTGCAGACTTTGCTTATAATGTTCAGAAGCTTGTCTTCCAGTAGAAAGCACTGCCAAGTCACTGAATCTAGGTGGAAACCTAGAAAACTCTGCAAAGTTGATGGAGTCAGTCTTGATTTTTGCAGGTTTATGACCCAATACAGATCCCGTAAGGACAGTATGATATGATTTAGTTGGGAAGTGCACGGAGCTGCAAACTTCACTACTATTAGGAAGTCATCCAGAAA
This sequence comes from Allobates femoralis, assembly GCA_033576535.1. Lineage (NCBI taxonomy): Eukaryota > Metazoa > Chordata > Amphibia > Anura > Aromobatidae > Allobates > Allobates femoralis. The sequence continues at coordinate 178,371,468 of JARQOC010000004.1, forward strand.
TGGGATAACAAGAGTATCCCGTTCTCGAAAATGGGTCATTACTTCTGCAATCACCTTTGTGAAAATAAATGGAGCCATGGACAGGCCGAATGGCATTGCAGTGAACTGGAAGTGCTTGACCTGGTCTCGTCTAGACATACTGCAACTCTTAGAAACTGCTGGTGGTCTTGATGGATAGGAAGATAATAATATGCATCCTTTAGATACAGGGCAGCCATCAAACACCTGGGAAACAGAAGCCAAATTGTAGATTTTATGGATTCCACGTTAAAAAGATTTGGAATCTGAGGAAAGAGTTCAACTTCCATAAATTAATATTGCAAAAAATTTAGAGAGAGGGGGCGCGCACTAAGGCGGTAAATGAGGGACACCAGCGTGTTATTAACAAAGGTAATCCACTCACCTGGTATGGTTGTGAGAGTCACAACCACCTGTAGAAGTTTTGGCCGCTGCAGATCCCGGGATGCAGACACATACAGTATAGGAGAAAAAAAGCCGGGGTTTGTCCGCTTTTTCCCTGTGGTCTAGCGCGGACAAACCCTGGCTCTTTTTCTCCTATACTGTATAAATTAATATTGGTTCTAAAGGAACCATCAGGTTTGGGAGCAAGGAATAGAGGGGGATAAAAACTCCTCCCCTCCTGGTCCCAGGAACCTCTACCAAAACCTGTTTCTTCTACATATCTCTGACCTCAGCTTCCAAAGCCCGTTGTTGGACAGGGTTAGATAGAGTAGTTTGAAGAAAGGAATCCCTAGGGATTCTCTAAAAGTCCATTTTTAACCCAGATGAAATTAGGTTGAGAATCCATCTACTGGATGTAATTTGGGTTCACTTATTATAAAAATATTACAGTACAGAGTACTGGAGTACAGACCCGTGGAAGCGGAATAATGCAAAATGGTGCCCTGGACTGCCTCCAACACCCCCTCCCAGCACAAGATGTAACTTGCAAAATGGTGAATTAAAATAGAGAAAAAAGAAACTGGTGAGTGCAGTCTCTTTTTCTACAACCAATGATTTTTAAATTGTTTAAGACTGAGCAACGCCGATGCAAGTCGAAGGTGGGACATGAAGGACCGATGCAGTCCGAAAAGGAAGTTTGGCTGCTTATGGTGTCGGGCAAAGCTCTTTTCTGTGAAAAATATTTCAATCTACCACCAACTGGGGGTTCTAGATTAGTGGTACTTGTACTTATGTTTGGACGAGGAGGAACCATTGAATTAGGCACATTTCTGCTTCTGTTTGGTGGGCTCCCATCTGGAGTCTGACTTCTTCCGTGAAAATGGCTGCTTCCTAACGGCCTTTCTATATTTAGGAGCAGATGGTTTAGGGAGACCCTTCTTGACATCACCTGCCTTTGACAGAATGTCATCAAGGACAGTGCCAGACAGGTACTCAAGCTGGCACGGTATGGAGCACAGTTTGGTTTTAGCGTGCACATACCCCTTCCATTCCTTTAACCACAGGGCCGAACGAGCAGCGTTGGAAAACCCAGCAGATCTAGCCGCCTATCTGAGTGAATCAGCCGATACATCTGCCAAATAGGCTGCACCACTGCGGAGCTGGGGGACAGAAGCTAACAGTCTATCTCTGGGTGTTCCTGCCTTAATCTGATCCTCCAGTTGATCAACTCATACCAGCATAGATCTTGCAATGCAGGTATTGGCTACTGCTGGTTTGAAAGCGCCTGAAGCCGACTCCCAGGCTCGCTTTAGCAACATCTGAGCCTTCCTGTCCGATGGGACCTTAAGGAGGCCTCCATCTTCTAAGGGCAGTACATTTCTTTTAGATGTGGAAGCAACTGCTGCATCTACTCTTGGGACCTTGCTCCATTCGGACAGCTGGATTTCATCAAAGGGGTATTTACGTTTTGAAGAGGGAAGGAAACCCTGAGTATCCTGTTTCTCTCATTCCTGATGCACAAGTTCCTTTATTGCATCAATGAATGGAAAGGATCCACGCTTCTTCTGGGACAGGCCTGTAAACATCAATTCCTGGGCTGATTTCAGATCTCTGGGATCTGTTATACCCATAGTAAATCGGACAGATTTAACTAGGGAGTCTGTATCCTGTATAGGAAAAACAACCCCTCTTCCTCATAAGATGACGATGATGAGTGGGAAGACTCTATTAATCCTTCCTCTTGTATCTCTGCCGCGGATTAAGCCCTGAATCATACACTTTCTGGCTAGCCTTTTGTTTCTTAGGCTTATGCACACTTTTAAGGGAATTCCTGATCTCCTCCCTAATAAACGACTTTAGGTCAGCATTATGAACAGGGGCTTCCTTGTCCAGTGTCGCCCCTGTGGATCCAGTCACCACAGAGGTACTGCACCCCTGTTAGGGTGTAGTATCCCACTCACTGGTAAGGTGTGTACAGACCGGTACTGGGATACCCAGATCAAACTAGGAATGATTGTAGTGGGGTTGGGTGGTGAAGGAAGTAGTTAGATGGAGATCCTGAGAGGAGTGAGGTCAGGAAGAACATGCGTACATGACGTGGGACACGTGACAGAGGGTATAAAAAGAGTGAGAAACATCTAGAACGCAGGAAACGACAGTGAGAAGAAGGTCAGTTAACAGAGGTGGAGAGTGACCTGCTGTGGAGAGGCGGTAGAACAGCTGAGGAAAGACCATTGAACACCAAGGTCGAGTTGAAGGGAAGCTAGAGAAAATATGCCTGAGAAGTGTCTAGAGGACTAGAGCAAGTGGGAGCTCGTCCTACGACCGAACCTTAGAGCAGAACATTACCCAAGTGGCTCCAGGAGGAAGAGGGAGTCCCAGAGGCACGAGAAGTGAGCAATCCACCCGTGGGTCTCTTATCCATTGTCAGGTGCAGACAAGTGGAGGGACTAGGTCGCAAGGGGCACCGGGAACCCAAAAGACTAGTGGAAAGGCCAGGCTCAGCTAGCAACCCGGAGACTGTGTGGCATGGTGACATGGTTGACAACCGCGCATATCTGCTGAAAAGGTGACAACCATAGGGCTAAGGGGAGACACTGAAGGTTAACCCCTAGGAAAAGCCCACAGTCACTGGCTCAGAGCTCTGTGTGGCGAGGCGCATGGCAGGACAGGCGAGGCAAGCGCTGTTTGAGATGACCTGGAAAGGACAGAGAAGGGGTGCCAGTCACGTACCATCCTACTATCAGTGAGTAGCTGGATCCATGTCTCCGAGAACCCAGTGCTCAGCGGGTTGCTGCACAAAGAGTGAGTAAAAGAAGTAAAGACTGCAGCCCACTATGTCTATGAACTTTCTTAACGCGTCTAAAGCGCCTGAAACACAACTACCAACTCACTCAGGTACCTTTGGCCACCCTAGTGGCCAACCCTACCTGTAGAAGACTTAACAGATAGAAAACAAGCGGTGTCAGAGGTTTGGAGCGCTAAAGAAACCACGGATTGATGATTATATTACCAATACTTTATTGCACGAATAGCAGGGGTCCAGTATGCCACAACGCGTTTCGACGCACAGATGCGTCTTTCTCAAGTGGAGTATCTCTGCAGCGGATTAAGCCCTGAATCATACACTTTCTGGCTAGCCTTCTGTTTCTTAGGCTTATGCACACTTAAGGGAATTCCTGATCTCCTCCCTAATAAACGACTTTAGGTCAGCATTATGAACAGGGGCTTCCTTGTCCAGTGTCTGAGAGATACAGCGCTGACGTAACTGTGGCACCCCTGTGGATCCAGTCACCACTGAGGTACTGCACCCCTGTTAGGGTGTAGTATCCCACTCACTAGTAAGGTGTGTACAGACCGGTACTGGGATACCCAGATCAAACTAGGAATGATTGTAGTGGGGTTGGGTGGTGAAGGAAGTAGTTAGATGGAGATCCTGAGAGGAGTGAGGTCAGGAAGAACATGCGTACATGACATGGGACACGTGACAGAGGGTATAAAAAGAGTGAGTAAAAGAAGTAAAGACTGCAGCCCACTATGTCTATGAACTTTCTTAACGTGTCTAAAGCGCCTGAAACACAACTACCAACTCACTCAGGTACCTTTGGCCACCCTAGTGGTCAACCCTAACTGTAGAAGGCTTAAGAGCATTGCTGCCTCCCAACCATCAGCCCCTAGGAAGACTGTCGAGCAGCAACGGCCATCTATAGCCGCAACCTGTGGGTGGCGTCACGGATAAATTAACAAGTATCCCCAGTTCCAGTCATCCCTGCCCAGAATGAACCCTCCGCGCCAGATCCCTATGTCTGAGAGAGAGTGAGTCACCCACACCGAATTTTTAATGACACTGCCAGGGTCACGGAGCCAGGTCTCGGTCCCTGTGATCCTCGTGATGAAACCTCAAGAAAACCCAGTTCAGAGTATCTTAAGGCCCTGGAGGAGCGTGTCATAACCTTTTGGAATATTCATCAGGAAGGGGCTGCATACACAAAGCACGCTCTTTATGTTTATTCTTGAGCTTTTTTTTTTAGCCTAAGGGCACAAGAAGGGAGATTCAACTCACTAGGTGATCACACACACACACTCACCATCTGAAGCTTGTTAGTGGGATACCGTCTCTGGGGGTGGAGGCACAGCGCTGGATCTGGAGGGCTTGGACTGAAGGTTCTGCTCACTCCTGCCAGTGCTATCACTACCTTTGGGGTGACCACCATCGCTGCTTCTGCTGCAGCTGCACTTTGTACTGCTTAGTCGCCTGAGAGTGCTCCTCCGCATCTCCAAGGGAACACATGGTGAAGCATTTCCTCCTACAGCCACGCCCCCGTCCATTCCCGTCAGCCAATGCACCTTCCCCCCCCCCCCCGGAAGTCATTCAACCACTTCCAGGTTGTCGGGCGCATCATCAGGCCGGCGCACATGCACGGTGGAGAACCCGGAACAGCCCTGCATGAAGTGCAGGAAGGCCGATGCCCACACCCTGCGCCTTCCGGATGTATGGAGAGAGAACCCCCTCGACCTGCATCGCTCCTACACAACCCATGGCGGCACTACCAGGACGATTGGATTGCGCCATAATTCCCAGCGGAGGGGAAAGTCTGACAGGTGCGGTGAAGAACCCGGAACTGGCCAACATGAGGTGCAGGGAGCCAATGCCCGCACCCTGTGCCCTCCCGATGTATGCAGGGGGAACCCCTCGACCTGCATCGCTCCCACGCAACCCATGGCGGCACTACCCGGACCATGGGTTTGCGCCATTCTTCCCAGCGGAGAGGGGAGTCTGATAGGCAGGGCTCCTCTGACGCTACTGCTGGAGACCCGGACGCTGCCGTCCCCACAGGCACCGCACATAGACATCAGGACCCAGCTAACACAATCCATGCTGCAGGTTCCCATAAGGATAGAAAACCAACTGAGGAGGCGAGGGGGACCGCCCCTTTTTATCTTCAGGTTTCCTATGGGTGGATCCCCTCTCTCAGTGGGTGCTGTTGTGAAAATAGGAAAAACACTAATTTTATCAAAATGACAGCAAGCAGTTTTGAAAGTGACATTGCTGGGATAAGGGTCTCTGTCTCTACATTATGCTGCTCTCAGATGGGATGGCAAAATCTTGGTGACCGGTTCCCTTTAAGGAGAATGTTTGGTCACTACATACAGCTGTCGATGAAGAATGATTTTTAACCCATTACTGACAGCTATATGTAGTGACAAAACATTCTCCATATCTACACAATATCTTGGGTCTGAGAGGGCAAAAAAGATCACATTTCAATCTCATACAAAGGGTATGTTTATAGTGAATTTAGCTGTATTGGGCAAATAGGGAAAAAAAGGTGCTTTTCCCAAATATTTTCACTTTCTGATCTTTTGCCATATAACAGCCTTGTGTTCTGTATGCCTCAGTGGTAGGGTAAAAATTTAAAGAATATGGTAAAATAAAAAGAACATGCATGTCCTACTGCTTAGCTCCCCCACTACTTCAACAATTCCTGGAAACACAAGAGGTGAACATCACACCATCAGCCGATTGCTGGTGCCAATGAACGGCCTTAAAGATCACATGCCACAAATGCAAACATCACCGCTGAGGCTAGTGATCGGTTGCAGGGGTCATGTTTCACTTCTGGTATTCGCTAGGACAATCAGTGATGGACGAGTTAACCCATTAGAGACTGAGACAATTTTGACCTTAAAGTCCAGGCCAAATTTTTAAAATCTGACCAGTGTCACTTTGTGGGATAATAACTCTGGAACGCTTCCACATATTTCAAGGATTCTGAGACTTTTTTTTTGCAAGACGCATTGTACTTTAGGTTAGTGGTAATATTAGGTTGATATGTTATTTAATTTATTTGTGAAAAAATTTGAATCTTGGCAAAAAGTTTGAAAAATTAGCAATTTTTACATATTTAATTTCTATATCCTTAAACCAGTTAGTCATGCTGTACAAAATAATCAGTAAATAACACTTCCAACATGTCTACTTTACATATGCATCATTTTTCAACAGCCATTTTATTTTCTTAGGATGTTAGAAGGGTTAAAAGTTGACCAGCAATTTCTCATTTTTAGTGATGGGCAAACCCAAACTGTAAAGTCAGGGTCCATACTGAACACCTAGTGACTGTACTAAAAAGTCCAAATCACCCCCTTTTGCTCCATTCAAACTAAAACTAAAAAAAAAAAAATACACATTTGGTATCACCGGGTTCAGAAATGCTGGATCTACCAAAATATAAAATCAATTAATCAGATCTGTAAACTGTAATGGAGAAAAAAATCCAAATACCAAAATTATGGTTTTTTTTGGTTGATGACAATAAAACACAATAACAGGTGATCAAAACATCACATCTACCCAAAAATGGTATCATTGGAAGCTTCAGCTTATGCTACAATAAATAAGCCATCACACAGCCCCAGATCCTGAAAAATGAGAACGCTACAGGTCTTGGAAAATGGTGCCAAAAGTGCTATACTTTTTCTTTAAAAACTTCAGAATTTTTTTTTCACAACTTAGATAAGAGTAACAGTATACATGTTTGGCATCTATGAACTCGTACTGAACCGAGGCATCATACTGACATATCAGTTTTACCATATAGTGAACATGGTGAAAAAAAAACAAAAATAAAAAAAACTTTTGTTTTGCAATTTCTTTTTCCTCCTGTTTTCCAGTACACTATATGGTAAAATAAATGGTGTTATTCAAAAGAACAACTCTTCCTGTAAAAAACAAGAAGGGGAGGGGAAAATGGAAAATTGCCCAAGGGTGAAGGAGTTAAATAAATCATGGGCTCCTCCCAATTTTGATACTTGTTTAGTACTACAATTCATCAGTTGTGTCTGTTAACCTAGAGACAGTGCATGAGTGGGCACATTAAAAAGGTATTAACACATGACTGTAGATAAAGCATTTGTTTGAAGAGTGAAATTCTAGGTACACATACATACATAGTAGCTATATGTGTTTTAGATTCATTGGACAAAAGAAACTTGCAAAAATGAAAAAACCCCACTAGCTACAGATTGATTTTACTCTTAATCAGAAGGTTGCATATCCCTCTATTCCCAGCTCGTGTGTCAGGCTTACGGTACTTTATTTGGCTCCTAAATGTCTTTTCTTCCTGATAAAAAGTTCTGGACAATTTCCTAACATAACAAAATCAACGTAATATTTCTAGTTCCATAAGATGACTTCACCGTCATTTCTGCTTGACAGAAACATTTAGCATTACACATCATCAGATTCTTCAGGAACACAGTATTACTCTCCATTTTATAGTGTAATCCAATATCAGCTTGAAGCCAAAAACCACTGGATAATCATCAAAAGCATCTAGAGCTCTTCCAAAAGGTGCATAGCACTAAGTACTAGTCAACAAATAGTGAAAAGCCAAAATTATAGTCATTGCCTACATTTCAAACCTAAAAGATGCAACAATGTTTAGGCACTTTATTTGCCAATGATCTTATAGGTCTATAGATCACATCCGTAACTGTCTGCGGTTGAATCTGGACATAAAAGCGGTAACAACCAGTCTACTAATGTATTTTATGTATTGTCAGGGAAATTATCTGACATGGCTATAAAATGAATAGGTAATTGTTTGATTTACTGAAGTCTCCATTTTGGACTTCTAGGATGAACTATAAATTGGCGTCCATCAGGGCTTATGCAAGTTGTTTTTGAGTAAGCACATGAAAACATGGTCTTGATCATAACCCTCAATAACACAATCTGGTCAAGATAAGAAAAGCCTGGGGTTTTTGGGGACTTTCTGTGTACCTCATCCATCATGCTAATTCTTGGAAGTATTTGAGACGTCATGAAGAGCCAATGACTTTGTAGGAAACAACTGGGTGTAACCAATGACTTTGTAGTAAACAACTGGGTGTAACCAATGATTGTCAAGATGTATTAACACATGCATTATCATTTGCCTGTATAATAAACCTGTGAGGTACCACAACCCAATCTGCTGTCTGTCATATTCCTCCATACACGTTAATATGGCCTCCGCTACATTATAATCTGTCAGATTGCCGTAACAGTATATTGCCCATTTTTAAAATATATGTAATTCCTTATGGTCTTCCAGCTTCATGCCCAGTTGGGAGGGGAGGTCTGCCCAATTTAGATATTTTGGGGCTTTTGCCAAATTTACAGATGGATCCATAGACATGTGCCAAAAAGTGTCGTGTGAACCCGGCATACGTTCCTCATCATGTCTGCTGACACGGCGACCTATGGAGTAACGCTGGATTTCTGAAGCTGCAAGGGAATGAGGAAAATTACTTATATCTGAAGAATGAGACACAGAACCTTTGCTTGTGTCGCAATTTTTTGAGTCCCATAATGTTTTCATTTTTGCGGCTGTGAAAGCTTTTTTTATTTCTTGTACCCTCGGTGGATGGTTTAATTGGTATCATTTGGGGGTAAATATGACGATTTGAATGCCTCCTATTGCATTTTATGGCAACCCCAAAAAATTTAATTCTAGTGTTTTTAATTTTTTTTTCTCATTACGCTGTTTACTGATCGGATTAATTTTATATTTTGATAGAGCAGACTTTTACTAACTCAGTGATACCAAATATGTGTATTTTTTTAGGGGGTGATTTAAACTTTTGATTTTTCTTTTCTAAATTTTTAAAAACTTTCTCACTTTTTAATTTTACTTATTAGTTCCCCTAGGGGACTTGAAGTGGCAACTGTTTGATCGTTTGTGCTGTAGCTAAAAAGATTTTTGTGTACTCACCATAAAATCTCTTTCTCTGAGCCATCATTGGGGGACACAGGATACCATGGGTGTTTGCTTTGCTGCCTCTAGGAGGCACACTAAGCTAATAAAAAAAGGTTAAAAAGTTAGCTCCTCCTCAACAGCATACACCCCCAGGCTAGGGAGTGCCTGATCAGTTTGTGCAAAAAGCAGTAGGAGAAGCAATCTGAGCCCTTGATATACTGGCTCAAAAGAACATATGAAATAAGGGTGGGAGCTGTGTCCCTCAATGATGGCTCAGAGAAAGAGATTTTACGGTGGGTACAGAAAAATTCCCTTTTCTTTATCACCTCATTGGGGACCCAGGATACCATGGGACGACCCAAAGCAGTCCCCAAGGGTGGGAAGAAAAAAAACCAGAGAATAAGATCAGGAGCTAATCTTCGGGAATGAAGTGGCTATTGATGTTGTAAAGAAATGTTAACCTGGGTCAGAATGAAACCGAATACTGAAAACCGTAGGACCAAGAAGAGATCTCAATGTAATCAAGGAAAAAGGAATGAAAAGGAAAAGAAAAAATAATCCCAGGTAGGATTGCTCCTAAACCTATAACCAGCATTCGGAGTTGAGAAAACATCCTGACTTCTTGGTCCTTAACAAGGACACTCCATATGGTCACAACATAACAGAACAGTACCCAAAAGGGGGACAAAAGGAGCTACTTTAGGACCAGAAGGTGCTACACATTCATAGGGCTGCATTTGAAATTCACTGAGGTCCCGTTATCAGAGAAGAAAGTAGAAGACCCATTCTGCTGAGAATGAAATGCTGAAGGTAAAAGCTCAACATGTAGTGCTCTACTAGATATAGAGCAGAGAAGTCAGCTCCGCAAGTGTAAAAACGTACTTCTTGTGGAGAAGAAATAAGCAGGGCACCTGAGCAGTGGGAATATTGGAGAAAAAAAGACAGAGGGAACTGGAAGAAAAAACCCTTGGATCCAGCCTAACTGAGCGGGTTAGCCCATCGGAACCGAACTAGACCAAATCTGTAGACAAAACAGGCAGGCTGTCTCAAGACCAGCTTTGACATCACTCTTCTAGAAAAACCTGAATAAAGAAGGTACTCATGAGTCATGCCCAAAAAATGTAGAAACATGTCTTAGTCCTAGCTCAACACAGGGCACTTCCCCATGCCTCCAGAAAAGGGTAATTGAGTCTGTACACTAATCTGGCAAGGAGAAAGCGCTACGATGGTGGCACAGCAGAGAAAAGGCGCCGTCTGACAGGAAAAAAACTGGGGAGTTCCAGGAGAATCGAATGATCCTGTTGAGGTCTGAAACGATTAGTAACCGTAGAACCAACGGGAACAATAGACAACCAAGCGTTACGATCGTGCTAAACCTTGCTGCAAATTGCTAGTTAATATATGCACTACCGAGGCAAGCGCGAGTATAGAGGCGATCGAAAAAAAAAAAATAAATAAATACCCCCACTGCACGGGCCCTCTGTAGGATGGTAACCCACAAGGAGAAGAATACGGCAGTGTTAAAAACATCAGCGTGACCCACTGTCAAAGGGGAAAGTGGCCAGGGAGTGCTGTAAGATTCAGAACATATGATCGACAAACATAACCGAGGGTTAGCTTGTGTGAGGTTTCCTTTTGTGAGAAAGCCTAGATCTTTGATCAATGACACTGAATTGGTGCCACCACCCGAAACGCCCAGTATCAGGATTGAGCCTTTGCAATGTAGGAATCGGTCAATGAGGGAAGGTAAATCACCGACCACAATAAGAAGCTTATGTCCTGAGAACATCCCAGTAAGATGAGGACAACTGCCTAGGATATGTAGCTGGGGATCTAGCTCCTAGGCCTGTGCTGGTTTTGATAGCGATAGAGCTGTGTTGTCTGATGCCAGGCAGGGGGTTCCATCATCTCAGAAAAGTGAGTGAGAGAAGCGAGTAAGAAGGTCTGACGTACCACATGGCAGGGAAATACCTGGATCGGCTCAGCCAGAGGAAGAAACTCAATTACCTTGTGTGTCTGCAATGAGGCTGTTGGCGACATTGTCATCCGTATCACTGTTGCGACCTCAAAGAGAGAAAAATGCATGAACAGACTTTTCATCTGGCAGTAGGTGATCCACTCTCCAATTGAGGGGGTTGTACCCATGCTGATACTCCTAAAGGGAGGGTAAAAAAGGCAACAGACAAGAATGGCAATGCTGAGACATCGCAGACTACCCTAAGGTACCAATATTCCTGTGCGTCTAAGCACTGGGTAGAGTTTAAACGTCTGAGCCACCCGTGTGAATGATAAATAACCCCTGTGACTATAGACGTAGGGCGCCGAGTAGTGACCAGTGAGTGTGAGTCACTGACAGGTTAGATGTAATGGGGTGTAGCTCAGAGTCATAGACCTCCAGGTGGTTAGGTAAGATATAAATAAATGGTGGGGTTCTGATTCGGTGTAGAGTTCACAGATCCCACCTGCCATGGGAGGACCCACAAAGGGGAAAGGTCTGGTGAAATAGTAGCGAATGGAGCCTGGTGATCGCTGTGATTGTCTCAGCTGACTGAGAGGCCCGGTTAGCTGTACACATGTGGTATGTGAATCACTTGCTGCAGGAAATAGGGGAGAAATGGTAAGGCAGTGAAGTCAAAACCAGGTTTTGACTCCAGCGCTCTCCCAGTGTAGATGGAAGCTGAACTACTGTATCATTCAGTTAGGCTGTTGAAAACACTATAAAGAGATGTAGTAACTGTGTGACTTGAACACTGGAAAAGTGATAAGTCCCATAGACAAAAAACTTGCAGGTGGATTAGATCGATCCTGTGGACGGATATGAGCACTGGACGGATGAATCCTATAACCTTATGAACAGATAGGCACAGAAAAGAATACAGACCGGATTCCCCGCTCATTATTAAAAAAGGACAGATTCTATAAACCATCCTGCTGGTGGCACAGAAAGGCAGACAGGTATATGCACCAGATAGTGGTGTGGATCCCATAATATGCTGAAATGTGGGCAGATAGGATGCTTGACAGTCAGATTTCCGCTCACTGCCAAAGTGGCGGAACCTATAGGGTAAGCGTGCAGAAAGTATGCAGCGCCCAGTTACGAGTACTGGGTAACGAAACAGACTCAATGATGTGCTATACTAAATGGATAGCGACCGCACAACCGTCAGGTAGCCAGCTTGCTGATAAGTTAACAGGTACCACGAATCCTCTTGCAGAAATCCATGACAAAAAAGGTGCACTGAGTAGAACTGCCAACCTGGAAAGCTGCGGTGACCAAGGTATAAGATGAAGGGCATCAGAGTTCTAGACACTGTTCCAAATTATTATGCAAATGTTCTTTTTCTCTGATTTTCCTAAATGGTCGGTTGCAAATGACAGTCAGTGTAATAAAAGTCTTCACTAGTTAGAGTACACAGTTGTGGCCAAAAGTATTGACACCCCTGCAATTCTGTCAGATAATACTCAGTTTCTTCCTGAAAATGACTGCAATCACAAATGCTTTGGTATTATTATCTTCATTTAATTTGTCTTCAATGAAAAAACACAAAAAGAATTGTCCTAAAGCCAAATTGGATATAATTCCACACCAAACATAAAAAAGGAGGTGGACAAAAGTATTGGCACTGTTAGAAAAATCATGTGATGCTTCTCTAATTTGTGTAATTAACAGCACCTGTAACTTACCTGTTGCACCTAACAGGTGTTGGCAATAACTAAATCACACTTGCAGCCAGTTGACATGGATTAAAGTTGACTCAACCTCTGTCATGTGTCCTTGTGTGTACCACATTGAGCATGGAGAAAAGAAAGAAGACCAAAGAACTGTCTGAGGACTTGAGAAACCAAATTGTGAGGAAGCATGAGCAATCTCAAGGCTACAAGTCCATCTCCAAAGACCTGAATGCTCCGGTGTCTACCGTGCGCAGTGTCATCAAGAAGTTTAAGGCCCATGGCACTGTGGCTAACCTCCCTAGATGTGGATGGAAAAGAAAAATGGACAAGAGATTTCAACGCAAGATTGTGCGGATGGTGGATAAAGAACCTCGACTAACATCCAAACAAGTTCAAGCTGCCCTGCAGTCCGAGGGTACAACAGTGTCAACCCGTACTATCCATCGGCGTCTGAATGAAAAGGGACTGTATGGTAGGATACCCAGGAAGACCCCACTTCTTACCACAAGAAATAAAAAAGCCTGGCTGGAGTTTGTCTCTGGTCAGATGAGACAAAAATCTGAGATTACTTACCGGTAATCGTATTTTACAGAGTCCATGACAGCACCCACCGAGAGAGGGGATCCGCCCACAAGGACAGGAAACCTACAGATAAAAAGGGGCGGTCCCCCTCGCCTCCTCAGTTGGGTTACAGAGAAATTGGAGGAACCGCCCATCGTATAAATACACACAGAAAAAGAACAGTAATCATAAGAAGACCAGGACCAGTAAGACGTGTCGGCAAAGGGCACACAAACACCCGCAGGCAAGCAGTGGCCACCCGTGGCAAGTGACAACACAGCAAACAATAACTTAGGCTAACAACTAGCAAAGAACAGAAAGGGTGGGAAGTGAGTGGGTGCTGTCATGGACTCCGTAAAATACGATTACCGGTAAGTAATCTCAGATTTTCCTATCGCCATGACAACACCCACCGAGAGACTTGCAGAGACAATCACCTGGGAGGGACCACAGCATTAAGAAGTGCCCTCCCGAAGTCGAGGTCAGACGAAGAGGAAAGGTCAAGGCGATAGTGCCGAAAAAAGGTAGAGGGTGACGCCCAAGTAGCCACCCTACAAATAGACTCAATCGATACATTAGCCCGTTCAGCCCAAGAGGCCGACATGGCACGAGTAGAATGGGCATGAATACCGGGCGGAGGCTGCTCACCTTTCGCGGAATAGGCCGAGCAGATAGCGTCCCGGCACCATCTGGAGATGGTGCTCTTAGTGGAACGAGAGCCCTTATGAACCCCCTGGAAAGAAACAAACAAGGCCCTACACTTCCTCCAGGATTGGGTCCTAGCCAGATACTCCAGCACAGTCCTCCTAACATCTAAAGTCTGATAAGTCAATTCCTCAGGGCAAGAGGGAGTGTCACAGAAAGAGGGCAGAATGATCTCCTGGCTTCTATGGAACTTTGAGGAAACCTTAGGAAGGTAGGAGGGGTCCGTCTTCAGGATCAACTTGTCAGGGAACACCAACAGAACAGGGGGTCAATGGACAGGGCCTGCAGGTCCCCCACCCGTCTAGCAGAGGTCAAGGCTACCAGTAATGCCGTTTTCCAAGTCAAGTGCTTGATGGAGGCCGAGGTCAAGGGTTCAAAGGGAGGTCCGGTCAAGGCGTCCAAAACTAAATTCAAATCCCAAGGAGCAAGCCTAGGGACGGCTACCAGAGCAGCGCGGTCACAAGCCTGAAAGAAACGGGAAATCCACCGGTCACCGGCGATATTCTGACTAAAAAGGGCCCCCAGAGCAGAAACCTGGACCTGAAGCGTACTGACAGCAAGACCCAACTCCCGACCTTTCTGCAGAAATTCCAAAATAGCAGGAATCGGGGCATGGTCAGTGACACCCCCCGGGTAAAAGGCCAAAAACTTACGCCAAACCCTACAATATAGGTTAGTGGTAACCGCCTTCCTACTACCGAGGAGGGTAGAAACCAAAGCCTCAGAGAACCCCCGCCGCCTCCGAAGCTGCCTCTCAAATTCCAGGCCGTTAGATGAAGGCCTTCCGCCTGAGGGTGAAAAAACGGACCCTGAGATAGCAGCACCCGAACCGCCGGGAGAACCCAAGGATCGTAGACCGGCATCGCTCGAAGCCAGAAAAACCACGGTCTCCTGGGCCAAAAGGGGGCGAGAGATGACTCTCGCTCCCTCCTCCCTGATTTTGCGCAGAACCAGAGGAAGCAGACAGAACGGAGGAAAAGCATAAGCCAGAGGAAAATCCCACGGCACCCGCAGAGCATCCACTACCTCCAGCAGATCCGAGGGGTACAGGGAAGCAAAGCGCCGAACCTGTCTGTTTTCCCTTGTCGCAAAGAGATCTATCACTGGACAACCCCAGAGACGTACGATGGCCTGAAAGATGCCCCTGTTCAAAACACACTCTCCCTGCCTGAGGGAGTGGCGGCTGAGAAAGTAGGCCCTGACATTGTCGATCCCTCTGATATGTAGGTCCGTCAGGGAGAGAAAATGAACCTCCGCCAGACAAAATATTGAGGTTGCAGTCGCCAGAAGGGAAGGAGACCGGTTTCCCACTGGTGATTCAGGTATGCCACGACGGTGGTGTTGTCTGACTGAATCCGGACATGGGAGTTGCAGAGGAGGAGCAAAAAACTGAGGAGAGCATACTGAACTGCCCGCAACTCCTTTAAATTCGAAGAGCCCACTACTACTTCCTCTGCTGACCACCGACCCTGGGCCAGGCGAGGTCCCACATGAGCCCCCCACCCCGAGGGACTGGCATCGGTGGTCACTACAAAGTCTGGCGAGACCACCCAAGGAATCCCTAGAGTCAGGTGACGAGAATCCATCCACCAGGACAGAGAGGCCAAGGCCGTCGGGGAGTGACGGAGACGACCCTCCAACCGTCCCTGCAGAGAGTCTCCGGAATGCAGGATGACAGAGTCCCCAGCAGAGACATGGCCTGACGCAGAGACAGCGACGGATTGTGCATGGCCCCAGCCACCTTGCCCCTGACAGCCGAGACCTTGGTCGCTGGAAGAAAACACTTCTGGGCAACTGAGTCCAACTGAAGACCTAAAAAAGTCTGACATGGGTCAGACGAGAAGCACACTGCCCCTCCGAGTCTCCCACCACCAAAAAATCATCCAATATGGCACAATGAGCACATTATGTTGCCGCACAAACGCCATAACCTCCGCCATCACCTTGGTAAACACCCGAGGAGCACTGGAAAGACCGAACGGCATGGCCGCAAACTGCAGATGGCGAACCTGACCCTCCAAGACCACCGCCACGCGGAGGAACTTCTGGCAAGACGGATGAATGGGGAGATGATAATAGGCGTCTTTTAAATCGAGCACCGCCATAAAACACCTAGGAAACAGAAGGCGAATAGCCGACTGAATGGACTCCATCTTAAAGGACCGGAAGCGGAGGAAGGAGTTTAATTTTTGAAGATTAATAATGGTGCAAAAAGAACCATCCGGTTTGGAGACCAAGAACAAAGGGGAATAGAATCCCCTTCCCTCCTGGTCCCCTGGAACCGGAACCAACACCCGTTTAAGCAATAAGTCCTTAACCTCCGATTCCAGTGCCCGCTGCTGGCAAGCATTGGAAAGAGTAGTTAGAAAAAAAGAGTCCCCAGGGACCCGCAAAAAATCAAGTTTAAGGCCAGCAGAAACGAGGTCCAAGATCCATTGACTATTAGAAATCTGGGACCATTGAGGAAAAAAAAGAAGCCAATCGGCCACCGACAGGGGGGTCAAAATCAATTGCGCTTAGGCGGGGGCTTGGAGAGGAGGAACCACCGTAATAAGCACCTCTCTGCCTTTTTCTGGGCGGCTCCCACTTGGGGTTGGACTGCTGCCTGGAAAACTGACGTTTCTGGAAGGCCCTCCTGTAGTTAGGGACAGAAGGGTTAGGGAGGCCCTTCCATACTTCCCCAGCCTTAGACAGAATACCATCCAGCACGGAGCCAAAGAGGTACTCACCCCCACACGGGATTGCACACAACTTAGCCTTAGCATGGGCGTCCCCCTTCTATTCCTTAAGCCACAAAGACCTGCGGACGGAATTAGAAATCCCTGCAGACCTGGCAGCCAGACAGAGAGAATCAGCCGAAGCATCTGCCAGATATGCAGAGCCACTCCGGATCAGAGGAAGCGCAGCCAACAACCTGTCTCTGGGAACCCCAGCCGTATCTGGTCCTCCAATTGATCTAACCAGACTAACTGGGAACGGGCTATACAAGTGGAAGCTATGGCTGGCCGAAGAGCCCCAACACCTGTTTCCCAGGATTTCTTCAACAGAGTATCAGCTTTCCTATCAGAGGGGTCACGTAACAAACCCCCATCCTCCAAGGGCAAAACATACCGTTTGGAAGAGGAGGCTACCGCTGCATCAACTTTAGGGACCTTGGACCGGTTCAGTAAGTCAGGATCATCAAAAGGGTACTTCCGTTTGGAAGAGGAGGGCAAAAACCCCCTAGAGTCTTGCTTCTCCCATTCAGACTTGATCAAGGATTTCACAGCCTCAATGACAGGAAAAACATGTCTCTTCTTCTGAGACAACCCAGCAAACATGACGTCCTGAGCCGAAAGTGCCTCCTTAGTGTCAACAATTCCCATGGTGGCCCGTAGAGATTTAACAAGACCATCAATGTCAGGCATAGCAAAACAAGCACCCCCTTCATCCTCAGACGAGGAGCCGGAAGGGGACGACCCCACCAGACCCTCCTCCTGCGACTCAGCCCCGGATGGACAGGGAGACTGGCGGAGAGGGGCAGGCCCACAGGGTTGCTGCAGTTGGGACAGGGAGGATCGGATCTCGTCCCGAATAAAGGATTTTATGTCAGTCGTCCGTATAGGCGCTTCTTCGTCAAGGGTCTGAGTGATACAGGGGCGACACAACCGTTTGTCATAGTCCTCAGGCATGGGTTGGTCACATAACACACAGCACTTATGCTTCTTTTTGTCAGAGCGTTTCTTAGGCTGGTGAATAGAGAAGAAAAGGGAAAGGAGACACAGAGGAAAGGCAATTAGCAGAGTGGAATAAACATACCAACTCACCCCTATTGCCCTGCTGGTACCGGTTCAGGAGGTGGAGACCCAGCCTTGGGTTTGGAGCCTTTAGAAGAATCACTGGAGCGCTCCTTGGAAGCAGTAGCAGACCTGGAAGCCTGCTTACTACTGCTGCTGGTTTTAGGCACCGACTGGCCGCTGCCCTCCTGGTCCCCTCCGCGTCTCTGGGGGAAGACATGCTGTCCACGCCGCACTGGAACGGCAGCTCCCACTCCTAGACGCGTCCTCCTCTGGACCGCCCCCGGAAGTGACGCGCACCTCCGGGGCAAAGAGTGCTTCGGCCGGCCGGCGCACGAGACCTCGGAAGCCGGCCGGCGGCGACGCAGGGCGGCAAAACGCCACGCAACCTCCGCCCTGGAAGGAACACCGGGGACGGCCCCAGGCAGCGCTCGCACGACCCAGAGTGGCACCACCCGGACTCTGGGCCGTGCTGAAAGATAACCAGGCAACGAGGGAGACTGCTGGAGCAGGGCTCCCCCGACGCTGCATCCATGACCCGGATGCCACAGACCTCTCAACAGCCCTCCATGGCAGCCTCAGGCCCCGGGTAAGCTTCATCTGTAGGTTCCTCCCAGAAGGACAGGAAACCAACTGAGGAGGCGAGGGGAACCGCCCCTTTTTATCTGTAGATTTCCTGTCCTTGTGGGCGGATCCCCTCTTTCGGTGGGTGCTGTCATCGCGATAGGAAAGTAGAGCTTTTTGGGCAAAGGCATCAACATGGAGTTTACAGGAGAAAAAAAGAGGCATTCAAAGAAAAGAACACGGTCCCTACAGTCAAACGTGGCGGAGGTTCCCTGATGTTTTGGGGTTGCTTTGCAGTCTCTGGCACTGGACTGCTTGATCGTGTGCTTGGCATTATGAAGTCTGTAGACTACCAAAAAATTTTGCAGCATAATGTAGGGTCCAGTGTGAGAAAGCTGGGTCTCCCTCAGAGGTCATGGGTCTTCCAGCAGGACAATGACCTAAAACACACTTCAAAAAGCACTAGAAAATGGTGTGAGAGAAAGCACTGGAGACTTCTAAGGTGGCCAGCAATGAGTCCAGACCTGAATCCCATAGAACACCTGTGGTGAGATCTAAAAATGGCAGTTTGGAGAAGGCACCCTTCAAATATCAGGGACCTGGAGCAGTTTGCCAAAGAAGAATAGTCTAAAATTCCAGCAGAGCATTGTAAGAAACTCATTGATGGTTACCGGAAGCGGTTGATCGCAGTTATTTTGGCTAAAGGTTGAGGGTGCCAATACTTTTGTCTGGCCCATTTTTGGAGTTTTGTGTGAAATGATCAATGTTTTGCTTTTTGCGTCATTCTCTTTTGTGTTTTTTCATTGAAGACAAATTAAATGAAGATAATTATACCAAAGAATTTGTGATTGCAATCACTTTCAGGAAGAAACGGAGTATTATCTGACAGAATTGCAGGGGTGTCAATACTTTTGGCCACAACTGTACATCGAATTTTATTGAAGAAACCTCCCAATGATAACAGTATAATCTTCAAAATTGAAAAAAAAACAACGCACTATTCCAAATTATTAGGCACAGCAGAGTTTCTAAACATTTGATATGTTTGAAAGAACTGAAAATGCCCATTTGTTGAATTTGCAGCATTAGGAGGTCACATTCACTGAAATAAAAAAGCTATTTAACTCCAAAACATCCTAACAGGCCAAGTTACATATTAACATAGGAACCCTTCTTTGATATCACCTTCACAATTCTTGCATCCATTGAACTTGTGAGTTTCTGGAGAGTTTCTGCTTGTATTTCTTTGCATGATGTCAAAATAGCCTCCCATAGCTACTGTTTTGATGTGAACTGCCTCCCACCCTTATAGATCTTTTGCTTGATTATACTCCAAAGGTTCTCTATAGGGTTGAGATCAGGGGAAGATGGTGGTCACACCATGAGTTTATCTCCTTTTATGCCCATAACAGCCAATGACACAGAGGTATTCCTTGCAGTATGAGATGGTGCATTGTCATGCATGAAGATGATTTTGCTCCTGAAGGCACGTTTTTGCTTTTTGTACTATGGAAGAAAGTTCTCAGTCAAAAACTCTATATACTTTGGAGAGGTCATTTTCACACCTTCATGAACCTTAAAGGGACCTACCAGCTGTTTCCCAATGATTTCGGCCCAAAACATGACTTCCTCCACGTCCTTGCTGACGTCGCAGCTTTGTTGGGACATGGTGGCCATTCACAAACCATCCACTACTCAACCATCTGGACCATCCAGGGTTGCTCGGCACTCATCACTAAACAAAAATTAGTCTTCATGTATGTCTGGGCCCACTGCAACTATTTCTGCTTGGGAGCACTGTTTAGGGGTGGCCGAATAGTAGGTTTATGCACCACAGAAAGCCTTTGAAGGATCCTACACCCTGAGGTTCGAGGGACTCCAGATGCACCAGCAGCTTCAAATATCTGTTTGCTGGTTTGTAAGGCCTTCCTCATTCTGCCTTTATCTGCACAAACACATCTGTGATCATAATCAGCCACAAACCTCTTCACAGTATGATGATCACGCTTAAAGTTTTCGTGCAATATCAAATGTTTTCATCCCTTGTCGAAAGCAGTGCACTATTTGTTGCTTTTCGGCAGCAGAGAGATCCTTTTTCTTTCCCATGTTACTTGAAAACTGTGGCCTGCTTAATATTGTGGAACACCCAGCTTTCCTTTTATTGGGCTCACCTGCCAAACTAATTATCACAGGTATCCGAGATTGATTTCAGTGATCCAAATAACCCTGAGACACAATACCATCAATGGGTTTCATTGACACAAAAAAAAAACCCTAATGGTCCCTTTACACGCGACCACAGGAAGGTAGAAACCGGTAGGCATCGGACACAATTTTGCCTGTTGCCTTGAAAAGACCACGATGTGGCGGCGTGTAATTCAGGACTTTCCTTCCTTCAGGGAAGACACAGGAAGGAAAGTCCTGAATTACACGCCGCCACATTGTGGTCTTTTCAAGGCAACAGGCACAATTGTGTCCGATGCCTGCCGGTTTCTACCTTCCTGTGGCCGCGTGTGAAGGGACCATAAGACACTTAAAACCAATTTGCATAATAATTTGGAACATGGTGTAGACAGGTACATGCATGTAGGTAACTGCGATGCTGGGAGTTACATGCACTATATGGAGTGTAGATCCAGTAGCCTGCTACGAGAAAACAGAGAAAATGAGAGATGCGTGGTCTCTGGATCTCTGCTAAGTGATAGGGTGACTGATACCCAGATTCATTCTCGTGAGTAGCTATACCTACTGGATAGCAGTGTGGATTTCATAACCTGCCGTAAGCAGACAGGTATGGCTGCTGGGTTTCTGCTTACTGTTAGGGCAGACATCAAGATGACATTGGATGTCTTTCTTGAAAACTATAATATTACCAGTTATATATACTAGACTCTTTGATAGGGCGTTGATCCAGGGAACTAGTCTGATTGCCATATCTGGAGTCAGGAAGGAATTTTTTTTCCCCAATGTGGAGCATAGTGTTGCCACATGGGTTTTTTTTTGCCTTCCTCTGGATCAACATGTTAGGCTATGGGTTGGACTAAATGGACTTAAAAGTCTTCCTTCAACCTTAAACTATGTTACTATGTAAGATGCATTCTTAATATGGTTCTGTGAACAGCGCAGTGGTGCGGATCCTGTAACCTGCTGAACAGACGGGTATAGGATGTACAGCCGCTGGATGTCCACTCACTGTTAGGGGGGAAAAACCTATAATACAATCCTGCAGGCAAATCTGTGCACCAAATATTGGTGCGGATCCTGTAACCTGCTGAGGCAGACAGGCATAGGATGCATGGCCGCTGGATATCTGCTTACTGTTAGGGTGGCAGATACCAGAATTCATGCTGTTCAGGCGGTCGATGGTGCGGATCCTGAAACCTACTGACGAAGACAGGTATAGGATGCATGGCCACTGGATATCTGCTCACAGTTAGGGTGGCAGGTCCCATGATTAAACTTGCACACCATTGTGTGCACTGGACAGTGGTGCGGAGCCTGAAAACCTGCTAAAGAAGACAGGAATAGGATGCACGGCCACTGGATTACTGCCCACTGTCAGAGTGGCAGGTCCCATGGTGCAATCTTGTGGGTCGTTGTGTGCACTGGACAGTGGTGCAGATCCTGTAACCTGCTGAAGAAGACAGATTTAGGATGCACGCTGTTCACTATTAGAGGTAATGATTAAATCTTGCGGACCATTGTGTACGCTGGATAGTGGTGCGGATCCTGTAACCTGCTGTAAACAGTCAGGTAGGTATGGGATGCATGGCCATTGGATTTCTGCTCACGGTTAGAATGGCAGGCCCCATGATTCAGTCTTGTAGTCAGTTATGTTGCTACGAACTGTAACCGGCTGTAGGTATAGGATGCCTGGCAGTCAGGATTGTTTGCAATGGCCTATGCCAGAGACTGACATCAACAGGCAGTTGGGTGCCATCCTGAGAGGGCAAGGCCCACATATATAGGTCATAACCACTAGGTCCATTATCGGTGGAGGGCTCCGAGCAAAGTTGGGGTCAGAGGCCTGGGAAGGAAAGTGAGGAGTCCGCGTGGCCGGTTTGGTAAGAGGGCCAGGAGGTATAGGACACGTATGTGTCTTGGAAAAAAAGCAATGTGCTGGGGACGTACGCTGTGCTGGTGCAGTTTATGTATACGGGCTGTGTAGGCCAGCATGCTTACAGGGCAGCTTGAGCATGTGTGCCGTCTACCCCAGCACTCACACTGTAGGTGGGGCTCACAGGAAGGGGGGGTGGGGTCAATGGGTGCGGGGTCCGTAGCTGCCCTTAGAAGACCAGCCCCCCGATGCTAACATGGGGAAGGGGCAATCCAAGTGACGAGAAGCGCGCATGAAATCTCGACGGAGACGAGAGGCGGCGAAATTGAGGGGTGTGGCTGGAGATCAGCATCATCCGGAGGGCGGGGAAGGACGGAGCAGCTGACAGACTAGGCCAAAGCCGGGGACTAAAGTTTCGATCAGGGTATTGGGACTCAATCCACACTCTCACTAGTTAGAAAGGAGAGGCAGGAGAAAAAAAATATACGCCTGGTTGCAGAGTAGCATTTCAGCAGGTCTGATGTCTGGGGCTCTGGCACGGACTCAGATATGCAGTCATCCGGACATCCAAGGAAGTGACACCCCGAGGATGGTGCGGTGTGGTGGGTCCAACACATTACCTACGCCAGGTGCAGGGGGGGGGAATATGTGGTGATAACACACCACGTTGATGGTTTGGAGAGAGCAGTGCCCTTGAGGGAACCATCGCCCTTCTGAGTAACAGGCATGGTGTGGAGGATAATATCAGTGCAGAAGGGGGTACGTGGAGGTAACACTCCATGTTCCCGTCTGTTGATTGTTTGGGGAGAGCCGCACCCTTAAGGGAACTGTCACCCCTGTAAAGATCTTGTCTGTAGTCCAAAAATGGAGATAAAGTTGAAAAAAGTTGAAAAATCTAGCTATAGATGTGGACTGTGTAAGGACACATCTGCCTCCTATGACACTAAGCTAAAAACTGATCAGGCACACCATAGCCTGGGGGTGTATGCTGTTGAGGAGGAGCTAACTTTTTCATTAGCCTAATGTGCCTCCTCCAAGTGGCAGCAAAGCATACAACCATGGTATCCTGTGTCCCCCAATGAGGCGACAAGAGAAATTACAAACTTCTATGAACGCCAGCCCGTGTATGGCATTCACAGAAGTATCGTAATGAACGACACAGGGGACATCTGTAAACCCCCAACTAATACGGCAATCCATCAGCGCCCCGTGTTCACGTCATGGGTGCGTCAATGAGAGAGTGGAATGAAGAGCTTTCTGCCACCACATGTTAAATTAATGTATCGGCTCCCCCAAAGTTATTAGGAGCTGTGCAGGCATCATCATTGCCCAGGTTTGGTGCAATGAGCGGCTAAGTAAAGTGCCTGCCCCAATGCACTTGAGAAAGAATCTTCCAAAAATAGATTACTCTCCAACGCCCCAACAAAATTCTACTTAGAAAAGTATGAATGCAATAGGCAGTGACCCCAAAGGAGACTGTGATGATGATGATGATGATGATAATTATGTTCGTAATGAGCTGCAGAATTTGATGGAGCTATACAAGCAAAGCATAATAATAATACCTTTACTTAGCAATCAAATATCCTGCAGATAGGTCCTCTTTAAAGGTCATCTTTATTAGATTGGCAGATATAAAACAGCCAGCACCGCTACTGTTCTCTGAGCGATGTGATGCTGTACAGCACCTTCAACTGTGCAGTGAACATGTACTGCAAACCTGACCCTATTCATTCCAATAAAGATGGCTGTGCGGCCACCGCACACAACAAAGTTGTTCTGCTCTGTTCCACAACTGCTAACATCTGGCACACGGAGCAGCCATTCATGGTGGTCCAGGGTGTCAGACTCTCACCAATTTGATACTGATAACCTGTCAGTAGGATAGTAATAGAGAAGATCCAAACGGTATTTAGCAGCTATGTGGTGCTTGTGTCTAGGGATGGCGTCCCACAAACCACATACAAATGATGACAGCGTTTTTCTTAAACTAAGTGTTTGTTCAAATGACAGAAGCATCATCATCAGTGCAAGGTTTACAGGCTCAGTCTGAGCCTTGAGGTTTGAAAAATATTCAGACTGAACCAAAAAGTGTCACATTGTATAATGCTTCATTCAACAGAATATAAAAGAATCACAGTTCACAAAGAGTGACCGTTATGTATCCTTATTATAGGTCATCAATATAAAAGTAGGTGAGCAACCCTCTAACGTTTTTAGATTCAATGACTGCAAGCAAACATCTTGAAAATGGCAAACAATCAAGGCAGAATGTATGAAGAAAATTACATAATCACTTTACAATATACAAGTTTTATGCTTGTAGGCAATTCATCATAAGTACTTATTTAAAACAATACCCAAATTCACCGATTCGATGACAACATTGCACACAGCTCTTTTTATTGAAGTCAAAAGGGATTTACAGAAGGCAATGAGTCGTGGACCCAAAGTGGAGCCCACACCAATCAGGCATTTGTGACATGTCTGTGGATACATATTAATGCCCAAATTGGGAATACCCTATTACCTTTAAGCCTGAATTGTCGTGTACCCCTTTTTCACATAATCTGGGTTATAACAAATATAAAAAGTAATCTACCTTTTTCCCGAGACAGCTTTTCCTCTTGACGTTGGTGATGAGGCTTGTATGGGGCTGCCCCATTACTAAGAGCTTCAGCCACAAATCCATCCATAAAAGACAGAGAAGCATCAACCTGTAACCAAACATTGTACACTGAATGATCCCTAAGGTTAGTACACAGGTGAATATACCGTAAATAACATTTCAGATTTATATGACAATAGAGGCCTGTGTAAAGTCAGAGTACACAACGTGATAGGACAGCATCATCTCCAGTGTGTCAACCATATGTTGGTCCAGGAAAGCAGGTATGCCAAAAACAGGACAATCTCCAGTACTCTACGAAATCCAAGCAATAGAAGAGGATAGCGACAGCATCCAGAGTAAAAGGTAGAGGTTCCTTTTATTATTCCCTCACAAGTACAGAGAGGGACGGCAATATAATTCAACCCCAACAAATGGATGTTTATCCATCGTGGTTTAATAAGGACCCAACTATTTGTTGGGGTCAAAACATAACCTTCTCCATGAAAATTGTAATAAATAAAAGCAACTACAACTCTAGAAGTTGTTGCCATCTTTCTCTATTGTATTAAAAGTAGAGTGTCTGGGAGATGTAAGTGGGCACAACCGGCAACTGTACACTATGGACATCCAGCACCTACATGCCCGTAATGACACAAGCAGGCAATTGAGGCTTCGTATGTTATAGAGTTCCTCTTTAGGGCAATATAATAAACTTTAGCACAGTAAGACTACAAGGGGATGGATCAGCATTTTCAGTCATTGTAAATGAGTGTGCAGCAGTTGTTACCAGTGCTGAATCGGATATTTACCAGTAAATCTTCACAGCAGGAATTGAGTGGAAACAGTCTGTGCATTAGCGGCCTGTCGTCCCACAGCGCTTTTAATTCACAGGCCTGCTGCCGCATCCCCGTGTCCAGGCAGGTTGTGAATTCTTGGATTAGCTGATCCACTAATAATGAATGTGGAGTGATTACAGACAGCTTTGTTATTGCAGCCATAATCCAGGCCGTTGTTTCAGAAGTAACAGAGCCTTGTAGCAGAATATTACGCAGTTTAGATATCACTGATTCTGTAGGAACCTGCTTTGCCAGGTAGGAATATTCTCCTAGTACCTGAAAATAGCAAAATTGGTACATCAGAAGCATTAGCAGCAACCAGAGGACAGATGAAAACTTCTACAATGGACCAACCACTGAGGCCATCACCTACCACCACAATGGAGCACTTTTGTCCGCGATCTGAATGGAGCAACAGTGCACAAGCTCAACAGCTGTGACATTGCAATATTCAGTCTATATGGGATTGCCAGAAGAAGTCAAACGCTGTACAGTTACCTCCAGAAAATCCAGAGAATGAATACAGCAGCAGTCGACCATGTGCACCACCACTCCATGCACATTGATAGAAAGATTGTAGAAAGATCATAACATTTTGTAACTAGAATACCCCTTTAATGTCACCTTTGTTTACCAAAAGACACATAATTCCTCTACATATATAGAGAAGTGCTGTGCTGATTTGCAGGTCATTTATAGGTAATATACTTAGTTGAAAAGTTGTGCACTAATCATAGGCTGAAATCTCTCAGGTTTCCCCTTCCTCTTCGTCTGGACACAAAGTGGAATATGTACAATTCAAAAGACAAAGGACATCCAGCAGCACAGAATGACTGTTCCATCCACATACAGGCGCATACATGGCATGCCTAACATTTGTTGACATTTCCACCCCCTCTTGCCTTGTAGAGCTAGAGAAGGGCAGAGAGATGGAAAATCAGCAGGTGGGAAGGTGCCGTTAAATGTTTGGTCCCACAATGATGCATCGAGCGCCTGTACATGGTGTGCACATTTATATCTAGGGGTACCGTCACACTTGGCGACGCACCAGAGATCCCGACAACGATACGACCTGGTAGGGATCGCTGGTGCGTCACTATGTGGTCGCTGGTGAGATGTCAAACAGACAGATCTCACCAGCGACGCAGCAACGATCCGGAATGATACGGCGGTCGTTGGGAACCTGTTTCTCAGATCTGTAGTATTAAGGTCGTTGTCCCTGTCAAACACACCAATGCATGCTGCCCAGCGGGACCCCAATGATCAAAAGATGGTCCAGGCGACTCTGACACGACCAGCGATCTCACAGCAGGGGCCTGGTTGCTGCTAAGTGTCAAACATAGCGGGATCTGGCGAGGTCATTGTTGAATAAACTTTGCAACACAAAAACTCCATTGTGCTTTTGCATAATTTGAAATTGAGAGAAGTGTGTATATATAGAAATCCTACAGATGAGGGTGAGGTATGCAGTGCATAGTAAATTGGGGCCTGCCTCTCATTTCTGTGATTCTTGTTTCAATTTCGATCTCACAGCAGGGGCCTGGTCCAAGTGTCAAACAAAGCGAGATCGCTGGCGAGGTCACTGTTGCATCACTAAACTTGTGACTCAGCATCGATCACGCTAGCGATCTCGCTTAGTGTGACGGGGGTTTAAATGCTTAGAGCACCTTGAGAAAAATGGTATGTTGACACCCAGACATGTTCCCCACATTAGAGAAAGCTATAAGCATAAGAAAAGACATCTTAAGGGGCGGTCACACACAACGATTTTTTAAACAATATCGTTCATACGTCACATTTTTGGTGACGTTGCAAAGATGTTGTGAACGACATCGTTGTGTGTGACACCTGTCAACGATCAGTCGTTGATCGTAGATATGTGAACGTGTTCACAAATCTACCGATGGTCGCCAGCTGGACACACAGCATCGCTGCGTGTGACAGCGGGAGACGACCGATCAGCGAACTCCCAGCACTGCACAGCCTATGCTGGGAGCTCGTATCCATGGTACACATCAGGTTACTAAGCGCCGCACGGCGCCTAGTAACCCGATGTGTACCATGGTTACCAGCGATCTCGCTGGTCCACATCGCTGGTGAGTCTGCCTGTGTGACAGCTCATCAGCGATGTGAACGATGTTGTTAGCGATCTCGCTTGACTGAGATCGCTAACAACAAATCGTTGCGTGTGATGGCCCCTTTACTTTGATGACACTGATCGGTCTCTTGACTATTTGCAAATAGGAACAGACCTGTCAGTAATGCCAAGCTGAATGGAGGGGATACAGGAGCGGCCCAGGGCTTTCTTCTCCCTATGCCCATCTTGTTTATCAAGCTAGGCAGCGTTTGTAGTCTGTAATGAGTGTATCTGTATTTCTTGCTGCCTGTGGTTTGGACAAATATCTGACAAGTTCCCTTTAAATCAGAACAGCATTATTTCAAACAAATCCGCAACTAATTAAAAAATAAAATTCTTTCCGAATATTTCCTGTAAGCAGATTTAGACATATGCAATTTGGGATATGTGAAATGCTGTTGTACTTATTGAAAATCCTCTGCTAGCAAGTACGGAGTGTATAATTAGAAGTTAGCCAGTGTGAAACAGCCAATTTACATGGCGGCACAGAAGCGAACAGCCTGGCCTATGAATAGAAAATGCTAATGTCTGCTACATGTAACCACGCACAAAGGCAGGCTTTTCACTAATATTTTCCTCACCCAGCTGATAACCTGTAGGAAGCGCTGTGGATAATGAACATTCTCCATTTCCAGCAAGGCAAGATAAGACTGCACTGCGTACAGCCGGAGCTGTCCATCTTCCTTTTCATCACCGAATCCTGGAGAGACAGAAAATTACATTATAAACACAGACCGCACAAACTGGACAAAAGGGACCCCAAAATAAACTATCCTCCCCCAGACAACAGTCCTGGGCTAGGATACAGAAATGTGGTCAGAAACAATGGTCCCATGTACATCGGGCTGATTGCAAACCTTCAGCGTCCAGTTGTTAAAATTTAGAAGGAGCATAAAAGCTGGTGGAGGCTCGGGGGAAATAAACTGATAGAAAAACACAAAGGAAACTGAAGGAAAGAAAGAAGGGAAATGGAAATCAGCTCTGAGCCAGCAACGCACAAAATATAAGATTTATTAACAGTCTCACTTCCAAATGGCCCTGCCAAATACAGATCCGCACCGTCTGCACACACTCAGGGATTACAGAGTCAAAGGGCTTGTCTGATCACAAACACTGATGGCACATTACTAGAATATGGCCTGAATGTTTGATCAGTAAAGGTCGCCCACCACTGGGAGGATGAAGCCCCGGGACGTTATAGTCAATAGTCAGTCGTGTGGCCTTTGGAAGAAGCTGAACAGAGCCAACAGATGGCAAAGCAGCATGGCACACTTCCAGTCCCTATGCAATGTAATTAAGGCATGGTCAGATACTGATGGTATGTGCTAGCGATGCAACATCAATGTTTGTGCTCAGAAAAACAAAACAAATCAACCTAAATGGAACTTTTGATGAGGCAACAGGGTCTCCTTAAAGCTCCACTCCAGCTGGGTTTATTTTCATTTCAACGCTGTAGTGGCGCTTTTAATCTAAGCCCCCTGCCCTGTCTCATACTCACCTTCAGGCAGCTTCACAGTTGACCTACGCTGCTCTAGTCCTGAGTCCCCATCTTGTGACTGCAACATCTGACTGGTCAGAAGTCAGAGGTTACTTCATAAGGTCTCAATGCATCTCTACAAGAGGCATAACCAGGTTCTCTTAGAGACGTATTGTAGAGTAACCTCTGGAGCGCTCCATGAAACACTGCAGCAGCTGGCAGGTCACAAATCACAGGAGACAGACCAGTGCACTGCTGGAAAAAGGTGAAGGATGTGGTAGGTAAGTATAAGACAGGGGGCAGGGAACTAAAAAGCAAAATATACATAATATAAAAAATGTTTTGTACCGTGATATTAGAATCTGAGAGTCCTCAGTGGTTGACACCTTTTAATGGCTAACTGAAAAGATGGTAAGCATAGCAAGCTTTCAGGACACTGTGGTCCCTTCGTCAGGCTATTAATGACACAGATTCTGAAGACACATACATATATACATAAGCAAATGAAACAAAAAAACAAAACAAAAAAAAAGAACAATAAAAAAAAAAACCACAGTCTTAGGTCCCTTTCACCTCAGCGTTTTACACTGATCGCGGCAGATGCGGTGGATTTACCGCATCTGCCGCCTAAGGGCCCTTTCACATCTGCGTTTTTCGTAATTCGCGGCAGATGCGGTGAAAAAACCGCATCTGCCGCGTTTGCCGCATAACGGTTCCACTTGCGGCACGGTTGCGGTTTTTTCCATAGGAAGTATAGGGGGACTTGCGGCAGATGCGGCAAGTGCGGTATTGCACTTGCGGCAGGTGCGGCAGAGAAAAAAACCGCAGTAAGCCGCGGTTTTTTTCTCTGCCGCAAGTGCAATACCGCACTTGCCGCATCTGCCGCAAGTCCCCCTATACTTCCTATGGAAAAAACCGCAACCGTGCCGCAAGTGGAACCGTTATGCGGCAAACGCGGCAGATGCGGTTTTTTCACCGCATCTGCCGCGAATTACGAAAAACGCAGATGTGAAAGGGCCCTAACCGTCACACTTGCGGTTCACCTGCGGCAAGCCCCATGCAATGTCTATGGGGCTTGCGGCAGGTGCGGCAAGTGCGGTATAGTTGTGGGTTCGGCACTTGCAGCCGCGAAAAAAACGCTGTAAGCAGCGTTTTTTTCGCTGCTGCAAGTGCCGAAACCGCAACTATACCGCACCTGCCGCAAGCCCCATAGACATTGCATGGGGCTTGCCGCAGGTGAACCGCAAGTGTGACAGTTAGGCGGCAGATGCGGTAAATCCACCGCATCTGCCGCGATCAGTGTAAAACGCTGAGGTGAAAGGGGCCTTAGATATTATAGTAAATGCGACAGGTGACATAAAGCAGAGTCAGGCTAGGGAGGAAGAGAGGGGCTGGGAAAGTGAAACAAAGTCTAAGATAAGCGGAACAAATTGTATTATTATATGGTAGTAGCCTGTGGAGAACTGAAAATACTTAAATGAGTTGAGGAAAACAATAAAAGGAAGCGAGGGTGTTCACATAAGGAGTGTCAAAAGTTCATTGTCTACAAAATGGGTTCTTTTGGATGATGTGATATCCTCAAATGTCTTTTCAATTTATATAAAAATGCATGAATCTGTGATGTCCCCCAAATGTCCATTCCGGTTATATAAAAAGCCATGAAACCATGTGATACATATATACATAAACAAATTAATGAAAATGTAGGTGTCTTCAGAAACTGTGTCATTATTTGCTTGATGAAGGGGCCACAGTGTCCCGAAAGGGTACTACATAATAATGATGTAAAGACAAGTATAATGCAAGTCATGACAGACAGTATTTTGCTGCATATACAGTCATAGTAACATAGTAACATAGTTTTTAAGGTGGAAGGAAGACTTTAAGTCCATCTAGTTCAACCCATAGCCTAACATGTTGATCCAGAGGAAGGCAAAAAAAACCCATGTGGCAACACTAAGCTCCACATTGGGGAAAAAAATTCCCTCCTGACTTCAGATACGGCAATCAGACTAGTTCCCTGGATCAACGCCCTATCAAAGAATCTAGTATGTATAACTGATAATATTATAGTTTTCAAGAAAGGCATCCAGGCCCTTCTTAAATGTTAGTAGTGACTCACTCATTACAACATCATGTGGCAGAGAGTTCCATAGTCTCACTGCTCTCACAGTAAAGAATCCGCGTCTGTGATTACCAGTCATGGCCAAAAGTTTTGAGAATGACACCAAAATTATATTTTCACATAATCTGCTGCCCTCTGGTTTTTATTTGTGTTTGTCTGATGTTTATATCACATACAGAAATATAATTGCAATCATATTATGAGTACCAAAAGGTTATATTGACAGTTAGAATGAGTTAATGCAGCAAGTCAATATTTGCAGTGTTGACCCTTCTTCTTCAGGACCTCTGCAATTCTCCCTGGTATGCTCTCAATCAACATCTGGACCAACTCCTGACTGATAGCAGTCCATTCTTCCATAATCAATGCTTGCATTTTGGCAGAATTTGTTGGTTTTTGCTTGTCCACCCGTCTCTCGATGATTGACCACAAGTTCTCAATGGGATTAAGATCTGGGGAGTTTCCAGGCCATGGACCCAAAATCTCTATGTTTTGTTCCCTGAGCCATTTAGTTATCACCTTTGCTTTATGGCAAGGTGCTCCATCATGCTGGAAAAGGCATTGTTGGGCGCCAAACTGCTCTTGGACGGTTGGGAGAAGTTGCTCTTGGAGGACATTCTGGTACCATTCTTTATTCATGGCTGTGTTTTTAGGCAAGACTGTGAGTGAGCCGATTCCCTTGGCTGAGAAGCAACCCAACACATGAATGGTTTCAGGATGCTTTACAGTTGGCATGAGACAAGACTGGTGGTAGCGCTCACCTCTTCTTCTCCGAATAAGCTGTTTTCCAGATGTCCCAAACAATCGAAAAGAGGATTCATCAGAGAAAATGACTTTACCCCAGTCCTCAGCAGTCCACTCCCTGTACCTTTTGCAGAATATCAGTCGATCCCTGATGTTTTTTCTGGAGAGAAGTGGCTTCCTTGCTGCCCTCCTTGAAACCAGGTCTTGCTCAAAGAGTCTCCGCCTCACAGTGTGTGCAGAAGCACTCACACCAGCCTGCTGCCATTCCTGAGCAAGCTCAGCACTGCTGGTAGTCCGATCCCGCAGCTGAAACAGTTTTAAGATATGGTCCTGGCGCTTGCTGGCCTTTCTTGGGCGCCCTGGAGCCTTTTTGACAACAATGGAAGCTCTCTCCTTGAAGTTCTTGATGATGCGATAGATTGTTGACTGAGGTGCAATCTTTCTAGCTGTGATACTCTTCCCTGTTAGGCCATTTTTGTGCAGTGCAATGATGGCTGAACGTGTTTCTTTAGGGATAACCATGGTTAACTGAAGCAAAACAATGATAGCAAGCACCAGCCTCCTTTTAAAGTGTCCAGTGGTGTCATTCTAACTTCATCATGACTGATTGTTCCATTAACACAGGTGTGGGTGTTGATGAGGACAGGGCTGGCGGACAATCACTAAAACGATGTTAGCTGCTCCTTTTAAGGCAGGACTGCAATGATGTTGAAATGTGTTTTGGGGGTTAAAGTTCATTTTCTAGGCAAATATTGACTTAGCAAGTAATTGCTGTTAAGCTGATCACTCTTTATGACATTGTGGAGTATATGCAAATTGTCATTAGAAAAACTGAAGCAGTAGACTTTGTTAAAATTAATATTTGTATCATTCTCAAAACTTTTGGCCATGACTGTAGATAAGTCTCCCCCATTGTCTTTTTGTAAGCTATCACAGGGGCAGCCCTCCTTCATGAGATCGGCTGAGTATGAAGTCTTATAGGCAATGGTTAATGCAAATTAGCTGTCTCCTGGTAGAAAAGCTTCTGCACAAGTACCACCTATTGCAGGATGAGGTCTATAGATGGGAGTCTGACTTTGATAATCTCCCTTGTCATGTTGCAAGGCTCAGTAAAGTGTTAAGGCCACAGATCTCTGGTTGCAGTGAAATCATGGACACATTGCTCCATTTTGTGGCTGTGTACAAATGTAACAATGTGTCCATGATTTCACTGCAACCAGAGATCTGTGACCAATATATCTGTGTGTGTAATGTGGCCTTTAGTGGCAGCTATTGGATGAAGTAGTGTCTAACAACAAAGTCATGTCTCCTCCTGGTAGACAGGAAAGGCTATTCAGGCACAATTTAGCGACTACCCCCAGACTAAAAAACTAAATTCTAATAACGTAAAAGCATAATTAAAGTTATAGCAGAGAACAGGCATGGCCCTGACACTGAGTAGAATCGTACTATATCAGTGAGAGGACTGGGCCGAATCACTAATACAAAGTAACTAGACATTAATTATTATATTAATGAAGTGCACATATAGTTACCATATAGTTCTATAGTTACCATAACTACCTAGTGTGCACACTAAGAAATCTTTGGCCCCACACAAATAAAAAGGAGCTTACCTTCAGCCAGAAGCCGTAGGAAGTTGTTCGGAATATCGGGGTGCACCACATCTCCACCGATGGAAAACACTACATTCATCGTCTCCACAAACCACTGATTATTTGGTGAATATGTAGCAATACAATTAAGGAATATCTACTATATAATTGCCTAATCGTGTCTGTCACGGAAATCGCACACCAGCGCTCATCGGTCGCCGGAAGCCACGGCGACCAATGAGCGTAGCGTATGCAAAAGAGCAGCGCAAATTAAAAATTTGCGCCGCAGCTCATGAACTGCCATACAGAGGTCCGCAGCCGGGAGATGACCAGCGGCAGCCGGTCATCTCTCGGCTGGCTCGCCGCGGACCTCTGTGTGGCAGTACATAAGCCGCGGCTACCTGTCGCACAGAAGTCTGTGGCGAGCCAGCCGGGAGATGACTGGCGTCAGCCGGTCGTCCGGTCATCTCCTGGCTGCTCGCAGTGGTAGTACCCAGAGCGGGATTCAAGTGCCCCGCCGAGCCGGGCGACTTCTGTGATTGGTCGCCGCTGTCGGTGGCGACCAATCAGCGGAGCACCACGGCTTGGCGGGAAATATAAATCCTGTGCCGCTGATTGGCAGAAGGAGGAGCGAGGGCAGGAGGAGGTGGAGACGGGAGGAGCGAGGGCAGGAGGAGGTGGAGACGGGAGGAGCGAGGGCAGGAGGAGGTGGAGACGGGAGGAGCGAGGGCAGGAGGAGGTGGAGACGGGAGGAGCGAGGGCAGCAGGAGGTGGAGACGGGACGAGGAGGAGGAGTGGAGACGGAGGCGAGGGGGAGGAGGTGGAGACGGGAGGAGCGAGGGCAGGAGGAGGTGGAGACGGGAGGAGCGAGGGCAGGAGGAGGTGGAGACGGGAGGAGCGAGGGAGGGGAGGGGAGGGGAGGAGCGAGGCAGGAGGAGGGGGAGACGGGAGGAGCGAGGGCAGGAGGAGGTGGAGACGGGAGGAGCGAGGGCAGGAGGAGGTGGAGACGGGAGGAGCGAGGGCAGGAGGAGGTGGAGACGGGAGGAGCGGAGGGCAGGAGGAGGTGGAGACGGGAGGAGCGAGGGCAGGAGGAGGTGGAGACGGGAGGAGCGAGGGCAGGAGGAGGTGGAGACGGGAGGAGCGAGGGCAGGAGGAGGTGGAGACGGGAGGAGCGAGGGCAGGAGGAGGTGGAGACGGGAGGAGCGAGGGCAGGAGGAGGTGGAGACGGGAGGAGCGAGGGCAGGAGGAGGTGGAGACGGGAGGAGCGAGGGCAGGAGGAGGGTGGAGCGGGAAGGGTGGAGCGAGGGCAGGAGGAGGTGGAGAACGGGAGGAGCGAGGGCAGGAGGAGGTGGAGACGGGAGGAGCGAGGGCAGGAGGAGGTGGAGACGGGAGGAGCGAGGGCAGGAGGAGGTGGAGACGGGAGGAGCGGGGCAGAGGCAGGAGGAGGAGCGGGGGTGGAGACGGGAGGAGCGAGGGCAGGAGGAGGTGGAGACGGGAGGAGCGAGGGCAGGAGGAGGTGGAGACGGGAGGAGCGAGGGCAGGAGGAGGTGGAGACGGGAGGGCGAGGGCAGGAGGAGGTGGAGACGGAGGAGCGAGGGCAGGAGGAGACGGGAGAGGAGGAGCGGAGGGCAGGAGGAGGTGGAGGGAGCGGGGAGGAGGGGGAGGAGGAGGAGGAGACGGGAGGAGCGAGGAGAGGAGGTGAGACGGGAGGAGGAGGGCAGGAGGAGGGAGGGAGACGGGGAGCGAGGGCAGGAGGAGGGAGACGGAGGAGCGAGGCAGGAGAGGTGGAACGGGAGGAGCGGGGCAGGAGGAGGGGAGGGAGCGGCGGGGCGGGGAGGGCGACAGGAGGAGGAGGAGGAGACGGAGGAGCGAGGCGGAAGGAGGAGAGACGGGAGGAGGCGGGAGAGGAGGAGAGACGGGGAGGGGAGGCGGGAGCGGGACAGGAGGAGAGACGGGGGAGCGGCGACAGGAGGAGAGACGGGGGAGCGGCGACAGGAGGAGAGGGAGCGGCACAGGAGAGAGACGGGACGACAGGAGGAGAGACGGGGAGCGGCGACAGGAGGAGAGACGGGGGAGCGGCGACAGGAGGAGAGACGGGGAGCGGCGACAGGAGGAGAGACGGGAGCGCGCAGAGGAGACGGGCGGCGACAGGAGGAGAGACGGGGGAGCGGCGACAGGAGGACGAGGGGACGCGGGAGGAGGAGACGGAGCGGACAGAGCGAGGGGGGAGCGGCGACAGGAGAGAGACGGGAGCGGCGACAGGGGAAGACGGGAGCGCGACAGGAGGAGAGACGGGGGGCGACAGAGGAAGCGGGGAGCGCGAAGGAGAGAGACGGAGGAGGTGGTCACAGTTGACTGAACAAGTTCTGTCAGTCACAGTATGCAAACTACATACATATTCTAGAATACCCAATGCGTTCGAATAGGGCCACCATCTAGTTATATTAATAACAAACAAAAAACACATCCACACAGGTAAGGAAAGTGATGCCATTAGTAGAAAGTAGTCATTAAGTTTAAAAGGGGCCTTGTAGACATTGACTGCCTATAACTAAGTTGGGCAATCCAAATCAGATCCGTCAAGAGTTTGACAACCTATCGGTCAGAGATGACTAGATGTGGTGCCAGCACGATTAAAAGGAGATTTTTGTGTACTCACCGTAAAATCCTTTTCTCTTAGCCTCTAATTGGGGGACACAGACCGTGGGTGTTATGCTGCTGTCCACCAGGAGGCGACACTAGGCAAAATCTGCAAAAGAGTTAAGTGAATCCTCCTATGCAGTTATACACCCCTAGAACAGGAAGTGCTTCTCCAGTTTTGTGCTAAAGCAGTAGGAGAGCTAACAGACAATCACAGTGACACAGGAGTCAACGCAGGCAACCTGTGTAAACAATATAGTTAACAAGGTAATAACAGTAACAAGGCCTGAGCCAGACAGGCCCGTGTGGAAACCGTCAAGAGTTAGCAGAGTAATACTAGTACCACAAGTCCTGTAACTAAGCAGGCGCATGTGGAAAACAGTGAAGTTAACGAAGTAACAATCGTATAACAAGGCCTGTAACTAAACAGGCTCACAGTACTACAAGGCCTGGAACTAAACAGGCACAAGTTTAAACAGTTAACAGTTAACAGAGTGATAATAGGCAAACATGTGTAAACATGTTAACCATGTAACAGCTGGAAAACTATGCAAGAACTGTAGAAAAGGCCCACAAGGGCAATAGGGTGGGTGCTGTGTCCCCCAATTAGAGGCTAAGAGAAAAGGATTTTACGGTGAGTACACAAAAATCTCCTTTTCTCCTTCGCCTCATTGGGGGACACAGACCGTGGGACGTCCCAAAGCAGTCCCTGGGTGGGAAATAGCAATGGAACTAGAGACACTGAACATAGTCAGTGAAAAACTATGCACCGATAGGCGGGCTGCTGCCGCCTGGAGGGCACGTGTACCCAGACCTGCATTTGTCGAGGACTGAGTGCAAGCACTATAGTGGCTTGGGTATGGGTGTAGGCTGACCTCTTGGCTGCCTAAAACACCAGTTTCGCCGATACCTCTTACCGAACTGTCCAGGAGGCTTCCACGGCTATAGTAGAATATGCCGTGACCTGCCGGAAGAGATGAGTTTTCGAAGGTATAAGCGTCTTGGATGGTTACAGAAAAACCACCTGGTTAGGGGAGCCGCAGAGGCTGACGTGCCTTTATGTCGGCCCATTGGAAGAAGGATAAAAGGAGAATCCGACTTCTTAGTAGGGCGCTGTGTTGAGCACCTAGACGCGTAGGGCCCTGACAAGGTCCCGCATATGTAGGTCCTTCGCAACCGGACAGACCAGAGTCGGGCGCGGTGATGGCAGAGAGATGTCTTCATGTAGGTGGAAGGAGTAAGCCTACCCCAGAAAGAATAATGGAACCAGCCATAGGACAAGCATGTCCAGATGGAAGACTAGAAAAAAAGAGATTACATGAGACCGCTGTAAGTACTGACACTTCAGCAGAGACAAACAAATGCCACCGAACCATACTACTATTTGGATGAGGATGCTAAAGGTAATATCCCATCGAGGCTGAAAAAAAGATGGTTCCTGTAGTGCCGTGAGGACCAAGTTCATGGTCCCCACGGGTGTAGTCTTGTTGCATGGATCTTAAATAGTAGACCCTTTGAAGGAAGGAGTTCATAGACGTCTGGTGGCAAGACGTGTTTGTAAGAGAGTGAAAAAACAGCTGAAAACCTGCTGTGTAAGAGACCCTAAGGACAGACCTGTGTCCAGGTCTGAGTGGAAGAAACGGAGAGTCCCTGGCATGAAGTAGGGCCAAGGGGAAAGACCCCTAGAGGTGCCCCAGGCAACAAACTAAAAACGATTACGCGTGTGATCGGATATCGCTGATAAAGCTGGTGTCCTCTCTGTGACTACGGTTGTCACAATATCCTGGTGAAAAAACCTCTTGGGTTAAATTCTAGGTCTCAAAGGCTACGCTAGTAACCTTGGATGAGAGGAATTTTGAGGGAGAACTGGCCGTGATCGAGCAGGTCTGGACCGTCTGTTAGACGTCCTGGTACTGCTGCTATAAATTGGACGAGTCTGCGCAGCAAGCGCGTGTGGGCAATCTGAGACCACGAAGACGATCCTGCGACATTCCCGTTTGATATTCCAGACTATTAGTGGGGAAAGAATATAGGAGAGACGGATACCGGTCCAGGCTTGGACTAGTGCGTCTGTCCCACTGACTGTGGATCCTGAGATCCTGGCAGTGAGGTGTGACTCCATCAGGTCCATATCTGTGGTGTCCTGGCGTTGGCGTTTTAACAGAGGACTTCTAGAGAAAAGGGCCAATCCCCTGGGTCCATCCCTTGGTGGATTAGAGAATCAGCCTCCCAGACGTGTACACCTGGTATGAGAACAACTGTCAGTACAGTGTTCCAAGGTTTACACCTAGTAAAGGATGTGGTGAACTTGTCATCGCTTAGAGACTACAGGATCCACCCTGGTGGTTGACATATGCCACAGTTGTGGCATTGTCCGACTGTATCCGGACATGTTCGAATGCCAGAAGGAGAATGATTTCAGTACTAGAGATACTGCACGAATGTTCGTAGATTGAGGGGCATCTTCGAGACAGGGCAAGACTACTGCCATGTGCATTGTGATGGGGGTACATCGCACCCCATCCTGTTCTCGTGCAACACCTAAGCATGGATAATTGCAAAGACCGGCGATTCAGTTGAACCAATGGAACCGACTACCAAGCTGCTTCTATGCGGTCTAGGACTCCTATAGCAGTTGTGAAGGATTGGAGAGACCTCTGACTGAGGCTGTGGGTTCCCAGACGAAGAATCCGTGTCCTGTCTGGGCAAATTTGACTATAGCTGTGGATGTGCAACCAAAGGCCGCCGTGTTCATGCGATGCTGTGCATCCAATACGGCTGAGACTCCATACGTGATGCTGTAGCATTTGGCCGTCAGGAGTATGCAGCAGGGCTGGGGCTCCTGGAATGCATGTGCTGTGCTGCAGCATGTGCCTTGGAATTGCAGTAGACTTGTGGGGGTCGATCCTACCAAGTCTTCTCAACGAGCACGGTGTAGATGCCACTGTTCGCAGACCTGTATTAATAAAGGGTCATCCAGATATGGGAGACTGCTGAAATGTAGAATAGACATTGCCAACTTCAGGCTGGGAAAAAAGACTTGTAGTCTTTGCGCTTCAGTCCTTTTTGGCCTTGGCCCACTCCTTGTGCTGGCGCTTCGGAGGCTCCGACGTCAGGAGGAGGGTGGGCGTGGCGGGCGAAGGGCGGACAGAGGGTGGGCAAGTCAGTGATGTCACATCTAGGCCGAATGCAGGGCCTCGCGTTATTCGCGGGACCCGGAAAAGGCAGAGGCCCGGCGCGGATCCGGAAGTCATGAGCAGCGCTGGCCGAAACCGGAGGCTGTGCTCGCGATAGTTCAGTCGCCAGTGTCCTGCGCAGCACACAGCGAGCGCTATCCCACCGCGAGTATCCTCTTTTGACTCCCGAGTCGAGAAGGGACAGATTGCGTGGAAGAGTGTTCGGGCCACGGTCATACAGGGTCCAAAAGGGCCCTCCATTGCTTAATGCGGTCGGGGGTCTGCAAAGTCCAGCTTTGAAGCGGGCTGTGCCGAGTGCTCGCACGTGTCATCTCAACCCAAGTACCTAATATAGGTATAGGGAGGAGATTAGCGACAGGGCTCGTATTCGTATTCGTTTTTGTAGTTTGGGGACGGAGGCCGACCAGGCCTTGGGCCGTCACAGCTTCAACCCGAGTCCCCCACAGTGGGAAGTCGAGGAAGGAGTATGGTTTATAGTAATCTCGGCCATGACCCAGGGCCTCCAACGGTGGGGAGCTGAGGAGGGAGTGTGCTATGGGTCTTAGGTCCAGAGACCCGTAGCTAAATTACTCGTGCAGTTGCGGGTCACGGTGTGTCAGCCTGAGCCTTGTGAGACGTGACTGTCATCACCGCCTACCAGAACTCCAGCTGTGGGATGTGGAGAGAATTGGCAAACGGTCCTGGGACCCTTGCCAGTGTGAGGTAAATGTAGAGTACATCAACTTCCATTGGGCACTCCAACAATGGAGGGCCAAGTAAAACGTGAGAGTCAAACTCTTAGTAATTCCATCATCCTAGTCCTCTCAACTGTGTGGGGGCCTGGGGAGGGGTCTGATGGACGAGTATTTTGAGCCGTTGGAATAGTAACTGGGCTCCGCCAACGTTTGGGGGACCAAGGAATAGGCATTTTCGTCTCGCTTCAACCCAGCTCCCCCAGGGCAAAGCCATAAGGTTGGACAAGTGTACCAACAGGTACCTGCATCTGGCACGGTGTTAGGAAAAAACAATACGTGCGTTGGCTGATTACTACTGTAGAGGCAGTTACACTGCTCCTCGTTGTATTGTCCTGAGGGGGGACACAAACTGGAGCAGGATATATCGCTGCTGATTGTCCTGCCGTTTTTGTTGGAAACTGCCGCACAGTGAAGCTGCGCATTGTACTCTCCAGAGTGTGCCCCCCGCCGTGCTGTACTCGCTGTACCCCTGCATAGCGGATGCTGAGCCATGGCTTTTGGAGAAGCCAGAGAATGATGGGGGGGCATTGCAGACCGGCCGTAGCTCTGTGGCATGGCAGGCTCTGCCGTATGTCCCTCTTCCCTTTGTTGCAGGCACTGTAGGGCTCCTAAAACCAAGGCCCCGGCTGCACTGGTGTGCCTTGAAGGGCACGGCAGGGAGGAAGCACTGTTGGGCTCCCAGTGTTTGTGGGGGGCCTAGTGCTCGTTGTACCCCCTGCTGGCTGTGCATATGTGCCGCCATGCCAGCAAGGAGTGGGCACGTAACTGTCCGCACACAGGACAGCTGACCTACATGTGTGATTCATGACATGTGTCAGCTGTCTGTGTAGTGTGTGCACAGTGCCCGCACACAGGCTAGCCCGTATATGTGGCTGCTGTGTGCAGTGGCTCAAAGCTGGCAGCTGCGGTGACAGGAGAAGTGCCTGTGTCCTTTAATGGCCGCCGCTGCTTATAGGAGAGGGGTCATCCTCATCCTGTGCCCCCCGTAGATATGTGAGTGAGGAGGGAGGGGGCGGAGCGCAGAGCAAAAAGAGCGCGGTCCTTGTAAAAAACGCGCCCTGTGTGCTCCGGCCCGCCCCCTGCTATGACGCTGGCAGCGTCATCCTCGTCATCCGGGGGG
The DNA here is from genome assembly GCA_033576535.1 of Allobates femoralis. NCBI lineage: Eukaryota > Metazoa > Chordata > Amphibia > Anura > Aromobatidae > Allobates > Allobates femoralis. Next base: position 178,413,165 of record JARQOC010000004.1, read on the forward strand.
CGTGGAGAAGGCGGCGGCTTCGGTGTAGGCCGAAGCCGCGGCCTAAATTTGAGACCTGCGGCCGCAAATGTCGCCAGGGCGGCGCGGAGGTGCGGAAGGGGGTCCGGAACTAAACCGGACCCCGCCGGACCCCCTGGGCAGACAGCGGTGGCGGGATGTGGGCCCCCACAGAGGACCCAGCGTGCTGGGTCCTCTGGGATCATCAAAGTGCAGCCCTGCTGGCTGCTGCAGGGACACAGGCAAGCTGTGTCCCTGCTAGGGAAGATCTCCCTCTGCTATAATGGCCCCCGCAGAGGACCCAGAGTACTGGGTCCTCTGTAACCACCAGGATGCAGCCCTTAGTGCTGGCTGCTGCAGGGACACAGGCAAGCTGTGTCCCTGCTAGTGCTGGTTGCCCCGTTGTTGGTCCCCCGGCCCCTTCAGGAGGTACACAGCAGAGCTGTGTGCCCTGGTACTGCGGCGAGCAGGCTGCCGCTGAGGGGTAAGGAGTCTTCAGCAAAGCTGGGGACTCCTGGGTGCATGAGCAGGTACGAGCTGCTGCACCAGAGGCTCTACCTGCGGTGTCTCGACCTAAATGAACCCCAAAGGGGTATTTAGGGAGGGATGCTGCTCCACCGTCAGGTGCCTTGTCCTTCGCCTTGACCTCAACCCAGTAACCCCAACAGTGGGGAAATGGGGAGGGAGGGTCGTTGTCTCAACCTTAACCCAGCGTCCCCAACATTGGGGGGCCGAGGAGGGAGCGGCATGTTAGGGGGACCAGTCGACCTCAACCAGGCGCCCCCAACAGTGGGGGGCCGAGGAGGGACCATGCCGGGAGTCTCGTCAGAGACCCACTTTTCTTCTTCTTGAAGAAAAAAATTCAAAAAGAAAGTTATTTAGGAGCACTAAAAAAAATCTGTGTGTGCCTCCTAGACACTAAGCAAAAAACTGGAGAAGCACTTCCTGTTCTAGGGGTGTATAACTGCATAGGAGGAGCCACTTAACTCTTTTGCAGATTTTGCCTAGTGTCGCCTCCTGGTGGACAGCAGCATAACACCCACGGTCTGTGTACCCCAATGAGGCGAAGGAGAAAATAGTGTATGGAGGGGGACACCCCGCAGTGGCCAATACGCAGTATACCAAGCTGTTCTGTACACAACCAGGTCCTGCCAGAGATGATCAGTGGGGGATAGGCCCCCTCCAACCACATAATGATGATCTGGATTACACATAGGTCATATCAGAGTAGGGAAAACCCCATCAAACTAGTCACTGGGGACATGCTCTTTGGACCGCTAGCCCAGAGGGGACATGACAAGACAATCAAGACATTACAGAGTAACACAATTTAACAGATGCCAAAAGGAGTGAGGCATCTACTACACATAAAGATTACACAAAAGGACAGTAATTAAAGCGTAAGGGTAAGCCATCAGAAGAAAATTACCTATTGTTTAAATTAACTTTGTGTTAAATGTTTTTTTTCATAGCACAATCTTTATTGAAAATTAAATATAGAAATTTTTACATTGGCCACTTATGATGTTTTAGATTCATATTTACTTTAGTTTCAGGAAACAACATACACATAGCCACAAGTTTTGTATCCCAACACCATCTTTTGTATTGAAGTGTTTACTGAGCATGTGCAAGGGTCATTGGGATTGGTGGATCCTGTGTTATCAGCTGTGTTACCAGTCATTGTAATCCTGCCTCTGCTGATAACATAACTCCTGTATAATCTTCTGGAAATGACACAAATATGAGAGTCTAAAAAAGGCCAAAGAAATGTGTGAAAATTGATGTGAAGCTCATATTTGTGCATGATGTTTGCTACATTATTTCTTATTCCACTGGTAATGATGCACACATGAACGATCAATGACCTGTAATATTAGCTGGATATTAGGTGGATCTGAATTTAAATTTATAGTACAGTATAAAAAACCCTGCAAATTTGGGGTTTTATATTTCAGTCATCACAACAGATTTTCTCTTAATATCTCGTTCATTATGTATAAAGGATATTTTTCGGCTAGGTCTGCTATTTTCCCAACCAGTGCAATTACTGTATATTCATCCTTACTTTGCTTCAAATATTCCAGCATTTTCTGCACAATAACGATGACATTCTGCTCATTGGTGATCCGATAAAGAAGCTCCAATGTCTAAAACATACAGAAACAGAATCAGTAATAGCATTCAGGTATCCTGTGGCCAATCATTTTTGTAGCCCTGATCACACCATAATGGACATGGAAAGATTAGCTTTGAAAGGTCATTTCAAATTGCAAAGAGACAGGAGAGTCTGGGAATATCAACTTATGATGACCTGTGACACATTCAGAGCAGGAATGAATGTGTCATGTGGATTTATGTTTTTTTACAGTAATTGAGGAATCTCCAAATCTTGGAATCTCCAAACAACTAATCACAGGACATAACACTATTTGCTTCTTATTTCTGGACGCTGATGTTTACTGCTCTCTCCCCCCTCCCAACTCTGACCAATGCTTCACCTCACTTGGTTTATATACTGCATTATCCAACCCTGTATATGTATATATATATATATATATATATATATATATATATATAGGTGTGTGTTCAGAAGTTGTGTCACTATTAAGCCTGATGAAGAGGCCACAGTGTTTTTAAACCTTGCTTTGCTTGTTCTTACCATCTTTTCAGTTAGCCATTAAAAGGTATCAACCACTGAGGACTCTCAGATTCCAATACAGTTAGGGCCAGAAATATTTGGACAGTGACACAATTTTGGCGAGTTGGGCTCTGCATGCCACCACATTGGATTTGAAATGAAACCTCTACAACAGAATTCAAGTGCAGATTGTAACGTTTAATTTGAAGGGTTGAACAAAAATATCTGATAGAAAATGTAGGAATTGTACACATTTCTTTACAAACACTCCATATTTTAGGAGGTCAAAAGTAATTGGACAAATAAACATAACCCAAACAAAATATTTTTATTTTCAATATTTTGTTGCGAATCCTTTGGAGGCAATCACTGCCTTAAGTCTGGAACCCATGGACATCACCAAACGCTGGGTTTCCTCCTTCTTAATGCTTTGCCAGGCCTTTACAGCCGCAGCCTTCAGGTCTTGCTTGTTTGTGGGTCTTTCCGTCTTAAGTCTGGATTTGAGCAAGTGAAATGCATGCTCAATTGGGTTAAGATCTGGTGATTGACTTGGCCATTGCAGAATATTCCACTTTTTTGCACTCATGAACTCCTGGGTAGCTTTGGCTGTATGCTTGGGGTCATTGTCCATCTGTACTATGAAGCGCCGTCCAATCAACTTTGCAGCATTTGGCTGAATCTGGGCTGAAAGTATATCCCGGTATACTTCAGAATTCATCCGGCTACTCTTGTCTGCTGTTATGTCATCAATAAACACAAGTGACCCAGTTCCATTGAAAGCCATGAATGCCCATGCCATCACGTTGCCTCCACCATGTTTTACAGAGGATGTGGTGTGCCTTGGATCATGTGCCGTTCCCTTTCTTCTCCAAACTTTTTTCTTCCCATCATTCTGGTACAGGTTGATCTTTGTCTCATCTGTCCATAGAATACTTTTCCAGAACTGAGCTGGCTTCTTGAGGTGTTTTTCAGCAAATTTAACTCTGGCCTGTCTATTTTTGGAATTGATGAATGGTTTGCATCTAGATGTGAACCCTTTGTATTTACTGTCATGGAGTATTTTCTTTACTGTTGACTTAGAGACAGATACACCTACTTCACTGAGCGTGTTCTGGACTTCAGTTGATGTTGTGAACGGGTTCTTCTTCACCAAATAAAGTATGCGGCGATCATCCACCACTGTTGTCATCCGTGGACGCCCAGGCCTTTTAGAGTTCCCAAGCTCACCAGTCAATTCCTTTTTTCTCAGAATGTACCCAACTGTTGATTTTGCAACTCCAAGCATGTCTGCTATCTCTCTGATGGATTTTTTCTTTTTTTTCAGCCTCAGGATGTTCTGCTTCACCTCAATTGAGAGTTCCTTTGACCGCATGTTGTCTGGTCACAGCAACAGCTTCCAAATGCAAAACCACACACCTGAAATCCACCCCTGACCTTTTAACTACTTCATTGATTACAGGTTAACGAGGGAGACGCCTTCAGAGTTAATTGCAGCCCTTAGAGTCCATTGTCCAATTACTTTTGGTCCCATGAAAAAGAGGAGGCTATGCATTACAGAGCTATGATTCCTAAACCCTTTCACCGATTTGGATGTGGAAACTCTCATATTGCAGCTGGGAGTGTGCACTTTCAGCCCATATTATATATATAATTGTATTTCTGAACATGTTTTTGTAAACAGCTAAAATAACAAAACTTGTGTCACTGTCCAAATATTTCTGGCCCTAACTGTATACAGCTCTGGCAAAAATTAAGAGACCACTGCACAGTTTTCTAAAAATCACCGTCTCCTCATGTCTGACAGCCATTCCAGTCCAGTGTCAGTTGAATTCCAACCAAAGTACATCTCATTCTACCTAATGAGCTGATTAGGTGATCACCTGAACCAAATCTTATTTAGCAAGGGAAAGTGTTTTTACACTGCTGTGGTCCTCACAATCCTGTTGCAATAGGACAAGCTGGCAAAACAAGTGCTAGGAATAGCCCAAGAGTAATTTGAATGAACTCCTTTGGCATGGTTAAAAGTTAAGTCTTGAGTGAGGAAAAGAAGGGCTCAATTCTGGCTTTTATAGCAGGGATACAGTGAGCCTCATGTTGCCTCCAACCTTAAAATTTCAAAGACAGCAGTCCATTACAAGATCAAGCAGCAGACATTGGGGACAACAAAGCTACAGACTGGCAGAGGGCGAAAACAACTCTCCACTGACCAGGATGACCATCAACTTATTTGAATGTCACTCAGCAACCGCAGGATGATATCAAGTGACCTACAAAAGGAATGGCAAATGGCAGCTGGGGTGAAGTGCCCGGCAATAACAGTTTGTAACAGGCTCCTAGAGGCAGGGCTCAAGTCATGTAAAGCTAGAAAAAAGCCTTTCATCAATGAGAAGCAAAGGAGAGCCAAGCTTAAGTTTGCCAAAGACCATAAGGATTGGACCATAGAGGACTGGAGTAAGGTAATCTTCTCTGATAAGTCTAATTTTCAGCTTTGCCCAACACCTGGTCATCTAATGGTTAGACAGAGACCTGGAGAGCCGTACAAGCCACAGTGTCTTGCACATACTGTGAAATTTGGTGGAGGATCAGTGATGATCCGGGAATGCTCCAGCAAGGCTAGAATTGGGCAGGTTATTCTTTGTGAAGGACGTATGAATAAAGCCACATACAAGGCTATCCTTGAAAAACACTTGCTTCCTTCTGCTCAGGCAATGTTCCTCAACTCTGAGGGCTAGTTTTTCCGAGACAATGCCCCATGCCACACAGCTAGGTCAATCAATATGTGTATGAAGGAGCACCACATCAAGACGCTGTCATGGCCAGCCCAATCTCCAGACCTGAACCCCATTGAAAACCTCTGGAATGTAATCAAGAGGAAGCTGGATATTTACAAGCCATCAAACAAAGAACAACAGCTTACACTTTTGTTCCAGGAGTGGCATAAAGTCACCTAAAAGCAATGTGAAAGACTGGTGGAAAGCGGCCAAGATGCATGAAAGCTGTGATTACAAATCATGGTTATTCCACCAAATATTGATTTCTGAACTCTTTCTGAGTTAAAACATTAGTATTATTGTTTCTAAATGAATATGAACTTGAATTTTGGAGACATGCTGTCAGTAGTTTATAAAATAAATGAACAATGTATATTTTACTAAAAAATATACCTATAAAGGGAAAAATCGGAGAAACTGAAAATTTTGCAGTGGTCTCTTAATTTTTGCCAGAGCTGTACATTTACTTAATAGCATTAAGAATTCTCAAAATGTCAAATCCAGGCTGATTCACACACATTTTCCATTCATTTTCAATGCAATATTACCAGCTTTGCAGCCAGATTTACTTTAAAACCTATAGGAAATTTCTGGGGAGTTAATATACATCATTTTAATTTCCGACTTCCTTCCCATAGGCTACAAGACTAAAAAGTAGGCTGTGTGCGCGCATTGAGTATTTGGTTGGAGAAATTTGTGCACATAATCTGCATTTTTTTCCCACATCTTTTATGCATTTGGGGTAGGAAAATGCTGCAAAAACACTGCAATAATTGACATGCTGCAGATTTATTTCTACACGAAAAAAGCAACATGTGCCCAAAACTTCAGGACTCACATTGGTTTTGCTGGTATAAGGATTTGCATGCAGTTTTGTGTCCAAACTGCACCAAAAAATGTATCAAAAACATGATCAAACACACTGTGTGCAGTGGGCCTTTTGGAGCTTTTCATAGATCTCTAGTAAAAATGTATTAAAGGGAACCTCTCACTTCGATCTATCTCCGTAACCTATCACTAACTGTCCCTGCACCTTCCTAGGTGATCCCTAACCATCCCTGTCTCACCTAAAATTAAGAAAAAGACAGACTTATATACTTACATGTAGTCTGGGTCCATAGTCTGCGGGGAGTGGGGTCAGGGGCTCCATTCCTCCTCCTCGCTTGCTTGCTTGCAGCATGCCCCGCTGGGCGTCATCCATCCATCCCTTGATCTCCTCATTTGAAAATTCCTGCCTCGTCTGATGTATATGCACCGGCCGGAATGTCGTATCCGGCCCAATGCATTGTGGGGGCTGATCACGTGGTACGGTTAGACTCTGGCGCATGCGCAGAGCATATACTGAAGCCGGCTCGTACCACGTGACCAGCCCACATGTGTACACAGTGCATTTTTTAAGTGTTTTTTGTGCAGATGTGTTATTAATCTGCATGCTTATCCTTATGCCAGCAAAGTCAAGGAGAATTCTGACGTGTTGTGAATTTTTTTCTTGCAGATTGACTTGCAGAAAAAATCTGCAGCATGTGAATTCTTGGTGCATTTTTGCCTCCATTTTTCAGCTCTTCCAGTTCATTAAGAAAAATGCACCTAGAAATGATCTGCCTAAAGATGAAGATTCGGTGCAGAAAGTTTCTGCACCAAATATGGTACCCAGCCTGGGCACAAAGCCTAAGCCAAACACATTGGAATTCTGACTTTATTTACACCAAAGCTGTCATGCATACCCCGTGCAAGTTTTATTATGTGTCTTAAATACTTGTATAATGTTTTCACATTGGTCTAAAATAGGACTGGGAAAGGGTGATGGGGGGTGGCCATAGATGTAGCTTAAAAGGGAGGCTCCTTAGGCTTAAGAAATTTCAAAATAAATCTCCATCTATTTATTGCCATAATCTAAACTAATTTCTAATTTGGCTGAATTAAGCATTTCCTACCCTTCCCTGACAACACTATAACTACTATAGTTTTTTTCCTTAATTCTTGTTTGATGACATTACATTTAACAATCCCAGTGTATCCTAGGATACTCAAAAGAAGCGTCATCAGGGGGCAGAGACTGCGGTCACTGTCACAGCCTCTGTGTCCTCCCTGTAATGAAGCATCATCGGGGGGCAGAGACTGCGATTACTGTCACAGCATCTGCCTTTTCTATGTAACGAAGCGTCATGAGGGGCAGAGACTGCGGTCACTGTCATAGCCTTTGTGTCCTCTCTGTAACGAAGCATCATCGGGGGCAGAGACTGCGATTACTGTCACAGCATCTGCCTGCTCTATGTAACGAAGTGTCATCAGGGGCAGAGACTGCGGTCACTGTCATAGCCTCTGTGTCCTCCCTGTAACGAAGAGTCATCCAGGGGGCAGAGACTGCAGTCATTGTCACAGCATCTGCCTTCTCCCTGTAACAAAGAGTCATCAGGGTCAAAGCCACAGCCCTGCCCCCTCCCTGAAACAAAGTTTTATCTGTGAAGCTCGTTTCAGGGGCTGATGTGTCCCCCCTGCTCACTGTGCATTGAGCCATTTGCACAGTGACAGCGCAGTCAGTTTGCTCAGAGCATTTGGTGGTGTACAGAGGCCAGCGCCACCCAGTGACGTCACTTGCGGGGGCGGCACAGGTCTCTGCACACGCAGGGTACTCTGTCACCACACATTGACCATGTATAGTGCTCTGTGTTGCCGGCTCTATTGATCTGAGCTGGCAACAAAGACTGTGCTGTCAATGTGCAGATGGCACAATGCACAGTGAGCAAGGTGGGACACAGCAGCCCCCTGAAACAAGCGTCACTGATGACTTTGTTTCAGAGGGCAGAGGCTGAGGACAGTGACTGCAACCTCTGCCCACTGATGGCGCTTTATTTAAGTATTCCAGCAGGCACTGGGAATCTCAAATGAAATGTCATCAGACAGAAAGTAGGGGAAAAATCAATAGTAGTTATAGCGTTGCCCTAGAGGTAGGGAATTTTTAATGCAGCCAATTAGAAATTAGTTTAGATTGGGGAATGAAGAGGTATTCAGATTGAAATTTCTTCAACCTTCACACCATCCCTTTAATGAAAAGTGTCTGAGGTCTAGCAAGGGGCACCAATGTGTACACCACTGTAAAGGCTCAGCACATCATCTGCCTGCCTAGTCTAGTATTAAATGGATTTAAGAATAGATCTACACATCTGTAGTTTTTAATTTCTCCATTATCGTTCATAGCAAAGTATGAATATGGACTCAATCAGCCATCAGTTTTTCAGGTACTAGTTCTATACATGTATTTCACATATAGAACCAATACCTTTCATAGTCTACAGGGTAATTCACATGTCTGTGTATTTCTGCAGATGAAGCGGTCTGCACAATATTATGGACACATGTAATTTTTATCCGCATTTTGGATCAAACTGGCCAATGCAAATCTATGGATCCATGAATAAAAATGGACAGTATTCAGATGTCATGCATCATCCATTCTTCATAGATGGTTTCATACGAGAAGTTTGAGAAACCTCCAGCAGTTTTTTTTCTTTTATCTGAGAAAAACTGATGAAACGCTGCCCAAACTTTGATGGTAATAACCAACACTGACCAAACTCTGATGACACGTAGACCATTTAGAGTATGAGAAAAATCACTGATGTCTAACTAGACACTGACTCTATTCACCTTGACATAATCCAATCAGTGCCGGCCAGAAGTCTCCTGACTCTACCATAAACCATGTGCACATATGGGAGGACTGTTGCAGAATACTGGTGTGAAGTACAATCTAATGGATGTGAACGAGATAAAGAAAACCCCAAACCACATGCTGCAGAACAGATTAGATAGAAGACCGTCCTGCAGATATTAAGATCAGCTATATGCTTTACACAACTATGGATTTGTCCCAGATTCACCATGGTTTTCACACATTGCCAACACAAGTCTACATGGAATTTGTATTATTGTGTCATATGTAGCCACAAGGTTTTGCTATATTTATTACAGGCCCTTTAAGAAATATCTAAGGAGATAGTTCAGATTTAGCATTCCAGTTTACTTTGTAGAATGAATAGTTCAACCATGTCCTAGTTTACTATTACTTTCTTGAGGGTTTCAAGATCCTTGCTTGAGGTCTACATCTGTCATTTTTTTAATTCCACTGGACACAAATTTATCCAAACTGGTGATCAAATCGATGAAAGACAGAGCCCCGATACAGATACTGCAACGAGCCATCGGCCTACGGGACTATTACAAGACCAGGACAGAGGTTCTGTATAACTTTCACTGCAGATTTTTATAGTTTATAGTGGTATATAGAAAACACTATAAAAGCTTTGGGTTGTTCTTTTTTTCATGAAAAATCTGAAATTCATGGAAGTTTATATTTTACAGGTATTTACATGGTTATTCTCAGAGTTGGTGAAAATTGTATGGTTTACTGCCTGTTGGCAAGATTACTGGTCACCACAGCAAACCAATCACCGGTAACGTAGGCAAGGAGTGCAGGGCCTACATGTTCTTTCTACGGCCCCTTTCACACTAGCGTTTCTGTCTGGCAGATCCGGACAGAAAACCGCATCTGCCGCAATTGCCGCACTTGCACCGTGCCCCGTGCGTTGCCTATGGGGCTTGCGGCAGGTGCGGTACTGCCGCAATCTGGCACTTGCGGCAGTTGTAGCTGCGCAAAAAAACTGCAGCTGACCGTGGTTTATTTGCGCATCCGCAACTGCCGGATCGCGGCAATACCGCACTTGCCGCAAGCCCCAAACAGAATGCATGGGGCTTGCCGCAAGTGTCCCGCAAGAGTAGTTGTTAGGCCCCTTTCACATCAGTGGTAATCGCTGAACGCGGCAGTTGCGGTGAAAAAACCGCAACTGCCGTGATTACTGCATAACGGCCGCACTTGCGGTTCATCTGTGGCAAGCCCCATGCAATGTCTATGGGGCTTGCAGCAAATGCGGCAAGTGCGGTATAGTTGCGGTTTCAGCACTTGTGGCACATGCGGCCGCGAAAAAAACGCGGTCAGCCGCGGTTTTCTCGCGGCCGCTTCTGCCGCAAGTGCCGTAAACCGCACTTTCAGCACACTTACCGCAAGCCCCATAGACATTGCATGGGGCTTGCCGCAAGTGAACTGCAAGTGTGGCCGTTATGCGGTAATCGCGGAAGTTGCGTTTTTTTCACCGCAACTGCCGCGATCAGCGATTACCGCTGATGTGAAAAGGCCCTTAGGCGGCAATTGCGGCAATCTGTCCGGATCTGCCAGATCCGGACACAAACGCTAGTGTAAAAGGCCCCTAACTGAAATTATAATCACTACTCTGAAGCTGACAAAATCGTAATCCAGCTAGCTTCAGTGTCCCAGCAATCCTCCAACTGTTAGCCTTGCTGCTTCAAAGAACAGAGTTTGGACCAGCAACATGACAAATGTGCTGGTCCAAACTGCCTGTCAGACAGACTGGAGTGCACCCCGCCACTACGTTGCAAGCAGTAAACTGGGAAGCAATAGAATAGTGCAGTCCTATAGAAGAAGTTGAGAAAACCATTTTAAGAACAATCGAAGCAAAAAAAAAAACCCACAAAAAAACAACCCTTCGTGAATAAACTAACCTCTCTTTTAATGATGGGATCAGGGTGGTCTAGGCACTCGATTATTGTCATTTGGTGTTGAAGAGCCAGGTTTGGATCTTGTTGGATTACATATGTAAGTGCCTTCAGTCCTAAAGAAGAAAATTTTCAGAAATAACCAAAGACCAAAACACCAGCAACAAGTGATTTGGTTGAATTAGATGCTTGTATAATGTTGTGCAATGCAAAAGTCACAATAGCACCTGTGATCATGAAAACTTGCTCCAGTCTTTCACAAAGTCCAACTATTCACACACAATCATCATAATGAAGTCAACACACTCATAATGCAATAAACATTTCCAGCAAGTAAAAAAATCTAATGGTGTGCTTCATGGGTGGACACAGAAGAGAGTCCAGGACCTTTGTAGTCCAATAAGCTCCCATAAACCCTCTCCATGTGTAAGATAAGCTGCTTATTACTTTGGAGGTGGTAGTGCCCCCCTTACCTCTTGGTTGCATTAAAGGTATGTGTGCCTTTGCCTATAGCGACATTTCCTACAAAATCTACTCTAGGACTCGATCTGCAATTACTAATACATTTTAATCATATAAATCAGGGGTAGGGAACTCCAGGTCTTGAGAGCTGCAAGCAGTGCAGGTTTTCAGGATTTCCTTAGTATTGCACAGAGGTTGGAATCATCAACAGTGCAGTTAATTATATTATCAGGTGTGCAATACTAAGGAAATCCTGATCCAATGGCCTGTGTGCTGCTCTTGAGACCTGGAGTTCCCTACCCTTGATATAAATATAAAACCTAAAATAGTATTGCAGTGTTCAAGTTAGTTTGAATCAGCTCTAGCAAAATTGGTGGAGCTGGGGACTAGCCGGGGCGGCTTGGCTATGCCTACCTGCCTAATTCAGCAAAAAGTGATAGCATTTTTTACACCACAAAAATTACTCCACTCTCTGATTGGAGTAAAATTTCTAGTGAGGCGAACCACTTATGAGATGCATGAAATGGTGCATGCCAGTTAATGAAATTGACACATTAGAGTCCAGCCAGCCATTCACTAAAACTGCAGTGAGCAACACCAGTCTTCATAAACCAGCCCCATAGCGAATAAGGCCAATGTGTTAATGGGGAAAGCGATCTCTGCACCCCCCGAATGGTGATCACTGGTCCCCTTTATAAAAGCTGGATTTTTTTGTTCATTTATGCAATTAAAAACGGCAAAGAGATATATTAAGCAATGATTTGACATGGTCTAGAAAAGCATTACGTGGAAAGTGGCGAGAGCATTTGTACCATCAGCAAGGTTCTCTAAACCATTTTTGTGTATAAAAGGTTTAGGTTGTTTTTGGATAGCTAGAGACGAATGGTGTCAATTTTAGAAATACATTGGCAGATTTTATCATCACTATGAGCACGCACACCATTTTATCTAGAAATCACAGAGCTCCCTGGTATGTGCTATAAATTGCTTGTCAGCATGTAGACGGGGTAACGTTACCTATGTGTAAATGGAAATGCTGCTGTATCAAATAAATAAATAAATCCATGTAGGTAAAGAAAATAGATTTCACGTTTTAGATGAAATGTGTAAGATTTATGTCTGGGACAATAAGAAAGTAATGGCAAGATGGCATGAGTATAGGACATTACTAAATAGAAAAACACAACCATCAAGCCAAGCAAATCCGCACAAACATACTAAAGGCATACAGCGCTTTAGGCTGGCTTCACACCACGGTGTGATCAGGTCCGGGGCTGTCCGGGGTGACCCCGACAGCCCCGGACCTGATTATCACCCTGTGCAGCCCTATGGGGCCGGATGGAAGCTATCTGCCATCCGGTTTCCATCTCTCCGGGAGAATCCGGGTGTGTTCAGATTTTCCTCCCGGACACAAAAAGGTTGCTTGCAACGTTTGTGTGTCCAGGGAGAAAAATCTCCCCAAATTGGCTTCTCCCATATCCTCCCAGATTCTCCCATATCCGGGGCAATCCGGCTCTCCCTAACATGGGAGTCTATGGGGTTGGATTGCCCCGATCTGGGAGGATCCTTAATTTCAGTACTGCAGCTAGCTCCCTTCTAGCCGCGATCTTGAAAAATCAGCAGCTGCGGCTGCAATTAGAGTGATCCTGCAGCACACCAGACCGGAGGGCATATTTGCCCTCCGGTTCTGTTTGCACATCCGGTCCTGGGCTGTCAGGTTCATCCCTGACAGCCCCGGATCGGATTAAACCGTGGTGTGAAGCCGCATTAAAGTGAGATTACTTCTGTCTGGTTGTCCATTTTACTGCTGAAGTTGTCATCATGCAAGACTTTAATGTTAACCAAAAAGCTTTTGAATATAGGTTTGGTCATTTATTTAAAAAAAACTGACTGCAAAAAGTTTTGCATACATATTTATTGAACACAACACAGAGTAATTCATTGTTTACAACACCATAACTTAGTATTTTGTAGCACAGCTTCTTGCTTTAATTACTGCACCACACTGACGGGGCATTGAAGGCTCTAGAGTATTCAAGACATCATGAGGGATCTTTTCATTCCATTGGCAAATCTTGCAAAAATTCATCTTTATTGCTATGGGTACGAGCCCCAACTTGTCACCCAACTTTTTCTTTGAAAAATCGTTTGATTGCAGATTTGTGAACATGTTCACAAATCTGTCGTTGGTCGGCCAGTGGACACGCAGCATTACTGCGTGTGACACTGGCAGAGCAACGATGAACGAGCTCCCAGCGACTCTCAGCCTATGCTGGGAGCTCGTATCCATGGTAAACATCGGGTTACTAAGCGCCGCGCGGCGCCTAGTAACCCGATGTTTACTATGGTTACCAGCATTCTCGCTGGTCCACATCGTTGGTGAGTCTGCCTGTGTGACAGCTCACCAACGATGTGAACGATATTGTTAGCGATCGCGCGTGCATGTGATCGCTAACAATATCATTCAGTAAGTTGAACCGTGTGACGTGGCCCTTAGAATAATAAACTTTCTGATATCTGATGATAAATTTGGCTTTGTCTTTCTTTTAACAAACAAAAGAAGTAAAAAAAATTGGGCAAAATTAGATTACCCATGACAAAATATGCAAAACACTTGACCCAGCAAATGTGGACAACTAACAACGTATTGTCATCCTTCGCGCTGACAACCATTTGCTTGCAGTTTACTAAAATCACCAGGAACTAAGGGTACCTTTACACGCGGCTACATTTGTAGCTTGTCACCAGGTAACTTACTGGTTGCAGTGAAATCATGGAGAGATTATTCCATTTGTACACAGCAACAAGATAGAACCTTGTCTCCATGATTTCACTGCAACCAGTAAGTTACCTGGTGACAAGCTACAAATGTAGCCGTGTGTAAAGGTACCCTAAGCGTCACAACAACTAGACAGAAGTAATCACACTTAAAAACAAAAATAATGCAAAACCCTTGGTTGCCAATGTAGATGAAAAGCTGCGGGTGACGTTGGAAAATCTTATATTCTTAGTCATCCCTCACTGCAAAGTTTCATGCTTACAGAAGATGATGTGTGTATCTGAAACACTGCACTAATGAAAGACTAATAAAAGTCAGTCATTCCACATCATCTGCTCTAAAGTCTTTGGCTTTCCTTCAATCATTTCTAGTATTGTAGTGCTTACCATCATGCTGACAGTATGGTGACCATCAGTTAAGCTGAAAAACACACAATTCTGACCATATTGCATCCATGAAAGTAGGACAAGTGCAATCCGTATGGTCTTCCATGTGTCATGCGAGTGCTATGCAAGTGTACAATTTTTTTTCTCTCCTATAGGAAGCCACAGGTAAACACAGCATGAGCATAGCCGCCCCGTGCCCATAATCTGCGTTCGGTGCAGGGTGGCTTTTCCTGGCATTCACCCGCTGGGGATCACTTCTGACTCCACAGCATTAAATTAACTTGCTGCGGAGATGCTGAAGTCCGGCAACCTGCACAGCAGCAGAAATAACGCTGCAAAGGGGAGAAGCACAGTGAGCATGGTATTTCTAAAAATCCATCAACTGAGCTTCTACTGCAACGTTTTGAACGCAGCAGTAATAAGCTGCAACCAAAATGTTGCTATTCCCGATTGTATGCACGCAGCATAACACAATCGCTCATCTGACTCATTTAATAACATTGGTCCGGGTGCAATGAGAGATTTTCTCTCATCGCAGTCGTACAATTCACTATGCCCATGTGTCTGAGGCCTTATTGTGAGGATCAGATGAACCTCTGTAGTGTGAGGTACAAAGCGTTGGGACCCTAAATGATGAAACATTTATGGTATAATGTAGACTGGCTACATGCCAGCTTATCGGTGGTCATTTATTGGAACATTTATACAGAACGCTCGTTAATACTGTGTGCATAGTAAGTTACATGTCCGCTTTACACAGGACAATCTGCTGTCAAGAACAATGATTTTATAACTTGCTTAAAATCGCTTCACATGACAAACAAGTATTTTCCTCATTCCAAGGAAAACATAGAATAAATAAATCAGAATTCCATCTAGAAAGCTCAAATGTCTTTTTCCACTTGTTTCCCATGTGCTATCCATTTTTACACAGCCGCAGTTATTAAATTCCAAAGACTAAATCTAGTTTGACGGACAGCTCTCTGACTGAAAATACAGTTGTGTGAACTTGGTCCAACGGAGACTGCATCCCTCAGAAGGCTCAGTCACCATTACTAACTAGTCTAAATAGACGACAACAATGCAGACTCCCTGATGGCTTCAACTTTTGCCTCGACGTGGCAGGGACAGTCACCAACTGCATCTAAATTCTATCTTTTTTTTAATTTTTTTATTTAGGGAACCTGTCAGCACGCTCTACTGCCCTAAATTATCATTCCAGCTTCATTTCCCATTTAATGCCACCTTCCGCAGGATCCGCAGAGGAGCTCACTGCTGACTGTGAGCAAGGTGCCGTGAAAAAGTTCATCTGAGGTCAAAGCTCAGCCGCATAGCAGCAGCCGACCTCAGTTAAACATGAAATCACCCGGCTCACAGTCGGAAGCGAGTTCCTCAGCAGTTCCTGTGGTAAACACATGTCGCTCTGGATCGTGGATTACGGTCAGAGGCTCTTGATAGGGATAATGTAGATGGCAAAATGTTTTGGTGGTCTTCTACAAAATAAATTATTTTTATGTGTTGTGTAATTTTTAGTATTTACTTAGAGGTTTATAATGACCTAACATTGATCCAACATTATGAACCTCGGGCTTGGTGCCAGCTGGCAATACTTAGCTGGCATTAACCCTTTATTACCCAGTCTGCAAGCCCCAAAGGCCAGCTGGGAGAGTCGAGTAGAGATCTAGAAAATGCCACTTCTATAAATGAACCATTTTCTGAGGCAGCTGCAGGTAGCGATTCACAGCATGGGGGGCCCAGAATGCTTGGTCCTCCTCACGCTGAGAATTCCAGCAAAAGTAGACTAGTTTTACCTGGCTGATTACCAGCCAGGTAAATCTAGGCAGATGGGAGAGAGTGGCAGCCAGTAGATGCCTGCTTTACCTGCACTGGTGACCAAAAACGCAGTGGAGCACCATGTAGTCCGTGCAAAATCCACAACAAATAAGCACTTTGTGAACACTGCTGCATATTTTGTAGCAAACATTGAGGTCTAGGAGGTGAAAATCGCGGCAAAATACGCTGCAAGAATTGACATGCTGAAGGGAAAAAGAATGTATGTTAGCAGAATTCAAAGAAATTATCAGAAAGTTCAGTATGGTCACATCACCCATAAAAAGTCTTACTAAAAGACTTTATGGGTGAAGTGACCATACTACCCTTTCTGATAATTTTTAAGAGTTGACAAGCTGCAGATTTTCCTGCAGCTAAATGTGCACTATTTCTGTTGTGGGAAAATCCGCATAATGGGCACAACAATTCGAATTTCTCATACACTTTGCATGGAAGCTGCTGTGCTGAGGATTTCACAGAAAGTGACGCGATTGTGGGGCGCTGATGGGTTGTCATGACAGCAGGGGGTTATCTCATGACCCCTGTGCTTGTCACGACAAACTTCCTGTGAAATTCTGCTGTACAGAAAGGTGCCTATTCACTGCTCTGCACAGCAAAAGTGTTTGGATGATTGACGCTTCAAGTCACCTACAGGGGCTAGTAAAAACAGTAAAACAAACAAAAAAAAAAGTTAAAATCTCCCCCTATTTCCCCTATGAAAATAAAACAAACCAAAAAAAAAACAAAACAAAAACACATATTTGGTATCACCGAGTCCAGAAATGTCTCATTTATCAGTAAAAATGGTGAACTAAAAAAAAATATAAAAAAAAAAACGACAGAATTACCGTATATACTCGCGTATAGGCCGAGTTTTTCAGCCCAAAAATTGGGCTGAAAAGTGCCCCCCTCAGCTTATACGCGAGTCATACGGTCCCCCTCAAAGTTTGGCGCCCCCACCTCAGTTTCTGGGACCCCCCGCATGCAGCGCTGCGCATATACATTACCTGTCTAGCAGCTGTCACCCTCCGGTGGCGGATCGCGGCTCCCGGCTCCATCTTCCTCGCTGACTTCCTGCTTGTCAGGTGACCGGCCGGCGTCGCGATGACGTCATCGCGCTGAGCCCCGGTCACAAAGCAGGAAGTCAGCGAGGAAGATGGAGCCCGGAGTCGGGAGCCGCGATCCGCCATCGGAGGGTGACAGCTGCTAGACAGGTAATGTATATGTGCAGCGCTGCATGCGGGGGGGCCAGAAACTGAGGTGGGGGCGCCAAATTATGAGGGGGGCCCTGCTGGGGCCCTGTATACTACCACTGGGGCTATATACTACCACTACTGGGGCTGTCTGTATACTACCACTGGGGCTATATACTACCACTGGGGCTGTATACTACCACTACTGGGGCTGTCTGTATACTACCACTGGGGCTATATACTACCACTGGGGCTGTATACTACCACTGGGGCTATATACTACCACTACTGGGGCTGTCTGTATACTACCACTGGGGCTATATACTACCACTGGGGCTGTATACTACTACTGGGGCTGAATATACCACTGGGGCTGCTGTATACTACCACTGGGGCTGTATACTACTACTGGGGCTGCTATATACTACCACTGGGGCTGAATATACCACTGGGGCTGCTGTATACTACCACTGGGGCTGTATACTACCACTGGGGCTGTATACTACTACTGGGGCTGAATATACCACTGGGGCTGCTGTATACTACCACTGGGGCTGTATACTACTACTGGGGCTGCTATATACTACCACTGGGGCTGAATATACCACTGGGGCTGCTGTATACTACCACTGGGGCTGTATACTACCACTGGGGCTGTATACTACCACTGGGGCTGTATACTACTACTGGGGCTGAATATACCACTGGGGCTGCTGTATACTACCACTGGGGCTGTATACTACCACTGGGGCTGAATATACCACTGGGGCTGCTGTATACTACCACTGGGGTTGTATACTACCACTGGGGCTGTATACTACTACTGGGGCTGTATGTATACTACCACTGGGGCTGTATATACTACTGGGGCTGCGTGTATACTACCACTGGGGCTGCTGCTGTATACTACCACTGGGGCTGCTGTATATACCTCTGGGGCTGCTGTATACTACCACTGGGGCTGCTGCTGTATATACCACTGGGGCTGCTGCTGTAACACTGCTGGGGCCTGTATATACCACTGGGGAGGCTGCTGTATACCACACTGCTGGGGGCTGTATACCTGTGCTGGAGTCCACCCTCGGCTTATACGCGAGTCAATAAGTATTCCCAGTTTTTGGGGGCAAAAGTAGGGGGTCGGCTTATACACGGGTCGGCTTATACACGAGTATATACGGTATGTTTTTTTTGGCCACTGCAACATTACAATAAAGAGGCGATTAAAACACTGCCTCTACCCAAAACATTTTCAGCTTTGGGCGCAAAAAATGCCATCACTTGGAAAATGGCGCTATAGGCAAGATTCTTTCACAAAGGTATGAATTTTTTTCACTGCCCAATCTGAATGAAAACTATACATGTTTGGCATCTAGGCCCTCTCACTGACCTGGGGAATCATACCACAAAGTCAGTTTTACCATGCAGTGAACAAAGAGAATTTTGTTTACGTACCGTAAATTCTTTTTTCTTGAATCATCAATGGGAGACCCAGACAATGGGGTTTAGGGCGCTGCCCTCCGGAGGTCACACTAGGTACTACAAGTTTGTAGCACCGCCTCCTCCGCTTATAAACCCCCACCGTAGGAGACATCCTCAGTTTAGTCCATAAGCTGCGAGGAGAAATAAACCACACCCGAAACATCGGG
Organism: Allobates femoralis; assembly: GCA_033576535.1. Taxonomy (NCBI): domain Eukaryota; kingdom Metazoa; phylum Chordata; class Amphibia; order Anura; family Aromobatidae; genus Allobates; species Allobates femoralis. Next base: position 178,432,441 of record JARQOC010000004.1, read on the forward strand.
AAGAATGCCGTGCACAGACGGTGTAACAACCCGGAAACACTGTCTCAACAGAGAACAGATCAAATGCAAACATGCAACAGAACAACTGGGTGGGTGCTGGGTCTCCCATTGATGATTCAAGAAAAAAGAATTTACGGTACGTAAACAAAATTCTCTTTTTTCTGATCATCATAATGGGAGACCCAGACAATGGGGATGTCCTAAAGCAATACCCCAGGGCGGGAAGAGTTCCTCAACAAGACGGATAACACATGGTTCCCTTTTAAAGGTGGGCAACCGCCGCCTGGAGAACCCGCCTGCCCAAACTCGCATCCGCAGAGGCATGGGCATGCACCATATAGTGCTTAGAGAAAGTGTGCAGGCTGGACCAAGTGGCCGCTTGACACACCTGTAGAGCAGAAGCTCGATGTCGCAAGGCCCAAGAGGCACCTACAGCTCTAGTAGAGTGTGCCTTCAACCCCACCGGGAGAGGCAAACCAGAAGACCGGTAGGCCTCCTGAATGGGAGCCTTGATCCATCTGGCCAAGGTCGACTTTGAAGCCGCGGACCCCTTACAGCGACCCATCGTGAGGACAAATAAGGAATCCGAACTCCTAAAGGAGGCGGTCCTGGACACATAAATGCGTACAGCCCTCACGAGATCCAGAGTATGGAGGTCGCGCTCAACCTGATGAACGGGAGCGGGGCAAAATGATGGGAGAACAATCTCCTGGTTCAAGTGGAATGTCGAAACCACCTTCGGCAAAAATTCAGGCCGTGGGCGCAACACCACCTTGTCCTGGTGAACCACCAGAAAGGGTGACTTGCACGAAAGTGCAGCCAATTCTGAGACCCTTCTCAGAGACGTAATCGCCACCAGAAAGACCACCTTCTGGGACAGACGAGAGAGAGAGATGTCTCTCAGTGGCTCGAACGGCGGTTTCTGCAATGCCGCTAGGACCATGTTGAGGTCCCAAGGGTCCAGGGGCCGCCTGTAGGGCGGAACCACCCGAGACACCCCCTGCAGAAATTGGCGGACCTTCGGGAGGAGCGCCAAGCGCCTGTCAAATAGCACGGAAAGTGCTGATACTTGACCTTTCAGAGAGCCAAGGGATAATCCCAACTCCAACCCCGACTGTAGGAAGGCCAACAATGTCGGAATAGACAACGGCCACGGTGAGTGACCACCAGATGCACACCAGGTAAAAAAGATTTTCCACGTTCTGTGGTATATCTTCCTGGAAACAGGTTTCCTTGCCCGATTCATAGTGGCAACCACTGTAGGAGAGAAACCTCTGGATGTCAGCAGCCAGGCCTCAAGAGCCATGCAGTCAATCTGAGGGCCCTGGAATTGAGGTGGAAGAATGGGCCTTGCGCGAGAAGATCTGCGCGCTCTGGAAGAGCCCACCGGTGTCCGCCTGACAGTTGCCACAGGTCCGGGTACCAGGACCTCCTGGGCCAATCTGGAGCCACTAGAATGGCTACTCTGCATTCCGTCCTGATCTTCCACAGGACCCTGGGAATCAGAGCTAGAGGCGGGAACACATATGGCAGCTGGAAGCTGGACCAACTCAGGATCAGGGCATCCGCCCCCAGAGACTGAGGATCCCATGATCTCGCCACGTATTGGGGCACCTGATGATTCAGCCGTGAGGCCATCAGATCCACGTCCGGAGTGCCCCATCTGCCGCAGATGTCCCGGAAGACGTCTGGATGAAGGGACCACTCTCCGGCGTCCATCCCCTGTCGGCTCAGATAGTCGGCCTCCCAGTTCTCGACCCCTGGGATGTGAACTGCGGAGATCAGGCAGCCGTTTTCCTCCACCCAAGCTAGAATGCGGTGGACTTCGGTGAGGGCCTGAGTACTTCTGGTCCCTCCCTGATGATTTATGTAGGCGACGGCCGTCGCATTGTCGGACTGTACCCGAATGGGTTGTCCTGACAGGAATTTCTGAAACGCCAGGAGCGCCAGATAGACCGCCTTGATCTCCAGCACGTTGATCTGCAACGCCGACTCCGACTGAGTCCAGAGGCCTTGAGCCCTGTGGTGCAAGAACACCGCACCCCAGCCCTTCAGACTGGCGTCGGTGGTCACCACTAACCATGACGGTTTTAGGAAGGACCGTCCCCGTGACAGATGATGTGGCTGTAGCCACCACTGTAGGGAGTCCCTGGTTGGTTGTGACAGCGTCACCAGCCGATTCAAAGAAATCGTCCTCTTGTCCCATCTGCGAAGAATCTCCAGCTGGAGAGGACGGAGGCGAAACTGTGCGAACGGCACCGCCTCTATCGCCGCTACCATGCGACCCACCAGTCTCATCAATACCCGTAGGGATGACTGTGGAGACAGGAGGACATTCTGCACTCCTGATTGGATCGCAAGCTGCTTGGCTTGAGGTAGGGACACCAGGGCCGAGTCCGTGTGGAAGTCCATGCCCAGATATGTCAATGACTGGGTCGGAACTAGGGTCGACTTTTGAATGTTGATAAGCCACCCGAACCGTTCCAGGGACTTCATGGTCACCTCCAGGCTCACCCGACAAAGGTCTTCCGATGGCGCCCTGACCAACAGGTCGTCCAAATAGGGTATGACGGCGTGTCCCTGCGCATGCAGGAGAGCCATCATGGAGGCCATCACCTTTGTGAACACCCGCGGTGCTGAGGCTAGCCCGAATGGCAGTGCCACAAATTGGAAGTGCTCTTCCCCCACTGCGAATCTCAACCAGCGCTGATGAGCTGGTGCAATGGGGACGTGAAGGTAAGCGTCCCTGATATCGATGGACGCTAGGAAGTCTCCCTGTGACACAGCCGCAATCACTGAGCGCAGGGATTCCATGCGGAACTTCCGAACCAACACGTGACGGTTGAACAACTTGAGGTCCAACACCGGGCGAAAAGAGCCGTCCTTCTTTGGGACAATAAAGAGGTTGGAGTAAAAACCCCTGAACCTCTCTTCCGTGGGCACAGGGACCACCACTCCGTCTCTGCGGAGTCCCTCCAACACCAGGTGAAAAGCCTGAGCCTTTTCTGGGGATGGAACCGACCGATGGAATCGGTGTATTGGTCGTGACGTCAGCTCTATCCTGTAACCTCTTGAGACTACGTCTCGAACCCACTGATCGTGAATGTGAAGAAGCCACTTGTCCTGAAAGCGGGACAGGCGGCCCCCCACCTGTGGGGAGGCAGGACGAGAGAGCGAGTCATGTCGAGGCGGGCTTGGGGGTGGCAGCCGCTGCCCCCGCCGGCTTCTTCTGACGACTCTTGGAACGCCACTGAGTAGCAGGCTTGCCCCCTCGGTCTGAGCGAGTGGACGCCGTTGATGACTGTGAACCGGAGCGAAAGGACCACTGCTTAGGGTTCCTTTTCACGGTGTACCGTGGCTTAGGCTTGTTCTGCGGTATCTTAGACTCAGCAGAATCCTTTATCAATTTGTCCAGTTCGGTGCCAAAAAGCCTGTCACCAGCGAACGGAAGATTTTGTAAAATCTTCTTAGATGTGGCATCTGAGTCCCAAAGACGCAGCCACAACAGCCTGCGGATCGCAATTGCATTGGCCGAGGCCACAGCAGAGCGAGTGGCAGTTTCCAAAGATGCCGTCCTGGCATAGTCCGCATAGGCCCTTGCTCTCTCAGTGAGAGCCAGGACCTCTGGACTGGACCTAGCTAGATCAGTGATACCATCCAAACAGATAGTAATCGCTTGTAGGGTCCAGACCGCGGCAAAATTAGGGGCAAACGAAGACCCCACAGCCTCATAGGAAGACTTGGCGAGTTGCTCGACCTGTCTATCAGTAGCATCCTTCAACGAGGAGCTATCAGAGGCAGAAAACAAGGAGCGCGCAGCAATCCTAGTCATGGAAGCATCCACCTTGGGGGACTGCGACCATTCCTGGAGCGCCTCCTGGGGAAAGGGAAAGCGATTGTCCTTAGTTTTACGGACATAACGCCGCCCAGGGTGCAACCTGGGAGCTTTAATCACCCTTCCGAAATTAGTGTGGTCCATGAAGGAGCCACTTGGTCTAGCCTCTGGCCGCAGCCATTGGTATATCTCCTTGGGGTGTACAGTCACCTCCTCAGGAGGAGTGACAAGACGCAATGTCTCATTGATGGAGGACACCAGATCCTCCACCCCATCTGGAGGTTCAGACATAGACCCAAGAGTAGAACCCCCATCATCTTCCTCACCATCAGAGGAACGCTCCTCCTCAGAGAGAGTCTGGAGCTCAGGAGAAGCCTCACGGGCTCGCTTAGGGGGTCTTACAGCAGAAGTAAGAGACACCCGGGGGTAACTAGGAGGAGTAGCTGGGTTCTCCAGTCTCCTATGCAGAGCCTCCAGGGTTTGCGACATGGAGGACATCTGGGACAGCAGAGATTCATTAATCTTATTCTGCGTTTCCCATGGCCCTGGGATCACCTGAACCTCAGGGTATAATCCCGGATTTGCAGACTCAGTAGTAGCAGACCGGGCCTCTGGGCGTCCGCAGTTATTGCAGGACCCCTCCACCAGTGTCCCGTTGCATGTAGCGCAGGTAATGGTGACCACTGCCGCCTTAGCAGCATGCTTCCCAACTGAGGACATCACCACAGTGAGGGGAACAAACCGGGAATCCCGGTGGCTTACCGACCGCAGTAAAGCGGTAGGAGGAAGCGGTGTGTGTGTGTGACCTCCGCGAGTTCCGGTCTCCCTTGCAAGTGCAGACACGCGCTGCAGCCAGATCCCAGCCGGGAAGTGAGGGAGAAGATGGCCGCCTACAGTGAAGATGTGGGCGGAGCCAGGAACACGCGGGAAGAACACACAACACGCCCAGCGGTGAAGTCACCATAAGGGCTGCCTCCTCCTCCTCCAGACTGCCTCAGCAATGGAGGTGCCGGAGCCCGCAGCGCGGGAAAAGAATGTGAATATCACCACACACACTCTCAGACTGCATGTACACATAAAAACACTCGCAGTCTATAGCCTCAGCCCCTGTGACACACAGGGCGGTCAGCCAGGGCGACCCCAGCACAGGGTCACCGCCAGAACCGCGGACCCGAGGGTAACCGCGCGGTCTGAGTGTCATGACACCACAGTGACAGACACTACCCCCAGGCACACAGGAGACACACCAGGTGCCTCAGTGCCGGTCCGGTCTGTAAGCACCTTTAGGGAGGCCTCGGACGGGGGTACAGCACCAGTCCGGAGTGTAAGCACCATTTAGGGAGGCCTCGGACTGGGCTGGCTCCGTCCGGTCTGTAAGCACCATTTAGGGAGGCCTCGGACGGAGCGGAGCTGTGCAAGGCTCCAGGCTCCCCCTTACCAGAGCCTCCATGGAGGGATGGAAAGGAAGGAGCGCGACAGCGTACCGGGAGAACACTGAAGTGTCCAGGCTAAAAGCCCTCCGGTACCTCCACCAGCGTGTTCCGCAGAGGGTGAGCGGGGAGACTGTCGAGGGTCCCGAGCGGGACCATTTTACCTTGTCTTCATACGCCATCACGTAAGCTGTGAGAATGCAGTGAAGTGCAAGCAAAGCGTGATCCTCCGAGCACACTAAGTTTAAAACTGAGGATGTCTCCTACGGTGGGGGTTTATAAGCGGAGGAGGCGGTGCTACAAACTTGTAGTACCTAGTGTGACCTCCGGAGGGCAGCGCCCTAAACCCCATTGTCTGGGTCTCCCATTATGATGATCAGAAAATGGTAAATTAAAAACCCAAAAGAAAAATTGTGGAATTGCATTTTTTTTTCTCAATTTCACCACCCTTGGAATTGTTTTTCAGTACACTAGATGATAAAAAGGAGAATTTTGTATACTTACCGTCAGGGTGGATTGATTTAAATCACGCCGATTTAAATCATGATTTAAATCACGATTTAAATCAAAAGTTTTTTTTCTATTTAAATCGGATCGATTTAAATCATGATTTTAATCATGATTTAAATCACTGATTTAAATCAAAAGGTTTTTTTTTAATATAAATCACGATTAAAATGAGAAGTGAGAGCAGTGTGCATGTGCGCCCATAGTTACACGGACGAAACTAGGGGCAACGATCTAACGCCAGGGTGAGGGGGGGACCCCAAAGTAAGTAAAAATCTTTTTTGTTTTACTATATGGCAATAGGTAGGTGTTTAAAAGCAGCATGTCTTAATTGTATAAACTATTAATAGCCTCCACATTTTGTTCATACTGCCCCTTTAATTCCACACTTCTAGCTTGGTTTCAGTTTTGGTTTAGTTTCTTTTTCCCTGCATTCAGTTGACATGCCCAAACTTGTTGGATAGTCAGCAGTACTTGGCTCAGGCTGTAGTAACATCAGCAGTGCTTGGCTCAGGCTGTAGTAACAATCAAACTTCATAAGTGATCTGTGTGAGCCATGGCAGCAGGTCGTAAGAGAGACCCTATTTGGGTTCATTTTGTTGAGATGCCAGCAGCAGATCTTGGAAAGAAAGGTGCAAGAGCAAAGTGCAAATACTGTGCAAAACTGTTAAAAAGTACTTACTCTCTGTAGTTCAATTCTGAGTGTTTAATAGTGCAAATAAAAATTATTAGGTTTCATAATCAACTGTTTTAATATTTTTATTTGTGTAAAACAATTAGATTTGCAAAAAGACAAAGTTTTGCTTGTGTACAACTTGATTAAAAAATCTGATTTAAATCAAATGATTTAAATCAAAAAAATCTGATTTAAATCAAAAAAATCTGATTTTTTTGATTTTTTAAAAAAAATCAAGATTTTTATCCACCCTGCTTACCGTAAATTCCTTTTCTCTTAGCCTCTAATTGGGGGACACAGGACCGTGGGTGTTATGCTGCTGTCCACTAGGAGGCGACACTAAGCAATCTGCAAAAGAGTAACAGTGGCTCCTCCTCCTCAGTATACACCCCTGGGCAGGCACTGCCTCCTCAGTTTTGTGCTAAAGCAGTAGGAGAAGTAACAAGGTTAACCAATACCAACAAAGCCTGGCAAGGCCATAACGTAACATTATAAGAGTAACAAAAACCACTAGAAACAAGGCCGTATGGCCAACAGGGTGGGTGCTGTGTCCCCCAATTAGAGGCTAAGAGAAAAGGAATTTACGGTAAGTATACAAAATTCTCCTTTTCTCCTTCGCCTCATTGGGGGACACAGGACCGTGGGACGTCCCAAAGCAGTCCCTGGGTGGGAAAGACAATGGAACTAATGATACTGAACAAGTCAGTGAACAGAGAAACACCTACAGGTGGGCAACCGCCGCCTGAAGGATGCACCTACCCAGACTAGCGTCCGCCGAGGACTGGGTATGAACACGGTAGTGCTTGGTAAAAGTGTGTAAGGTCGACCAGGTGGCCGCCTTACACACTTGGAGAGCCGAGGCTTGGTGCCGAATGGCCCAGGAGGCCCCCACGGCTCGGGTATCATGTGCCTTGATCCCCGCTGGAAGAGGAGTAGTTTTCATCTTGTAGGCCTCTTGGATAGCTGATCTAATCCATCTAGCCAGTGTAGCCTTGGAAGCTGGCATACCCTTACGGGGGCCTTCCGTCAGAATGAACAGAGCGTCTGACTTACGGAAATGTGCAGTTCTGGAGACATAAATGCGAAGCGCCCTGACGAGATCCAGAGTATGCAGGGCTCGTTCGAACCTGTGAACCGGAGCAGGGCAAAAGGAAGGCAATGAAATATCCTCATTCAAATGGAAAGAGGAGACAACCTTAGGCAGGAATGACGGCACCGGGCGGAGGACGACCTTGTCCTGATGGAACACCAGGAAGGGTGGCTCACAGGAAAGCGCCGAGAGTTCGGACACTCGGCGAAGAGAAGTGATAGCCACTAGAAAACTGAATTAGTCCTTACCGGTAATTCCTTTTCTTGGAGCCTTCCACGACAGCATTGGAGGATGTCGTCCACGCCCTATTGGGGGACAGGAACACAGAGAGGTTAAAAGCCCCTCCCCTTCCTCCGCACTCCAGTGTATTATCAAGATCACCTGAAGACATGGATTACCTGATACACCTGAATCCAAAAATCGACAATAAGGGGGGGAACTGATGCTGTCGTGGAAGGCTCCAAGAAAAGGAATTACCGGTAAGGACTAATTCAGTTTTCTCCCATCGCCTTCCACGACAGCATTGGAGGAATACCACCGATACTCCTCAGGGTGGGACAACTGCCTGTAGGACTTTCCTACCAAAGGACAGATCCCGACTAGAGGACAGATCTAACCTATAGTGGCGAGAAAAGGTGTGGAGGGACGACCACGTAGCCGCTCTGCATATCTGCTCAGATGAAGCTCCAGCCCGCTCCGCCCAGGATGTAGCAGCAGCCCGAGTGGAATGAGCCTTCAACCCCACCGGAGGAGCAAGGTCTTGAGCGACGTAGGTCGAACAGATCGCCTTCATGATCCAGGAAGCGATGGTAGCCTTGGAAGCCTTCTTCCCTTTGTTTTTCCCAAATGCTGAACAAACAGGTTCTGATCTAATCTCCAGGAAGCGGTTGGAGATAGTGGAGGACGGACCGACGGACATCCAAGGTGTGAAACACGGCCTCAGCTGCATTAGCAGGAGAATGACAAAAGGACGGGAGCACCACTTCCTGGGACCGATGAAAATCCGACACAACTTTAGGAAGGAAGGACGGATCCAACCGAAGCGTAATGCGATCATCAGAAACCACGAGGTAAGGCGCCTGGATCGAGAGCGCCTGCAGTTCCCCAACTCGCCTGGCCGAAGTAATGGCTACCAAAAACGCCGTCTTGTGAGAGAGAGATGGAAGGGAAGCAGCAGACAAGGGCTCAAAGGGATCCCGAGAAAGCCCCTGAAGAACAATGTTCAAATTCCAAGTAGGGACAGAAGGCCGAAGCCTGGGACGCAGTCTACAAGCAGAGGTAAAAAATCGTTTGATCCATCGATGGCCAGCAAGATCCTGATCAAACACGGCACCGAGAGCTGAAACCTGGACCTTAAGGGTGCTCGGCTGAAGGCCCAAATCCAAGCCTCGCTGCAAAAAATCCAAATTGAGAGCCACATTAGGATGATGGATATCCGGAATGGAAGGAGCACACCAGGACAGAAAGCGTTTCCAAACCTTCCCGTAAATGGCTTTCGTCACGGGCTTCCTGCTCTGCTGAAGCGTGCGGATTACAGCTTGGGAGAGGCCCTTGGCCGTCAGGATCTCGGCCTCAACAGCCAGGCCACCAGATTGAGCCACTGCGGGTCCGGGTGAAACAGAGGACCCTGGGATAGCAGGTCAAGGTTGTGGGGCAACCGAATCGGACCCTCCAGGCATAGGTCGTGGATAGCGCCGTACCATGCCCTTTTGGGCCACAGGGGAGCCACCAGGATAGCCGTCACCCCCCTCCGCCCGAATCTTCTGCAACGCCTTGGGGAGCAGCGGGATCGGAGGAAACGCATACACCAACCGGAAGTCCCAGCGATGGGCGAAGGCGTCCAGCCCCAGAGGATGGCCCGACCGACTCAGGGAAAAATACGTCGGCACCTTGGCATTGGCTCCCGATGCAAACAGGTCGATTGAAGGGACTCCCCACCTGTCCGTGAGAGAGCGAAACACGTCCGGATGGAGGCTCCATTCGCCAATGTGGACCTCCGTGCGGCTCAAGAAATCTGCCTGTACATTGGCCATTCCCTTCCGAAGTACTGCCGAGGAGGAGAGAAGATGGCGTACTGCCCACAAAAAGAACAGTCTTGCCAGCCCCTGCAAGTGTAAGCCACGAGTACCGCTTTGGTACCGCAAGAAAGCAACCATAGTCACATTGTCTGACAGGACCTTGACATGATGACCGCGGAGAACGTGAGCTGCAGCAAGAAGCGCTTCCTCCACTGCCAGAAGTTTGAAGACTGGCGACTGACCGAGCGACTCCAAATCCCCTGGAACGGTGTGCGAACTACCATCGTGCCCCAACCGGAACCGCTGGCATCAGTGGGAATGGAGGTCACAGGAAGGTGTCTGGGATTCATCCCCAGGAAAGCGAGATTACCACCCCCCCGGGGTCCGGACCCGCGAGTTTAAGGAATCCTGACGTCTGTCCCAGGAACTCAGTATGTGTTCCTGGAGCAGTCGGGAAGGAGCCTGAGCCCATGTTACTGACTGAATGCAGGCCATCATGGCCCCTAACAGGGACATTGCTTCCCGCAAGGAGGGCGACCCCCCTGCCCGGAGGCGGGTCAGATTCACGCGGCGCAAAAGCTGATATTCTGCAGGAAGGAACGAGGTCTGTCTGGAGGAGGCCAGCAAGACTCCCAAAAATTGACGTCGGGTTGCAGGCACCCGTTCCAATTCCCAAAGATTGGGTACCCATCCCAGGGACTGAAGAATCTCCAATGTGTTGGAGACCTTAGTGCGCAGAAGCGCTGCCGAAGGAGCCACCACCAACATGTCGTCTAAATAGGGAAGCATACATATCCCCTGGGTCTGGATGAATGTGATCGCTTCCCCCATGAGTTTGGTAACCTCTGGGCTGACGAAATCACAAAGGGCAGCACATTAAGCCGAGAATGGACCGTCCCGCCTGCCCCGGAGATCGTGAATCGCAGAAAGCGCTTGTGGGACGGGTGAATGGGGACATGAGAATACGTGTTCTGGAGGTCCACAACAACCTGGAGTAGCGCCCCTGGCCCTCCTCTCCAGGAGGAACCGGGGACCCCACACCCGAATCCAACATGTGTCGCAGACCCGACAAGAAAACCCGTGCGAGAGTCCCCCTGAGGAAGGGAGAGGGCTCGAAGACACGGAGGGGCTGGCTCTCGAATTCCAAGCGTAGACCCTCCCAAATGGTCGAGAGGATCCAAGGGCACAAGGAGATCGCTTGCCACTGTGGCAGAAACCGCAGGAGCCGCCCCGCAATGGGGAAGGCGACCTTGTTTAGGAGCGGCTGGTGATGCCGCTGCTGGGGGAGCAAGATATTACGGGTCTTGTTCCCATACTGGAATGCCCAGCGACCAGACTTACCCTTCCCTTTAGACTGGGAGGGTTGGCTGCGCTCAGGCCAAAAGGACTGCCTCCGAAAGGGCTCCTGTTCCGGGAGACACCTTTTCCAGGATGTCATCCAATGCCCTTTGCAAGGGGAGGCCACACAGCTGGAGCTTAGACGTGAACTCCTCATTCCACCTTGTAAGCCACACTGCCCTGCGAGCTGTGTTAGCCAACACTGCGCCCCTGGCGCCAACACGGAACGACTCAGCAGAGGCATCGGCCAGGAAGCCCATAGCACGTCTCAGAAGTGGAATGGAGTCTAAAGCTCCTTCCTGGGAGTACCCTGCAGGATGAATTCTCCCAGCTGGGTGAGCCACTTAAAGAGAGACCTGCTCACATGTAGAGGAAATGTACACCGTTAAAGACATAGCTGCCGCCTCCCAGGATCTTTTGAGGAACTCTCCATTTTACGAACGAGGGGGTCCTTCAACCGGGAGAAATATTCAAAAAGCAACGTGGTCTTATATGCTAAGCTTCCCAAATGGAATACTGCCATAGACCTTCATGTTAGAAGTCCCATTGACTTTATAGAGACTTCCATAGAGATTCCCATTGGGTCTCTCATGAGGTCTCCCATCCAGCCCGTGACTGAGGCTCCTGCTGCTTAGCCTCAACAGTGTGTCAAGGGCATGCACAATGGGTTTACAATAGCAGCTGATTGCTACCCTGGCCACCTGGATGTCCACCTTCGGGACCTCCCAGACAAAGTCATCACCCTCCAATCCACTCGGATGGGGTGAGCCGCTTAGCCTTCAGGCCTCTGAACATTTAGTCCTGCACAGAAGAAGGGGATTCCACCACCTCTACTCCCATGGTACAATGGACAGTGTCCACCAATGCACCCATGGACTCTGTGGAAAAATAGTAGTGTCCAGATTCTCGTGTCTGGACAGAGGCAACAGCGGCAATATCCTCGCCGTCCTCTAACGCTGAGCTCTGGCCAGCCTCTCTAACGCTGAGCTCTGGCCAGCCTCCATGAGATCCACAGAGTCACAATCCTGGAGCTTCCTCTCTTACGGAGGGGGAAGGCCCGGAAGCTGCAGCAAAACCCCGCAGTGCCGAGATAGAAGCCTGCACCTCTTCCCTAATGGATTGGAGCTCCTCAAGCAAGGATGGGGAGTCCATCCTGACAACCCTGTCAGTCATGGCCGACACCTTGTTGTAGGAAGAGGGACATTTTGTGCCGCAGCCACATTATTGCTCCCTTTCACAGACGGCCCTCGTCTCCCTATAGACAAAAAGGGAAGAGAAGGGGGTCCCAGTGTGAGTGCAGGGCTTAAATAACTCTACCCCTTGTGACCACCCCCAGAAACACTTACATGAGCTGGGGGAACGCTGGGCTCTGCAGAAGCAGAGGTGGAAGCCTATCACCTTCCATGTTTTAGGGATCAGCCTTACCTGGGTGTAGCTTCCGGCGGGTACTTATCCAGAAGTACCGTGCCCCCAACGAGGAACACCTGTTCCCTCCCTCCTCCTGGTCACCGGCCGCGGGCGGTAGCGCGCGAAAGTCCTGCTGGGTTCCCTGGAGCCGCGCCCAGCCTGCCACAGCCCTTACAGGAGCCGCCGCCCGAAACCGGAAGTGTCATCCCGGAACCGGAAGTGCCATCCCCGAAACCGGAAGTGCCTCCGCGGCACCTCTGATGCATGCCCCAGGGACCGCAGCTGGAGGAGGGAGACGCCGGAGAGCTGAACAGGCCTCCGGCGTTGCAATACACGGCCTGCTTTGCCCCGTAGGACGCAGGAAGGCCGGATGGTCCCACCACGGGAGCCCCGAGAAGGAGGAGGAGGCCGCCCCCGACGTCCATCCCTGGCCCGGCTGTAAGTACACCCCAATGCTGCCTCTGCCGGCCTGACAGCACTGGAACCTCTCCATGCCCCAAGGGGGACAGGAAGACACTGGAGTGCGGAGGAAGGGAAGGGGCTTTTAACCTCTCTGTGTTCCTGTCCCCCAATAGGGCGTGGACGACATCCTCCAATGCTGTCGTGGAAGGCGATGGGAGAAAAACCACCTTCAGAACCAGAAAGTGGAGGGAGATATCCCGAAGAGGTTCAAAGGGAGGTTCCTGCAGAGCCGTAAGTACCAGGTTAAGGTCCCATGTATCTAACGGTCGTTTGTACGGAGGGACGATGCGATTAACTCCCTGGAGAAAAGTTTTAACCTGCGGCTTAACAGCAAGGCGACATTGAAAGAGTACTGAAAGAGCCGAGACCTGACCCTTAAGGGAACCTAGTGAGAGACCAGACTCCAACCCCGACTGAAGGAACCCTAGAACTAGCGGCAAGGAATAGGGAAGAGGGGGTTGATCTCGAGAAGAGCACCATGCGAAGAAAGCTTTCCAGGTGCGATGATAAATCTTTGCCGATGCCGACTTACGAGCTCTGATCATGGTCTGAATAACGGCAGGGGAGAAACCCGCTTGGGTTAGTACCCAGGTCTCAAGGGCCACGCCATCAAATTCAGGGCGTCTGAATTCTGGTGGTAAAACGGTCCCTGCGACAGAAGGTCGGGACGACAAGGGAGGCGCCAAGGAACGTCCGCCGCGAGCTGGACGAGATCGGCGTACCATGCCCGTCTGGGCCAGTCTGGGGCTATGAGAATGAGTTGAATGCCCTCTTGTTTTATCTTCCGCACGACTCTGGGAATGAGAGGCAGAGGAGGGAAGATGTAAGGCAGATGGAACTGGGACCAGTTCTGAACTAGGGCATCCGCCCCTAGTGCTTGCGGGTCGTGAGATCTGGCCATAAACCTGGGAACCTTCGTGTTGAGGCGAGATGCCATCAGGTCTACGTTCGGGTCCCCCAGCGACGGCAGATTTGTTGGAACACGTCGGGGTGTAGGGACCACTCTCCCGAGTCCATGCCCTGGCGGCTGAGAAAATCCGCTTCCCAGTTCTCCACTCCTGGGATATGAACTGCTGACAGCGTTGAGTTCGTCGATTCTGCCCAGTGGAGAATGCGTTGCACTTCGTGCATGGCCTGGAGACTGTGTGTTCCGCCTTGATGGTTGATGTATGCCACGGCCGTGGCATTGTCCGACTGAATCCGTACCTGTGTGCCTGCCAGCATGGAATGAAAGGCCTTCAGAGCTAGAAATATGGCCCGGATTTCCAGGAGATTGGTGGGCTCGGCCGACTCCGCTGGGGACCATGTTCCCTGTGCTGTGTGATGACGATGTACCGCTCCCCATCCGCTGAGGCTTGCGTCGGTGGTGACTATCTTCCAGCAAACCGGTAGAAAGGACCTCCCCCTTGTGAGGGAACGAGGTTTGAGCCACCAATGGAGGGAACTCCTTGCTGCAGGTGACAAACGGAATAACTTGTCCAGGGCAGAAGGATTCCTGTTCCACGAAGTCAGAATTGCCCGTTGGAGAGGCCTGAGGTGAAGTTGAGCAAACGGCACCGCTTCCATAGAGGCAACCATCCTTCCCAAGACTCTCATGGCGAACCGAAGTGAATGAGGACACGGCCGTAGAAGACTGTGGACCCCCTGTCGAAGGGCCTTCGCCTTGTCCTGAGGGAGGAGGACCAGACCCCTGGGGTGTTGAAAAGCATCCCGAGGAATGTTAGAAATTGTGACGGAACTGGCGATGACTTCCGCAGATTCACCAACCAGCCTAGCCGACGCAGGGTGTCCACCGTGATGGAAACACTCTGCTGACACTCCCTGAAGGAGGGAGCTTTGATGAGCAAATCGTCTAGGTATGGTAGGACTACCATTCCTCTTGTGTGCAGTATGGTCATGACAGCCGCCATGACCTTGGTGAACACCCTGGGGGCCGTCGCTAGGCCAAACGGGAGGGCCACAAACTGATAATGATCCCGGTCGATGGCGAATCGGAGAAACCGCTGGTTAATTGTCGCGATCGGGATATGGAGGTAAGCGTCCTGTATGTCGATGGACGCGAGAAATTCGTCCTTCTCCATGGACGCTATGATGGAGCGCAGTGACTCCATGCGGAAATGCCGAACCTTCACGAAGGAGTTTAACTGTTTCAGATCCAGAATGGGGCGAACAGCCCCTCCTTTTTTGGGTACCACAAACAGGTTCGAGTAGAACCCTTCGAAGCGTTCGGCTGGCGGTACCGGAATGATGACACCGGCTTTCAAAAGGGAATCGACCGCCTGAAAGAAGGCGCGAGCTTTGGGGGGATGAGCAGGTGGGATTGACAGAAAAAAACGATTTGGAGGATAGGCCGTGAATTCTATGGCGTATCCGGAAGACACCAAGGTGTGTACTCACTTGTCGTCGGTAGAAGCGAGCCAGACCTGACGAAAGCGAGAAAGTCGGCCGCCAACCTGAATAGTGTCTCCCGAAGGGGGGGAGTCAGGAAGAAGAAAATCTGCTACTCTTACCCCCAGTGGCATCTGAAATCAATTGATCCAGCTTTTCGCCGAATAAATGTCCACCGTTGTACGGAAGGCAGGTGAGCGACTTTTTAGACGCTGCATCTGCTTTCCACTCTCTCAACCAGAGGGCTCGCCTGATGGTTATGGCGTTGGAAGCCGCAGCCGCGGCACAGTTAGCTGAATCGAAGGCAGCATGCATGGAGTATTCGGCGGTCACCGCTATTTGGGCAACCTGGTCTAACAAGGCCGGATCGACCTGCAAAGACCATAGGGCCGAGTGTACGGAATTAGCTCTAGTCATAATAGCCTTTGAGGCCCAAACCTAGGCAAAGGCAGGCCCTAGAGAAGAGCCTGAGGCCTCAAAGACGGACTTCGCCATCTGCTCCACCTGACGGTCAGTGGCGTCCTTTATGGATGAACTGTCCAGTAAGGACAGGAGGGTCTTAGTAGCGAGACGAGAAACAGGAGGGTCCACCTGTGGCGGATCTGTCCAATCCTGGGTGACCTTAGGCAGAAAAGGATAACGCGTTTCCAGCGCCTTACGGTTACCAAACCTTTTGTCAGGGTGTAACCTATGTTTTTTGAGGATTTCCTGGAACTCTGGATGGTCCGAGAAATGCTTGTGTGGTCTCCTGGCCCTTTTAAAGGACACCTTATGCTCTGGAGTATCAGCCGGAGGGCCTGACACCTCCAGAACCTGGTTAATGGAAGTAATTAAATCCTCCACCAACGCGACCGTATCGGTCGTATCCAAATCTAGGGAGTCATCTAAGTGATCCTCCGAGCTCGAAGAGCAGAGACCTTCGGAGTCCTGCGCGTCATCTTGACGCCTTCGGGAAGCAGAGGCTGCAGAGCCTGCATTGGACTCTGGAGAAGGTGGTGGTCTCTTACGGCCAGAGTCGGAGGCTGACGGGTCAGGGTCAGCAGTCTGTCGCGGTTCTGGGACTTCCTGCTGCGACGCAGAAGCCTGAACAGCGGCTGCAGGTGGCGAACGGGCTTGCATAAACTGCAGCAGTGTGTCAGACAATCTGTCCATGGACTGCGTCATATTCTGAGACATGACCGTGGCCCACGCAGGGGTAGGGTCAGGGGCACTGTTAGAAGCCCGGGTAGTGGGGGTCTCAGTGTCCGCAGCCTGCGTGCAGCTCTCACAATGTGGCGAGGTGCATCCTGCAGGGAGGTCAGCCTGACAAATAGTGCAGGTAGCATAGTAAGTGCTGGCTGCCTTGGAGCCTTTCTTACTCTTATTGCCAGACATTGTGGTATGGGCCAGTGAGAAGTATATAAGGTAACCAGGAGTCCCCTGTGTAATCAGGCACTGTCTAGCTGTCCAGCTAGGTGCCTGGGCCCTTAGTTGAGGGGCTGAGTAGGGTCACTGTGGTCTAACAGTGCCTGTTGCAGGGGATACAGAGGGGAGAGAAAGAGAGAGACAGAGAAACCTCTGCAGAGGAGATCCCTGCAGAGGTCTTACCAGCCCCCAGCGCCGCTGTGACAGGCCGCCTGGATCCTGTGTCCCCCCGGATGGCTGAGGCCGGGTCCACGTGCAGGGCTAATGGCGTCCGTGCAGGAGAAGGAGGAAGGGGCGGAGCTAAACGGGCGGGCTCCTTGCTGGAAAACGCGCCCATTCTCGGCTCCGCCCCCAGTATGACGCGCGTCCGCGTCATCCGGCGGGGCGGGACGGGGGCGGTGCAGGGGTTGCGGCCTCCGCGCTAGGCCCAAGCCGGGGCCTCAATTAGTTGAGGCCTCCGGAAATAGTGAGGGGCCGGCGCGGAGGCGCGAAAACGGCGCTGGGGGGCCCAGAAAAACGGGAAAAGAAAAGTCCCGGGGGTATAGAGGAAGGTACTGGCGGGGGAACCGCCAGTATATCAGGGGGATGCTCCACAGTATGTGCAAGCTGCTCCAGTGGATGCAGCTGCACGTCCTTGTGCTGTGTGCCCCTCAGCTGTGCAGGCTGTGCATAAGCACTGGAAGCCTGTGCTGGTTTGCAAGAGCCCCCTCCATGCAGCCTCAGCATCTTGAAGCTGTATATCCTGCTAGCCTTGCTGCAGGCAGCCGTACAATCTCCAGCCCATGCAGCCAGGGGCTGCTGATACCTGTGGTGCCACTGCCTAAAACACCCAGGGGTGATTAGGGGACGTCATCTTGCAGGCCGTCAGCTTCTACTTCACCTCAGACCGAAGAGAATGAGGAAGGAGGGTGTTATGCTGGGCTGTCTCAACTTTAACCCAGCAACCCAACAGTGGGAGGCCGAGAAAGGAGTACGGCATATGTATGGATTCTCAACCTCAACCTAGCGCCCCAACAGTGGGTGGCCGAGGAGGGAGCATGCCGGGGGTCACACCGGACCCACTTTTCTTCATCGGAAGAAAAAGATGAGAGTAAAAATGGTCGTGTGCCTCCTTCGACACTAAGCAAAAACTGAGGAGGCAGTGCCTGCCCCAGGGGTGTATACTGAGGAGGAGGAGCCACTGTTACTCTTTTGCAGATTGCTTAGTGTCGCCTCCTAGTGGACAGCAGCATAACACCCACGGTCCTGTGTCCCCCAATGAGGCGAAGGAGAAATGAATGATGTTATTCAAAAGTACAACTTTTCCCACAAAAAAAACAAGCGCTCATATGTCTAAATTGATGGAAAAATATAAAAGTTATGGCTCCTGGAAGAAGGGGAGGGAAAACATAAAATGCAAAAACAGAAAATCGCCGGATGGTGAAGGGGTTAATACAATGCTGCTAATCCAGATTATAGTTTATACTGTGCTGTGTAACATATATATCATATATGGCAGGTAATATGTGACTTTTGACATTTTCATGTTTACTTTGTATCTTGCAAATATTTTAAAAAGTTTTTTTTCCAACATAAAACCCTGTTCTTATGTGATGAAATATTGCGCTACTTACCTAAATATTTAAGGTTGATTTTTGGAGACAGGACAAACTTTCCAATACATTTTGCAGCTTTCTCAAATAAATCAGACTTTGGATAAATTGTATAAATAGTTTGAACACATTCAAAAAGAATAGCTGAAAGAGAAAAGCCATAAAGATCACATAAAATCTCTGGTTTCTCAAGGGGCAGAGATACATTTGTTAAGCAGGAATCTCCATGCAGACTGGGCACCGCCTCGTGTCATGTGAACAGTTTCAGCGAATCACATTAAAAGTAACCAACTCCAATGGCTATGAAAATTAGTCCATTTAGATGGGTCGTTAATCCTAGGAATGCGCATTCTCGATTATTGGCATCGCTAAACAGGCTGACAAGCACCTGTAAGTAAAACACTCGCTCATTGGGTGCAAGGAATAGTTTACTAAAGGGAACTTGTCAGGTCCCCTGAGCCCTCTAAACTACAAACAGGGATGTTTGTGCCAAAGTTCCCTGCCTAACCATCTTTGTCTAATGCTATTTCCACAATCCAATGTTACAAAGGATTAATATTGCCTGTTTTGCCTATGCTATTTAGGGCTTTGACTAGTCAAGGGGGCATTGTATTCCTTGACTAGTCTGCCCCTGAGGGCGTGATAACATGGTTATGGGTCCCATACTCAGAGCTGCAGAACTGCAGAAGACTCCTGATCATGTGCAGAGCATCTCTGAATCTGGGACCCATACACACAACACAGAGGCACAGCGACACTGAATGAGACAAGATTACCATGAGCCGACGGTGACTCCTTGAAAACATGTTATCACGCCTGTGATAACACAGAAAGAGGATAGACTAGTCTGGGGAAACAAAGCCTTCTTGACTACTCAAAGCCATAATTAGCATAGGGAAAACAAGCAATGTAAATTATTTTTTGTAACACTGGATTCTGATAATAGCTTTAGACAGAAATAGGCAAGTAGGGAATTTTGGCCCAAACAGGTGCTGTTCATAGTTTAAAGGGCTTAGGGGACCTGACAGGTTCCCTTAAATATACGACATTACAACATTCTTGGCTGCACATCATCCTGCGTAAACAGAACTTATGCTGCCCATAAAATGATATTCCATATGCACCAAAATATTGTCTTAGCAATGGCTCAGGGTGCAGAGTGACAGCTGATCTGTCTAATTAGGCCTCAAACAACTATTGCCGACATGTCTAAATGTGCCATTAAAACCTGAAAACACCTGAACAGAGCTGGTATTGTTTTGCAGACGTTTTTGGAAGAGCAAAGTCTGGCAGAAATAAATTAAAGAGAATGCGACAGGTCCTCTATGCCCTCCAAATCACACATATTTGTATATTTCCATCTAACTACCCTGCCTTTATAATGTCTGATGCATAAAAAGGAGATTTTTGTGTACTCACCGTAAAATACTTTTCTTTTAGCCTCTAATTGGGGGACCACAGGACCGTGGGTGTTATGCTGCTGTCCACTAGGAGGCGACATTAAGCAAGATCTGCAAAAGATTTACAGTGGCTCCTCCTCTGCAGTATAAACCCCAGGAACAGGCACTGCCTCACCAGTTTTGTGCTAAAGCAGTAGGAGAAGTAAATAAAGTTAACAAAGCCTGTGAAAAGGCAACTATGCAAGAGCTCAAGAGCAACATGACAAACCAAAAAGGCCTGAATTCGGGCAACAGGGTGGGTGCTGTGTCCCCCAATTAGAGGCTAAGAGAAAAGGATTTTACGGTGAGTACACAAAAATCTCCTTTTCTACTTCGCCTCATTGGGGGACACAGGACCATGGGACGTCCCAAAGCAGTCCCAAGGTGGGAAAGAACAATGGAGCGAAGCAATAGAAAAAAACTACAGAAAAAAAGAGGCTCCTACAGGTGGACTACTGCCGCCTGGAGGATGCATCTACCCAGGCTTGCATCTGCCAAGGACTATGTATGAACACTCAAGTGTTTAGTAAACGTGTGTAGGCTGGACCAGGTGGCCGCCTTACACACTTCTTATGCTGATGCCTGGTGCCGAATGGCCCAGGAGGCCCCCACCGCACGAGTAGAGTGCGCCCAGATACTGGCCGGAAGTGGCGAATTTTTTATCCAGTAGCATCCTGAATAGTGGATCTGATCCATCTAGCCAGAGTAGCCTTTGAAGCCGGCATGCCGCTGTGGCTGCCTTCCGGAAGAAGGAAGAAAGAGTCAGACTTCCAAAAAAGGCGCAGTCCTGGACACGTATATGCGAAGCACCCTGACAAGGTCCAGCGTATACAGAGCCCTCTCAATCTAATGAACCGGTGCCGGGCAAAGGGATGGCAAGGAAATCTCCTCATTAAGGTGGAATGATGACACCACCTTCGAAAGAAAGGACGGAACCGGATGGAGTACAACCTTATCCTGGTGAAACACTAGGAAAGGTGGTCTGCAAGAGAGTGCTGCTAGTTTTGACACTCGGCGGAGAGAAGTAATTACCACCAGAAAAACTACCTTCTGAGTCAGAAGGTGGAGCGAGATCTCCCTAAGGGGCCCAAAGGGCAGTCCTTGCAACGCAGTCAGTACCAGGTTAAGGTCCCATGCGTCCAACGGTCTCTTACAAGGGGAAACCAGTCGGCAGACTACCTGAAGAAAGGTCTTCATCTGCGGCGTAGTCGCAAGGTGTCGTTGAAAAAGAACTGAAAGAGCTGAGACTTGGCCCTTAAGGGAACCTAGGGACAGTCCCGTCTCCAGCCCCAACTGAAGAAACCCAAGGACCTTAGGCAGGGAATAGAGCAATGGACAGTGAGCTCGTGAGGTGCACCATGTGAAAAAGGCCTTCCAGGTGCGATGGTAAATCAGAGCAGAAGCCGGCTTCCATGCTCTGATCATGGTTCCTTTTACGTCCGGGAAGAAACCCGCTTGGGTCAAATCCCAGGTCTCAAGGGCCACGCCGTCAAATTCAATGCTCCTGAATTCTGATGGTAAAAGGGTCCTGAGAGAGGTCTGGACTATCTGGGAGGTGCCAAGGAATGTCTGCTGCGAGCTGGAAGAGGTCAGCATACCATGCACATCTGGGCCAGTCTGGGGCTAGGAGTATGCCTGGAATGCCCTCCTGTTTGATCTTCCGTACTACTCTGGGGATTAGTGGTAGAGAAGGGAATATGTAAGGAAGTTGGAATCGCGTCTAATCCTGAACTAAGGCATCTGCTCCCAGAGACTGCGGGTCGTGTGACCTGGTCATGAAGTTGGGGACCTTGTCATTGAAGCGTGATGCCATCAGGTCCCCATCCGGGGTTCCCCAGCGATGGCATATTTGTTGAAAGACTTCGGGATGCAGGGACCACTCTCCTGAGTCTATGCCTTGACGACTGAGGAATTCTGCTTCCCAATTGTCCACTCCCAGGATGTGTACGGCTGATAGCACAGATTGTGTTGATTCTGATCAGTGGACAATGTGCTGCACTTCTCTCATCGCCTGGACACGGTGGGTTCCTGCTTGGTGATTGACATATGCCACGGCCATGGCATTGTCCGACTATATCCTGATATGGTATCCTGCCAGGAAACGATTGAAGGCATTCAGTGCTAGGAAGATGGCCCGAATCTCTAGGAGATTGATGGGAATAGTCAATTCCGATGGGGACCATTTGCCCTGGGCCCTGTGGTGTCAGTACACTGTGCCCCATCCCATCAAGCTTGCGTCGGTGGTTAGGACTTTCCAATGAACCAGAAGAAAGGATTTCCCTCGCGTGAGGGAGACTGGTCTGAGCCACCAGTGGAAGAAGCATTTGGTTGCAGTTGACAGCCAGAACTAGAGAAAAGGGACTCTTGTTCCAGGACGTAAGAATGGCTAGCTGGAGAGGCCTGAGGTGAATCTGGGCAAAAGGGACTGCTTCCATTGCTGCAGCCATCCTACCTAGGACTCTCATAGCAAACAGGAAGGAACGAGGTGACGGATGAAGGAGGGTGCAGACTCCTTGACGGAGAGCCTGTGCTCTTTCTTGAGGAAGGAGCAACAGACCTGTAGGAGGTATTGAATTGCATTCCCAGGAAAATCAGAGACTGTCATGGGACTGGCAAAGACTTTTGGAGGTTGACCAACCAGCCTAGGTGACGTAGCATGTCCAGTGTGATGAGGACGCTTTGTTCGCAATCCTTGAATGTGGGCGCCTTGATGAGCAAGTCGTCCAAGTATGGAAGGATAACTACTCCTTTTGAGTGGAGAATGGTCATGACAGCCGCCATGACCTTGGTGAACACTATGGGGGCTGTGGCAAGTCCAAACGGGAGAGTCACAAATTGGTTATGGTCCTAGTCGATTGCGAACCGGAGAAATCTTTGATGAGCCGAGGAGATTGGTATATGCAGGTACGCATCCTGTATATATATGGAGGTGAGAAATTCTCCCTTTTCCATGAATGATATTATGGAGCGAAGAGACTCCATGTGGAAATGGCGTACGTGAACAAATTTATTTAGTTGTTTTAGGGTCAGAATGGGCCGTACTGTACCTCCCTTTTTGAGGACCATGAACAGGTTTGAGTAGAACCCGTGAAAGCGCTCGGCCTGTGGGACCGGCACAATGACTCCTGTCTTTAGAAGTGAGTCGACAGCCTGGAAGAAGGCGCGAGCCTTGGATGGTGGTTTTGTGTGGATGGACAGAAAAAAACTATTGGGCGGTCGGGACATGAACTCTATGTTGTAACCAGAAGACACTAGTTAGCCAGGCTTGACGAAAGTGTGAAAGTTGGCCGCCTCCAGTGGGAAAGGCGGTGATGTCAGAGCAGGAGGCTGGCCGCCCCGCCTCCTGCAGTGACATCACCGCTTATACCCACCCTGCTCCGTGTTAACCATGGAGCAGGGCGGGTGTAAGCGGTGACATCACCGCAGTGGGCGGAGCAAAGCGGCCATCACTGCAATAAGCTCTGTGTTATGCTGCAGTCGAGGGAGTCAATGTTTGGCATCAGGGAGGCGGCGGTGGGCAGATTAAACATGCAGGGGGTGTGAAACTGCCCTTTGGCTCCAGCCACAAGCCACCTCCTATTTGGCTCCACAATGTAAGTTTTTAAAGTGTATTATCTCGGGGTACAGGGGGGGCGCCTTGCCTGGATGCAGCAGACATGCTGCATTCAGTGCTGTAATTAGATCACCATGTGTGGTTGGTGACCAACTTTAACAGTGGCTCCTCCTCTGCAGTATACAGCCCTGGGCAGGCACTGCCTTAACCAGTTTTGTGCTAAAGCAGTAGGAGAAACTTAGCATAGACAACTGTGTAACAATGCCTGTAGTAAGGCAACTATATACCAACCTGTTTGCAATGAGGTATGTACAAACTCAAGAACACTCTGAGAACTGACACACGGCCCGAATCGGGCAACAGGGCGGGAACTGTGTCCCCCAATTAGAGGCTAAGAGAAAAGGAATTTACGGTGAGTACACAAAATTCTTCTTTTCTCCTTCACCTCATTGGGGGACACAGAACCATGGGACGTCCTAAAGCAGTCCCTGGGTGGGAATAGCAATGGAACGACCCTTGCCTAAAGACAGGCACCTACAAATGGGCTACTGCCGCTTGCAGGACCCGTCTACCCAGACTTGCATCTGCTGATGGCTGGGTATGGACACTGTAGTGTTTTGTAAACGTGTGTAGGCTAGTCCAAGTGGCTGCCTTACACACCTGTTGTGCCGATGCCTGGTATATAATAGCCCAAGACGCCCCAACCGCACTGGTCGAATGTGCCTTGATACTGTCCGGAATAGGTACATTTTTGAGCTGGTAGGCCAGTTAAATAGTGGATTTGATCCACCTAGCCAGAGTAGCCTTTGCCGCTGGCATGCCTCTGCGGCTGCCTTCTGTCAGAATGAAAAGAGAATCTGACTTTCGAAATGGGGCTGTCCTAGACACATAGATACGCAGTGCCCTGACAAGGTCTAGCGTATGCAGCGCTTTTTCAATCCGATGCACCGGCGCTGGAGACAGTGATGGCAGAGAAATTTCTTCATTGATATGGAGAGCGGACACTACCTTTGGTAGAAAGGATGGTAATGTACGTAGTACAACCTTATCCTGGTGAAATACCAGGAAAGGTGCTCTGCAAGAGAGTGCTGACAGTTCTGACACCCTGCGTAGGGATGTGATTGCTACCAGAAAAACCACTTTGAGAGATAGACGTTTGAGCTCAATATCCTGAATGGGCTCAAAAGGTGGGTTCTGCAACCCTGACAACACTAAGTTGAGATCCCATGTATGTTGCGGTCTTCGGTATGGTGGAATCAACCGGGCGACCCCTTGAAGAAATGTCTTGACCTGCGTTTTTTTCGCTATGCGTTGTTGAATCAGCACTGAGAGCGCTGAAACTTGGCTCTTTAGTGAACCTAGAAACAATCTGTTATCCAGGCCCGACTGCAAGAAACAAAGCACCCTAGGTAGTGAAAATGGTAGGGGCTCCTGATTTCATGATACGCACCAGGAAAGGAAAGCTTTCCAGGTGCGATAATTCTTTGCGGAAATCGGCTTTCGCGCTTTGATCATAGTACGAATGACCTCTTGTGAAAAACCTGCGTTATTCAATATCCAGGTTTCAAGGGCCACGCCTCACATTTAGCACTTTTGAATTCTGGTGGAAGAACGGGCCTTGCGACAGAAGATCTGGCCGATCTGGCAGCCACCACGGCACACCTGCTGTGAGCTGGACGATGTCTGGGTACCAAGCGCGTCTGGGCCAGTCTGGCGCGACGAGGATGATTGTCACCCCTTCTTGTCCGATTTTTCGCACCACGCTGGTTATCAGCGGCAGAGGTGGAAATATGTACGGGGAGTTGGAACAGTGTCCAATCGTGCACCAGAGCATCCACCCCTATCGACTGTGGATCTTTGTGACCTGGTCATGAAATTGGGGACTTTCGCGTTGAACTGTGATGCCATGAGGTCTACATCCGGATACCCCCAGCACTGGCAAATTTGTTGAAACACGTCGGGATGCAGGGAACACTCTCCTGAATCCACGCCCTGGTGACTTAGGTAGTCTGCTTCCCAAGTGTCTACTCTTGGAATGTGCACCGCTGACAGGACTAATGCCGTCGATTCCACCCAGTGAAGGATGTGTTGCACTTCTTCCATTGCCTTGACACTGCGGGTTCCCCCTGGTGATTGACCTATGCCACGGCCGTGGCATGGTCTGCCTGAATCCTGATGTGAGCCCCCGTCAGGTACCGTTAAAATGCTTGTAATGCTAGGTAGATGGCTCGCATCTCTAGGATGTTGATCGGCAGACTTGTTTCGTCTGTCGACCATTTTCTCTGTGCTCTGTGATGTACGTACACTGCGCCCCATCCTGTGAGGCTTGCAACTGTGGTCAGAATTTTCCATTGCTCCGGGAGAAATGATTTCCCCCTTGTCAGCTACCCTGGCCAGAGCCAGCAATGCAGCGACTGTTTGGTGGCCTTCGATAGGCGGAACCTCTTGTCTAGGGAAACTGTGTTCTTGTCCCACTCCTTGAGAGTGGCCAGTTGAAGACCCCTGAGATGTAGCTGTGCTAACGGCACCGCTTCTATCGCTGCTACCATCCTGCCCAGAAATCTCATGGTAAACCGGAAGGATCGAGGGGCAGGGTGCAGTAGATTGCAAACCCCCTGACGGAGTGCATGTGCTTTTTCCATTGGGAGTATCACCAGCCCCTTGGCAGTGTTGAACTGCATGCCCAGGAAAACTAGTGATTGACTTGGGATTGGAGATGATTTTTGTAGGTTGATTAACCAGCCAAGCGTTCGTAACATGTTCACCGTGACAGCGACGCAGCGTTCACAAGTCTTGAAGGTATGAGCCTTGACGAGTAGATCGTCCAGGTATGGAAGAACAACAATCCCTTCAGAATGTAGAATGGTCATGACCACCACCATGACCTTGGTGAATACTCTGGGCACCGTGGCCAGGCCAAAGGGCAGAGCCACGAACTGGTAGTGATCCTGACCTATAGCGAAGCGCAGAAATCTTTGATGTAGAGACGCGATCGGGATATGCAGGTATGCATCTTGTATGTCTATGGACGCGAGGAACTCTCCTCGTTCCATGGATGTTATTATGGACCGGAGAGACTCCATGCGGAATCGTCGAATACGAACAAATTTGTTCAGCTGTTTCAAGTCCAGTACGGGTCTTACCCTGCCTCCTTTTTTGGGTACTATGAACAGGTTGGAGTAGAACCCCTGAAACCGTTCTGCTGATGGCACTGGTACAATGACTTCTGTTTGTAACAGCGAGTCGACTGCCTGAAAAAATGCTAGGGTCTTGTCTTGCAGTTTTGGTGGAACCAATAGGAAAAAACGCTTGGGCGGTAGGGACATAAACTCTATTTTGTAGCCGGAGGAAACCAGCTCTTTTACCCATTTGTATTCTATAATGGGCAGCCAAATTCGCTGAAAGCGTAAAAGTCTGCCGCCTAACTGAGAGGTGTCGTTTGAGACTACAGAGTCACGCTGAAGCAGACCTATAAGGCTTAAAGCCCTTAGGCTTTGCCTGACGTGCCTTTCACTGCCATGCCTTGTCCACTCTCTGGTTTGGTCGTGAGGTGTCTTTATGCAGCGAGCATGAAATTACAAAAATGAGAGGCGCAATCTTGAATAATACCCGGTGGTCTAATGGGGATAAATTGTTAGTGGCGGTAATCACCACTCACCTGAACTGGTTGAGCTGTCCGTGCACAACCACTGTGTCAGCGTGTGGCTGCTGATTCCTATGTATCGCTCCCAGCTGCCTCCTCAGGTCACGTGTTCCGCCTAGGTCTTCTGACTAGGGATTTTTCTGACATCAGGGCAGGTTCTTTAGTTCTCTAACTAAGCTTCCTCACTACAGTGCAGCTCCAGCCAGATCCCATAAGGGATAATGGTAATGAAAGGCAGTAATTCTGGTATTATTTAGGAGCACTCAGTAAAGAGAAGCAGATACCAATAATTAAAGTAGACCTGTTTATTCTGGCTTGTCCACTACGCGTTTCAACAGCGGCCTGCTGTCTTCCTCAGGTGGGGGCAAAGTAACAGACATATCCGTATTCGCCGTGGCTATTGGGGACGCTGACTCACTGGCTTGAGCGCAGTCGTGGCAGTGCAGGAACGTGGATCCGCTGGGGAGCGCGGCCCTGCAAGCTGTACATGCGGCATAATAAGCGCTTATATGCCCTGTTCCTCTTTGTGCTGGAGCCTGGCATAGTTACCCCACTCAAGACTGGCGTCTGACTAAGGGGCCACCGCAGAGGGAAAGACCACTATTTTTGTCTTACCCCGTCTTCTGAGATGTGCCCTCTCAGTGTACAGCGTCCTGTGCCCACCATAGACTAATGGCCCCTGCCAGCTCTTCACTTTCTTCCTTTGGGCTCCTCAGCTGCAACTGCAGTGTGAAATGGCCGCAGGAAGCACCTTAGGTGCGGCCTTATGGGTCGGAATGCGGGGGCGGAGCTTGTAGAACAACGGGTTGCCACATCAGCAACTGTGTCCTGCAGGGGGTGGTCCGGGGGCGTCGGAGAAGGCTTCAGACTAGGCAGAAGCTGCGGCCTCTAGTAGAAATTGCGGCCTGAAATCGCTCCGGGCCGGCACGGAGGTCTGGCACGTTATCTCCTAATAGCGCCAGACCCCTCAAACTGTGGCCCATAGACTGCAGGTGGTGTATGGTACCCCTGTATATGGCTAACATGTTTGCTGCCTCCTCGGCCCCCTCAGGAACACACAGCACACTGTTTCCTGGTGCTGCTGCTGTGGGCTGTCCGGCTGTTTCCCACTGGAGCTGCTGCTGTGTTGGTGCCCCAACCGCAGCGTCCCCGGCTCCTACCTGGGGTGCCTCAACTAATGTGCCTCTGTGAGGTGATTAGGAGGGTATGCTGCCGTCCACCGTTCAAGGGCTGCTACACCGCCTCGACCTCAACCCAGAGACCCCAACAGTGGGGATCTGGGGAGGGAGATCCATTGTCCCGACTTCAGCCCAGCACCCCAACAGTGGGATGCCTCTCAACTTCAGCCAGGCGCCCCCAAAAATGGGGGGCCGAGGAAGGAGCATGGCGGGAGTCTCGACAGAGACCCACTTTTCTTCATTTCAATCGAAAAAAGGAGAATTTTGTGTACTCACCGTAAATTCCTTTTCTCTTAGCCTCTAATTGGGGGACACAGGACCGTGGGTGTTATGCTGCTGTCCACTAGGAGGCGACACTAAGTAAAATCTGCAAAAGAGTTAAAGTGGCTCCTCCTCTTCAGCATACACCCCTGGGGCAGACACTGCCTCACCAGTTTTGTGCTAAAGCAGCAGGAGCAAGTAACAGATTAACGATATAATAAGGCCTGTAAAAAAGAGAATTTTGTTTACGTACCGTAAATTCTTTTTTCTTGAATCATCAATGGGAGACCCAGACAATGGGGTTTAGGGCACTGCCCTCCGGAGGCCACACTAGGTACTACAAGTTTGTAGACACCGCCCCCTCCGCATATAAACCCCTACCGCAGGGAAGACCCTCAGTTTGGTTCATAAGCTGCGAGGAGACAAAATAAACCACACCCGATACATCGGGAAAGGAACCGTACACAGACGGGCCAACAACCCGGAATAAACTGTCCCAACTGGGAACAGATCAAATGCAAACATGCAACAGAACAACTGGGTGGGTGCTGGGTCTCCCATTGATGATTCAAGAAAAAAGAATTTACGGTACGTAAACAAAATTCTCTTTTTTCTGATCATCATAATGGGAGACCCAGACAATGGGGATGTCCTAAAGCAAAACCCCAGGGCGGGAAGAGTTCCTCAAAGACGTGTAAAGATACGGTCCCCCTCAAAGGTGGGCAACCGCCGCCTGGAGGACCCGCCTGCCCAAACTTGCATCCGCAGAAGCATGGGCATGCACCATATAGTGCTTAGAGAAAGTGTGCAGGCTGGACCACGTGGCCGCCTGACACACCTGCAGAGCTGAAGCGCGATGTCGCAAAGCCCAGGAAGCACCGACAGCTCTGGTCGAGTGCGCCTTCAAGCCCACCGGAAGAGGCTGACCCGCAGCACGGTACGCCTCCTGAATGGGCGCCTTGATCCATCTGGCCAAGGTCGATTTTGATGCCGCGGACCCCTTACAGCGACCCGCCGTAAGGATGAACAAAGAGTCAGAACTCCGGAAGGAGGCAGTCCTGGACACATAAATGCGTACAGCCCTCACTAGATCCAGAGTGTGGAGGTCGCGCTCAACCTGATGAACAGGAGCGGGACAAAATGATGGAAGAACGATCTCTTGGTTCAAGTGGAAAGTGGAAACCACTTTCGGCAAAAATTCCGCCCGCGGGCGCAACACCACCTTGTCTTGGTGGACTACCAGAAAGGGTGACTTGCACAAAAGTGCAGCCAATTCCGAAACCCGTCTCAGAGATGTAATTGCCACCAGAAAAACCACTTTCTGGGACAGATGAGAGAGGGAGACGTCCCTCAGAGGCTCGAACGGCGGTTTCTGCAGAGCCGTCAGGACCATGTTAAGGTCCCAAGGATCCAGAGGTCGCCTATATGGTGGAACCACCCGAGACACCCCTTGCAGAAACTGACGGACCTTAGGGAAGAGCGCCAAACGCCTGTCAAACAGCACTGAAAGAGCTGATACTTGACCCTTCAGGGAGCTGAGGGATAAGCCCAAGTCCAGACCCGACTGTAGGAAAGCCAACAACGTCGGGATGGACAAGGGCCACGGTGCCCGTCCAGCAGAGGCACACCAGGTGAAAAAGATTTTCCACGTTCTGTGGTATATCTTCCTGGATACGGGCTTCCTGGCCCGATTCATAGTGGCAACCACTGTAGGAGAGAAGCCCCTGGATGTTAGCAGCCAGGCCTCAAGAGCCATGCAGTCAATCTGAGGGCCCTGGAATTGAGGTGGAAGAATGGGCCTTGCGCGAGAAGATCTGCGCGTTCTGGAAGAGCCCATCGGAGTCCGCCTGACAGTTGCCACAGATCTGGATACCAGGACCTCCTGGGCCAATCCGGAGCCACTAGAATGGCTATGTTGCACTCCGTCCTGATTTTCCACAAAACCTTGGGAATCAGAGCCAGAGGTGGGAACACATACGGACGATGGAAGCTGGACCAACTCAGGATCAGGGCGTCTGCCCCCAGAGATTGAGGATCCCAGGATCTCGCCATGTATTGCGGCACCTGATGATTCAGCCGCGAGGCCATCAGATCCACATCCGGAGTGCCCCATCTGCTGCAGATGTCCCGGAAGACGTCTGGATGAAGAGACCACTCTCCGGCGTCCATCCCCTGCCGGCTCAGGTAGTCGGCCTCCCAGTTCTCGACCCCTGGGATGTGAACTGCGGAGATCAGGCAGTCGTTGTCCTCCACCCAGGATAGAATGCGGTGGACTTCGGCGAGGGCCTGAGCACTTCTGGTCCCTCCCTGATGATTTATATAGGCGACGGCCGTCGCATTGTCGGACTGAACCCGGATGGGCTGTCCTGACAGGAATTTCTGAAACGCCAGGAGCGCCACATAGACCGCCTTGATCTCCAGCACGTTGATCTGCAACGCCGACTCCGACTGAGTCCAGAGGCCTTGAGCCCTGTGGTGTAAGAACACCGCACCCCAGCCCTTCAGACTGGCGTCTGTGGTCACCACTAACCATGACGGTTTGAGGAAGGACCGGCCCCGCGACAAGTGACGGGGCTGGAGCCACCACTGCAAGGAATCCCTGGTCGGTTGTGAAAGTGCCACTAGCCGATTCAGAGAGATCGTCCTTTTGTCCCATCGGCGGAGAATCTCCAGCTGGAGAGGACGGAGGCGAAACTGTGCGAAAGGCACCGCCTCTATCGCAGCTACCATGCGCCCCACCAGCTTCATCAATACCCGTAGGGATGATTGTGGTGACAGGAGGACATTTTGCACTCCTGAGTGGATCGCCAGCTGCTTGGCTCGTGGCAGAGACACCAGGGCTGAGTCCGTGTGGAAGTCCATGCCCAGATATGTCAATGACTGGGTCGGAACCAGGGTGGACTTCTGGATATTGAGAAGCCACCCAAACTGTTCCAAAGACTTCATGGTCACCTCCAGGCTTTGCCGACAGAGGTGTTCCGATGGCGCCCTGACCAGTAGGTCGTCCAGATAGGGTATGACGGCATGCCCCTGCACGTGTAGGAGAGCCATCATAGAGGCCATCACTTTTGTGAACACCCGCGGTGCCGAGGCCAGCCCGAAAGGCAGCGCCACAAATTGGAAGTGTTCTTCCCCCACTGCAAATCTCAACCAGCGCTGATGAGCCGGTGCAATGGGCACGTGAAGGTAAGCGTCTCGGATATCTATCGACGCAAGGAAGTCCCCCTGTGACACAGCCGCGATCACGGAGCGCAGGGATTCCATACGGAACTTCCGAACCAACACGTGACGGTTGAACAACTTTAGATCCAGAACCGGGCGGAAGGAGCCGTCCTTCTTTGGGACAATAAATAGGTTGGAGTAAAAACCCCGAAACCTCTCCCCGGAAGGCACTGGGACCACTACTCCGTCTCTGCGGAGTCCCTCCAACACCCGATGAAAAGCCTGAGCCTTTTCTGGAGATGGAACAGACCGATGGAACCGGTGTGTCGGCCGCGACGTCAGCTCTATCCTGTAGCCGCGTGAGACTACGTCTCGGACCCACTGATCTTGAACGTGGAGCAACCATCTGTCCTGAAAACGGGACAGGCGGCCCCCCACCTGTGGGGCGGCAGGACTGGAGAGCGAGTCATGCGGAAGTGGGTTTGGGGGTGGCAGCTGTTGCCCCCGTTGACTTCTTCTGACGACCTTTGGGGCGCCACTGAGTAGCGGGCTTGCCCCCTCTGTCCGTGCGAGCGGACGAAGCTGAGGACTGCGAGCTGGATCGAAAGGACCACTGTTTTGGGTTCCTTTTGACGGTATAACCGTGGCTTAGGCTTATTCTGTGGGATCTTAGACTCCGCAGAATCCTTTATTAGCTTATCCAGCTCAGTGCCAAAAAGTCTGTCGCCAGAGAATGGAAGATTCTGCAGAATCTTCTTAGACGTGGCATCTGAGTCCCATAGACGCAGCCACAACAACCTGCGAATCGCTATAGCATTGGCCGAAGCCACAGCAGAGCGGGTGGCAGTTTCTAGGGTCGCAGTCCTGGCGTAATCTGCATAGGCCCTTGCCCTATCAGTAAGCGCCAGTACCTCTGTATTGGACCCCGCCAGGTCAGTGATACCATCTAAGCAGGACGTGATCGCCTGCAGAGTCCAGACCGTGGCAAAATTAGGGGCAAATGAAGACCCCACAGCCTCATAGGAAGACTTGGCGAGTTGCTCGACCTGTCTATCCGTCGCGTCCTTCAATGAGGAGCTATCAGAGGCAGAGAACAGGGAGCGTGCAGCAATCCTGGTCATGGAAGCGTCCACCTTCGGGGACTGTGACCATTCCTGAAGCACCTCCTGGGGAAAGGGGAAGCGAGTGTCCTTAGATTTACGGACATAACGCCCGCCCAGGATGAATCCTGGGTGCTCTAACCACCCTTCCAAAGTTAGTGTGGTCCATAAAGGAGCCACATGGGCGAGCCTCCGGCTGCAGCCACTGATACACCTCCTTAGGGTGCAGTTCCACCTCCTCAGGGGGTGCCACAAGATGTAGAGTCTCGTTTATTGAGGACACCAGATCCTCCACCCCGTCCGGTGGTTCTGACATAGATTCAAGCATTGAACCCCCATCATCCTCGTCACCATCAGAGTGACGCTCCTCCTCAGAGAGGGCCTGGATCTCGGGAGAGTCATCTCGGCGAGCCCGCTTAAGGGGTCTAGCAGCAGAAAGAGATGACACCCGGGGGTAACTTGAAGGAGCAGCTGGGCTTCCCAGTCTCCTAGTCAGTGCCTCCAGGGATTGCGACATGGAGGACAGCTGGGATAACACAGATTCATTAATCTTATTCTGTGTTTCCCATTGCCCTGAGGTCACCTGAACCTCAGGGTACAGCACCGGAGCTGCAGATTCTGCAGAATCAGTCCGTGCCTCTGGGCGTCCGCAGTTATTGCAGGACCCCTCAACCAGCGTCCCGTTGCATGTAGCACAGGTAGTGGTAGAATTGTCTGCCTTCACAGCACTTTTCTTTGCTGGGGACATGCCGACAGCAGAGGAAAAGAATAAGCCAAGTAGGAAACCGGAACACCGGCGGCTTACCGACCGCTTCACTGCGGTGGAGGGGAGCGGTGTGTGTGTGGCCTCCGCGAGGGTAATGACCGGTCTCCTCCGGGAGCGCAGCAGTGCACTCATCCAGTCTCCAGTAGAGAAGTGAGGAGAAAATGGCCGCCGCCAGTAAAAAGGTGGGCGGAGCCAAAAAACACGCGGGAAGCACACAGACACACGCCCAGCGATGACATCATCCTATGGGCTGCTCCGCATCTCTCCAGGCAGCCATCTTAATAAATCTGGTGCCGGAGCCCGCAGCGCGGGAGATACAGTAATAACACTATACCCAGGGCTTCAACATCTGTAGCCCGCAGCCGCAGCCCCTGTGACACCACAGGGCGGTCAGCTATGGTGACCCCAGCACAGGGTACACCGCCAGAACCGCGGACCCGCGGGTGTGCGCGGTCTGAGTGTCATGAAACACATAAAGTGCCAGACACTACCCCCAGGCACACCGGAGACACAAAGTGCCTCAGTGCCGGTCCGGTCTGTAAGCACCATTTAGGGAGGCCTCGGACGGGGGTTCAGCACCAGTCCGGTCTGTAAGCACCATTTAGGGAGGCCTCGGACTGGGCTGGCTCCAGTCCGGTCTGTAAGCACCATTTAGGGAGGCCTCGGACGGAGCGGAGCTGTGCAAGGCTCCTGTCTCCCACTTCTCAGAGCCCCCCAAAGAGGGATGGAAGGAGCGCGGCAGCGTACCGGGAGAACACCATGTGCCCAGGCTCTAGGCCCTCCGGTACCTCAACCTGTGTGTTCCCCCATGGGTGAACAGGGAGACTGCCGGAGGTCCCCGACCGGGACCTACCTTATCTTCATACGCCATCACGTAAGCTGTGAGAATGCTGTGATGTGCAAGCAAAGCGTGTGATACCTCCGAGCACACTAAGTTTAAAACTGAGGGTCTTCCCTGCGGTAGGGGTTTATATGCGGAGGGGGCGGTGTCTACAAACTTGTAGTACCTAGTGTGGCCTCCGGAGGGCAGTGCCCTAAACCCCATTGTCTGGGTCTCCCATTATGATGATCAGAAAAAACCAGGCACCTATAGAACAAGTAACAGAATATTAAAATAACCGGGCCTGTAAAAAACAGGCACGCATGTAATATCTCAGAAGCAACCTGAGAGACCAGAAACTTGAAAAACCAGTAAGAAGGCCCGAACGGGCAACAGGGTGGGTGCTGTGTCCCCCAATTAGAGGCTAAGAGAAAAGGAATTTACGGTGAGTACACAAAATTCTCCTTTTCTCCTTCGCCTCATTGGGGGACACAGGACCGTGGGACGTCCCAAAGCAGTCCCTGGGCGGGAAAAGAATACATTAGAGACTCTTATACAAACTGCACCCTACCGGTGAGCTGCTGTCACCAGGGAGACGCATCAACTAGATCTGCATCTACTAAGGAAAGAAAATGAACCCTGTGACGTTACACAACAGCGTAAGCGTACGAACACTGTTGTACCACAACTGTGTAAAACCTGAACCAGGTGACAGCCTCGGCCACCTACAGCGGAGAGGCCTGGGCCCAAAGGAGGTAGGATGCCCCCAGTTGTACGAGTACATGCGCGAACTTATACCCGATGTAAACGGTAATATCTGCAACTGCTAAACTTCCTGCATAGGAAGTCTGTTCGTGTAACCAGTTTGGCTGAGGATGTCGGCATGCGCAGTCAGCGGCCCCCGAGAGAATGAAGAACAATCTGTCAGAGTTTCTTCGAAAGACGGAAGGAACTTCTGGAAGCTGCTGTACTAGCCTCATAGACACGTAGAGTTCAGGCGAATCTAACGTGTGCTGAGCCATGTTGATACGGTGCATCAGTGCTGAACGACTGAAAAGGAGCCGGAACGGTGTGGTCTTTGTTTAGATGGAAAGACCCTGCCATCTTATGAAGAAAGATGGTACAGGTCGCATCCCACCTATCTTGGCGACCACCGAAAAAAAGGGGGGGCTTCGAGGAGAGCGCTAGGGTGAGAGACTCAACGGATAGAGGTAAAGTCCTCTTTTTTTTTTTTTTTCTGGTTGTTTGTTAACACCACCTCTGGTAACCAGGGTGAAATAAAAAATTTCTGTGAAGGTCTGAAGGAAGAATCCTGCAGCACATGGTAGACCGGAATGAAGCCCCATGTTACCAGCAGTTGTTGTAGGGAAGGAGGGGACAATGCGTGAAAATGTCCCGGATGGAAGGTGCTAACCTGAGCCTACAGCCACGCAATGGAGGCGGAACCGAGAAGGTAGCATGGGGATGTGCCCTCTGAGGCACTCGAGAGAGAGAGAGGGAGAGAATCGATGTGAACGGAAACAGGCGTTTACCCCCTGAGTCAAGGTTGTAGCGCCTGTTCGCGAAAGGAGAACTAGGTATCAGAGCTACAACCAGGTGTCAGGGCCACACTAAGAAGATTAGAGTTTCCGATTTTGTGAGAAAGGACCCTGGAAAGAGGGCCTGTACGGTCTGGAGGAAGCCAGAGAAAACCAGTGGTGAGTGAAAATAGCCCGGCATACTAAATGCGCCTGGACCAAAGCGGGGTCCTCTAGAGGACTGTAACGCCAGTGGACCTGAACCTTGCCAAGGTCATTTGGATGATTGCAAGGCCGTGAGATGAAATCCTCGCCTCAGACTAAGAAAGAGAGGCCGAGGGGTATCCGCTCTCATAAGTTGTGAATTGTGAGCTATAGCCCGAACACGGGAACCTGCTGTGTATTAGCAACAGAGCTGAATAAGAAGAAAGCCGGAGTGATCTGACTCGCTGTATACTGGGTCCTAATATGGACATTACATGAGTGGTGCGGATTACACCTGCGAGGCACCAATGATGAGATACAAATCCCTAGGAGAATGATAGACAGGGACGACCCGAGGGTCGTCCGCTGCCCCGAGCCATGTGATAACAGGACGTCACTATTCTTCATATAGGTGTGCGTCAGTACGGCTTGTGAGAGGAAGGACAGGTGCGGTCACCACTGAAGGAGAAACGGTTGAAAGCCTGAGTCAGACTGAATAACCTGACTAGAAAAAAGGAACCTGTCCCGGAACTTGAGGAGAATCGTGTGGAGAGTCCAGAGGAATGGTTGGTCAAGAGGTAACCAACCCGTATGCCCTAACTTCTCGGAGAGAGAAGTGATGGACTGAAGAGGGTCTGCATCTGTGACGATGTCAGCTGGATTGGAACTGGAGAAAAATTTCTCGGTATGGAATAACTAGGTAAGATGACTTAGGGAGTTCACTGTAGTGTTAACACCGCTGCGCAGTCCCAAAAGAAGGCGTCTTGATGAGAGTATCCTTGTTGAGCAACCAGGTTAAATGAGCTGGGAGGTCCACTGTAGTGTGCAAACGCATCTGCGCAGCCTCCAAGTGAAAGAGCCTTGATAAGGAGACCCTCTAGGTAAGGGAGGACAAATTGTCCTCGCGATTGAGAAATGGATATGATCGCTGGTATCACACGGAGCCACTGAAGGGCTAGGTAGAGAGAACAAACCATGGAGCACTCGGGAATATGTAGACAAATGTGTCGACATTCATGAAGGCCAGGAATCTTTGTACTTCCATGGATGAAAGAAGTTCAGGGAGGTCGCATATAGTTTCCCTGTTTGGGGACTACAAGAGGACCTGATGACAATCAGTGAATTTTTTCATCCGCTTTAGCTGCGACCTCAATGCCATGAGAAAACGGATGGAAGCCTGAGGATTACTAAGGAAAGGCGTTGTTGCAACTCTGCATCCAGTTGTGGGAGCTGAGGAAGATGATTATCCGAAGTTGCTTGTAAAACGTTCCCATATTGGAGACGGTACTGTGCACGTGCTGCAACCCAATGTCCTGAAGAGACGGAGGGGAGACTAAGGAGTACCAAATAGCGGTGCCATCCATTGCAAAGCAGACACCCAGCTGTGGGAGCTGGAGAGGATGAATAGTCAGATCCGAGTGATAAGGAGTCTCATATTGAAGACGGCAATATAAAAGTGCTACAACCCAAGTGCCCTGAGGAAGGCTAATGGGGAGACTGAGAGCTACTAAATCATAGCGCCATGTACTGCAAACCAAGCTCCTACAGTGGGAACTGGGGAGGATGATTGTCCGGATCCGCGTATCAAGCTGTTCTGTAGTGAAGAGGAACCAGGGGGGACGATTGTCCGAATCTGCGGGCCAAGCAGTTCTGTATTGGAGATCGGAACACTTAGGAACCGTCGCCATAAATGATGTTTCTCAAATCAGAAGGGGGAACGTGGAGGTAACACCCCGCGTTGCCGCCTGTTGGTGTTGGGAGATCGGTACACACAGGTACCGTCGCCCTCCATCTTTCAGTACTCGTTCCTCACGTGGCTAGATTGCTTGTCTAGTCTTAATGACGCTTGAAGCCACTACGGCTGCTCCATCGGTTGTCATCTGCATTGTATGCTTAACTGACGATCTCATGTGTCCTCACGAAGACTCTCTCCTGCAGAGGAGGGAAAGTATCAGATGATTGTCTGAATCAGCCTTTAAAACAGTTCTTAGTTGAGGATCAGAACGCTGAGAAATCGTCGTCATAATGATGTCCCTCGGAGCAGGAGGGGGTACGTGGAGGTAACACCCCACGTTCCCGCCTGTTGTTGGTTTTGGGAAATCGGTACGCATAGGTACCGTCGCCCTTTATCTCCCGTGGGTGGTGAAGGTGGACTTCAGTCGGCACTGGGAGGAATTCGGTGTGAATGGTACATGTATATCTGAAGGACCGCCTGTATTGCGCGATGACTTGTTAAACTTTAGTATGCCCGTCTTCTTTCTGTGAATGAGTCTGTGAGACATGGGACTGAACAAGGAGGATCAGGTACAAATTTTTTTTTTTTTTTCTTTTTTTTTCTTCTCTCTTCTTCTTCTTTCTTCACCGTCTGAGTAGGGTAACAACCCCCGCCATGTGTGCGACACGTCCAGCAGGGCGAGCGTGGAAAAAAAAAATCAGGGCCCTAGTCTATGTAGATTTGACGGGCAATGTCCAATCCAGTCGGCTTTTCCTGCGTCCCTTGTCTTAATATGCAAATAGAGTCTGTGGAGTCTCGGTTAGGAGTCTCAAACACAGGACTAGCCAGATATCCCTCCAGGGAAGGACCTAGCCATGGGGTAGCTCCTGCGGAGAACACCATAACCACCATGTTCAGTGGCCCGTTAGTTAATATCTAGCTTTTTTTTTTTTTTTTAGAAGCTTAGAGGTATGACAAGGGAATACCAAGACCAGGTATCCATCCACAGACAGCTGTCCTAACATTGCATTCCGCTGCAGGCAACGATAGTAGAGACGCCTGAGGAGGTGCGCTGTCTGTTCCGTGGTTCCCCACGTTGCGATTCAGACCTGGTGTGAGTCACGCATTGGTTGACCCTGTAGGACCAGAGGTCTTGTCCCTGTACGGTGATGTAGAATGGACCCAAACTGCCCGTAGGAGGGGGGAGAAATGGTAATCTTGTACTGGTAGGAGTACAATTCTGGCAGTGAGGCTAGAACCTGCCGGGGGCAGAAAAGATCTTCATAATGATGAATATCCTGCATTGCCTCTACCTTGTGAAGTACAGGGAAGGAAGGGGATCAGTCTAAATGAGAAGGCTTGATAACCCTATACATGACGCTTCCCTGATACCTGTGGCCCTTGGAGGAGGTGTCCGGGCACCCAGCTAGAAACGCCAGGCTGGCACTGTCCTTGGGGCCATTAGGGGCTACTGATATTGAACCACAGCTGCCCTCTAAGCTATATCTGCCGCTATGACAGACTACTATAGACATGGCAAGCAGGGCTATGCAAGCGGAAAAGCACTTACCCTGCTCGCCACAAGATGTGCTCCACCAGGGTCCGGGTAAGCAGCGGCGCCAGCTAGCCACAAGACGTACTCCACCGGGGGCCGGGTATGCAGCGGCGGCAGATCACCACAAGCTGTTGCCCTTCCAGGGTCCGGTATGCAGCGGCGCCCATGATGTATTCAGGGCGGAAGTGGCGACCCCTGACCTGGTGGGAAGGGGCGGGCCAGAAGATGGGGCGCGCTGGAAACTCTCGCGATGCGCGAGAAGCGCGAAGAGAAGGCCGTTCCGCCCCCCTCTGACGCGGTCTGGGTGGGCTCCGCCTGCTTCGCGTCACGTAAGGGGCGGAGGGAGGCGGGGACCATCGCGGGTAGGCCGAAGCCGGGGCCTGGATTAGAACGCGGCCCCGGAAAAGAAGGGGGGCCGGCGCGGAGGTCCCGCCGGACCCGGACAAAATTAATGCCAGATTGCTGCTGCGGCGCGGGGAGAGTCCCCGGGCGCAGAGAACTGTCAGTGTCCGGGTCTTGTCGGTCTGGAGACCGGAGGCATGCGGCCGCTGAATGGCAACGCAGTGTCCGGGTCCTTGGAGGTGGAAGGGAGAGAAATCAGACTACCTGTCGTTGGCTCCTCTACCCGGAGTCCCCGTCAGGGGAGAATGGGGAGGGCAAGAGTCCGTCTTGCGTCTCTACCCGGAGACGAGTGACCGGCCTGCATGCTTGCATAATGGGATCATGGAGACAGAGAGTAGACCTCCGTCCCTCCACCCAGGGCTCAGCTGCGAGGCCTGGGGGAAGTAGGAACCTGTCTGAACCTCGGCCCGGGTTCTAAGACGAAGCTGGGAAAAATTTAGGTTTCATAAACTCAGAGCCCATGTGGGGAGCTGAGAAGAATTCTTCTTTTTCTTCGGAGTTATAGAAAAAAAGGAGAAAAAGAAAAACTCTTAAAAATCTATCTAAAAAAGGAAAACAATAAAAGAGGTGTGCCTCCTGAGCGACACTAAGCAAAAACTGGTGAGGCAGTGTCTGCCCCAGGGGTGTATGCTGAAGAGGAGGAGCCACTTTAACTCTTTTGCAGATTTTACTTAGTGTCGCCTCCTAGTGGACAGCAGCATAACACCCACGGTCCTGTGTCCCCCAATGAGGCGAAGGAGAAAAGTAAAAAAAATGTAAAAAAAAAAAAAAAAAAATTTAAGAAAAATAAAATTTCAGTGCTCCTACTAAGGACACTAAGCAAAAACTGGTTCATGCAGTGCCTGCCCAGGACTGTATACTGCAGAGGAGGAGCCACTGTTAATCTTTTCCAGATTGTGTATAGTGTCACCTCCTAGTGGACAGCAGCATAACACCCATGGTTCTGTGTCACCCAATGAGGCGAAGGAGAAAAGATTTTTTTTCATAAATGCATTTTTCATGGTCTGTTATTAATAGGCTAATTTCTTTTTGACTAGTTGATGGCACGTTTGTTTCCCCAGACTAGTCCTCCACTCACAATGTTATCGTGCCCCTGTGCGTGTGACAAAGTGATTAGCAAGAGCCGGTATAAATCCCCCATCATGTTCCTTTTAAGAAAAATAAATAAATCAATCTCTTAGCTTTACTATGTTGACAGGTCATCCACAAAAATTAAAATGTAAGATGAACTCTAAGCTTACTTACCATAAGTAATATTGTGATTTATCTCTGCTCTTCGTAAGGATTCATCCAGTACATCGTAAATAAGCTGACTTGTCCTAACAAGAATAAAGAGCTGTATTTATAATGAAATGTTAGAAACAAAAATGACGGCGACATCACATACACCACACACCACACCTTGCCATGTGTTACATACACGTCATGCCACTCATTTAAAGAATGTTTGCTTACAATCAGGCACAAATGACCATCTGACATAACAGGTAAAGATTATCGCTTTGGTGCAAACTATCAACTTACATCAACATATATAACTGCCTTGTAGTGTCTGTCATCGCTCCTGTGTCCGGTTGTTCCCATATCGCCCATGTATGGTGAAAGTACTTTGTGTCCCTCAAGGCAATAGTGCCCCTGTGCTCATAAATGGTAATAGGACTGTGCCCCTCATGGTAATAGTGCCCCCTGTGCTCGTATATGGTAATAGGACTGTGCCCCTCATGGTAATAGTGCCTCCTGTGCTCATATATGGTAATAGGACTGTGCCCCTCATGGTAATAGTGCCCCCTGTGCTCATATATGGTAATAGGACTGTGCCCACATATGGTAATAGTGCCCCCTGTGCCAATATATGGTAATAGGGCTGTGTCCCTCATGGTAATAGTGCCCACTGTGAAAGTTACAGGGCTCATAAAATTGGGACACAAAACATTTTGCTTTTAGAAAGTGCTAAAAACTTATTCCACTAAATCATAATAAAAAGTTATATAAGTTTGGTGTCATTGTATTTATGAAAAAAAAATAAATAAATACCCCTGCCCAACCCAAACCAGTCCCTCCAACCCCCCGACCAAACCCGACCCCCCCCCCCCAAAATCCACCCCTCTAACCCACTAAACCTGCTCCCATACCCAAACTATCATGAAGTCACCGCCCTCCCAATGCGATAGAATCACGGCTCCGTCTAGTGAAAAATAAACTTCCACAATCAGAGGGATGTGGACCCCAAGAAGTCACAAGATCTCTTAGGCCTCCTTCACATGTCCGTGTTTCTGGAATATGTGGCATCCATTTTTTTTTTCACGAATACCACATGTACCCATTATAACCTATGGTGCTGCTCATGTTCTTACACTGGCTGTGTGTCCTTGTGAACCACACGGAGACATATGCATTTTTCCCGACACAAGGGTGGATACAAGTCATCAGCTCTGTGTAAACACGTCCACCTCACTGATGGCATTCGTGTGACATCTGTGTGCTCTACGTATTAGACATTTTAAGTATAGTAGAAGCTTTGTAACATCTTTATGTCTTCAACCACATAAAAATACAGATGGCACATGTTTTTAAATACGTACACACAAACAGATGATAGAAATAATAATGGATGGTCAAACCGAATTGTGGCACACATGTATGTTTTTATGTGGGTGGGTGAAGGGGTCTTAGTTCTTAAAGGGAAAATACACATAAGTAAAACTCTGCACAAACTGTAGACTAATAGTATCTGAACATCCCCTTATATGTGCAAACTAATAACATGCTATTTCCCAGTCCCCATCCTGATTGTGTTACCCATGGTCATCCTTTCCCAATAGTCTTAGGATCCTCAGGAGCTGAATCTGTAGCCAGGGTGCAGGTACACTGTGATAATTGAAGTCTACAGGTAGTTTTCCTCCAACCACTTGTTTTAGGATGGTCACAAACGACACCGTCAGATCCTTATACGCAGATGGCTTTTCCTGTGCAAAATTACAGACATAAAAATACATCAAAATACCAAATTTTTAAAGTGTTTCATTGGGGGAACACAGAAAACCATGGGTGTGCACTGATGACACTAAAAGTTACAACTATGAAGGTAA
Source organism: Allobates femoralis (assembly GCA_033576535.1). Classification (NCBI taxonomy): domain Eukaryota; kingdom Metazoa; phylum Chordata; class Amphibia; order Anura; family Aromobatidae; genus Allobates; species Allobates femoralis. The sequence continues at coordinate 178,474,991 of JARQOC010000004.1, forward strand.
AATGTTAGCTTCTCCTCAACAGGCTACACCCACCTACTAGCAAAGTTCATTTTAATCAATAGATTTTGGAATAATAAAATTTCCACAATTGGAAGGGTTTAAAAAAAATGTGTTCCTGTGCTGAGATAATCTTATATATGTGACCCTGCTATTTACTGTGTAATGGCCGTGTCTGACCGTACAGGGACATAGTCTGATCATACCACATCTCGTGTGCTGAGATAATCTTATATATGTGACCCTGCTATTTACTGTGTAATGGATGTGTCTGACCGTAGATCACCATGATCACAAAGGACTAACCATTGGAGAGTGGTCAGTGCACTACACCACCTTCAATCAGATCTGTCTGCTGTCAACTTGATGGCATCAACACACAATTAAAGTGATGAGTATACAAATCACTTATTTTGGGTCTCGCTGTGAGCAAGGTGACTTGGGAAATGTCACCAGAGTTCAAAGCTGTAGCTGAAGTCAAGTGGCCCAGACTCTGAAGTCACCCTGATTACAACTGGAGCTGAAAATCAGTCCGTTTCCAGTCCTGTCGTGATCAAACATTGGACAGAATCGTGGAGGGTTTGTGAGGGAGAAATAGAATCCAAAGTAAAAAAAATAACATGAACGATAAACGCACATTTTCTTTTACAGGACGGAAAAATATGGTGGTCCACGGCTTCATGTGCATTTCAAAAAATGTATACTTTGCAAACGGATGGCCATTTGACACACGTTAGTATGAGCTTTATGAATAGAAGTCTATGGATACGTTAAACAGTACGTTATATTGCGTTTGTGCTGCTTTCAAACACTCATTAAACGGACAGCACAGACACAATGTGAACCTAGCCTTACACAGGATAGAACTTTATAGAGTGGTGTACTTGGCAGGGACAGCATCCTTCAGAAGTATAGATTGGGTTAAGGTTCATTCCATTCAGGCAGTAGGGGCTTCCTGGGTTATTCACCATCAGGCTTTGACCTTGCAGTTTTGTAGGGCTGATACTTGGACCTGTGTCCACACCTTCTCACAATTTTACAAGGTTTTGACTTCCAACCTGGTGGATACAAGTCTGGGAAGAAAGGGGCTTCAAGCAGAAGCCGCTCAGGTCACTAGTGGTAGGATTTGCTTTACACATTATATATATGTATATACATATTTCCCTCCATAGAAACTGCTTTTCGGACATCCCATGGTTTCCGGTATTGCACAATAAAGCACCCAAAAAAAGAGGATTTTTGGATTGACCATGTCTAGGGGAAGACCTGTTCTCCTTGTGGAGAGTATTCTGCCAGCCTGCAGTGAGGAGACTTAGAGCCGCAATGCTCCTCTGGGCAATTGCATACGCAAATTGTCACTTCAGTGAGGAAGTGTAAAGCTCTAAGGCCATCTTATAAAGGTAGCAATCCTAAAAGTCATAATTGACTCTTTAACAAGCCTTTTAATATGTTTTAGGATATGTGCCAGATCAGAACCCCAAAGTGCAAATGTTCCGTTTCCCAGAGGAGCATTTCAGCTTTAAAGTGATCCTGAACCCACAAACTGACCCTCCCACATCTTTATACCTGTCCCTGCACCCCCTCTTATCATTTCTAGCCATCACTTTTGCAGAAAAAAATCGATTTTGTAAAGTAGAGAAAAAGTTATATTTACTTTGTCATGTGTGAGTTCTCTCTTTCTGAGGAAGCCGCAAATAGGCGTGCCTGTCTGCTGCTGCCTTGTAATTATGCAATGATGATGAAATGATAAGAGGGGGTGCAGGGACAGGTCTAAAGATGCGTGGGGGCGGTCAGTTTGTGGGTTTAGGATCACTTTAAGTCTCCTCACTGCCGGCTGGCAGAATACTCTCCACAAGGAGAATAGCTGTTCCCCCAGACCTCGTCTTAGCCTCTCATACAGCCAGATCAGAATTCCCACACACTGCACTGGTGAGGGGCAGTCACCCTGAAATGCAGTGTCTGCAGTTTGGGGTTTTGCTCTGGCACAAATCCCAAGTCATATTAAAAGGCTTGTTAAAAAGAGTCAATTATGACTTTTAGGATTGCTGCCTTTATTAGGTGGCATTAGAGGTTGTCTACTTCCTCACTGAAGTGACAATTTCCATATGGATTGACCATTAAACCCTTCTCTTAGCCTTCTTTGGTAGACACAGCACCCACTCTCTTCTTGTTATTGCCCAGCTGGCCGGTGTGTTGGTGTTTTTTTCTGCTTCTCCCGCATTTTTCACTAACTGGTTAGCTTATTGCCAATAGGCGAGTGTAGCCTGGTGATCAGGAGACAACTTTTTTTCTTAGGTTGCGTTTCTTAGTATCAGCCTCCTGGCAACAGCACCATGCACCCATGATTTGCGGGGTCCTCCAATAAAGGCTTAGAGAAAGGGATTTTATGGCTAGACCAAAAATCATCTTATTAACAAAGTTGTAGAGCTGAAAACCTTTAAATACCTTTATGACCTGTAGATAAATATGTAGTGAAGCCGCCATGACACCGACATCCCTGTCACATAAAGCTTTCCTGAACTTCTCATGTATGTGTTGTACTTGAGTGGGTGCAATAAGGTAGAATTTATACAATGCCAGGACAGCTTTCCTCCTCACAATTTCTCTAGAAGAGAAAAGGTAAAAAATGTGTCATTATTTATTTATTGAAGAAAATCATGAAAGGCTTTCTATTTTAACTACTGAATGTGCAACTTATTTCTAAAGGAAAATACATACAAATCTTTAATAGGTCCAGCAGCTTTCATATATTTTAGGTCTATATACCGTATATACTCGCGTATAAGCCGAGTTTTTTCAGCCCAAAAATTGGGCTGAAAAGTCCCCCCCTCGGCTTATACGCGAGTCACTCAGTATGCTGTGGGGGATGCTGTGACGGGGGCTGGAGGAGGCAGGAGGGGGCCGCAGTGACCGCGGGCGGTCACGTGGGGCCGCCTCATTAGTGTAATGAATATGCACGGCATACCCCCGTCCATCAGCGGCGGGGGGAGCGGTCCATATTGCACTACACTGGCCCCCAGCAGTAATACACACCTTATTATGTGTCCCCCAGGCTGCGGCACCTGTCAAAATAACAAACATTTTATACATCACCTTTCCGGCGCAGCTCCTCCGCTCCCGGCTTCTTCCTGCTTGTCCCGGTGTCATGTGACCGGGCGCAGCTGATGACGTCATCTTCTGCGCCCGGTCACAGCAATAGAAGCCGGCACAAGCAGGAAGAAGCCGGGAGCGGAGGAGCTGCGCCGGAAAGGTGATGTATAAAATGTTTGTTATTTTGACAGGTGCCGCAGCCTGGGGGACACATAAGGAGGGGGAGGTGTATTACTGCTGGGGGCCAGTATACCACCACTGCAGAGGGGGCCTGTATACCACTGCAGAGGGGGCCTGTATACCACTGCAGAGGGGGCCTGAATACCACTGCAGAGGGGGCCTGTATACCACTGCAGAGGGGGCCTGTATACCACTGCAGAGGGGGCCTGTATACCACTGCAGAGGGGGCCTGTATACCACTGCAGAGGGGGCCTGTATACCATTGCTGAGGGGCGCTATATACCAGTGACGGGGGGCTATATAAAAGGATGGTGATCTGCTGCATTTCATACCCTAGGCTTATACGCGAGTCAATAACTTTTCCCAGCTTTTGGGGGCAAAAGTAGGGGGGTTGGCTTATACACGGGTCGGCTTATACACGAGTATATACGGTATTCATCCATACATGATGCGTGTCCGGAGAAATCATTAAGTCAAAAGGCTTGTGGCAGGGAGAAGTTATCAAGGACATGCCTTGAGCGAGTCATCTCAGATGTATTGTCATCAGGCAGCTTTTCAAACTAGGTTTTATCTGAAGTGCCTCGGCATTTTAGAATAAAGCATATACAGTTATAATAACACAGTAAGTGTCTGGTTCATAACAGAAGTAAAGTGCGAACCAGCTCACCCACATTGAAGTAGCCAGCAACTCGGATGAAAAATCACTCCTCCTCAGTGGTGACACCAAGAAAAGATTATCCAAAAAGACGACTAGATTTCCCTGTTTTTACCTAGTGTCCGATTCATGCTACCCGTGGCTTGGTTGTTTCAGATTCATGTTAAGACGCATGACATCCCAACATGCAATAAGTTTGGATGGCTCCCTCCGGCTTCTCTATAACTGGTAACCAGCCTTTTTCTATATACAATACAAGTCAATAAAGCCGGGCTGTGCAGAGAGGAGCCCGAGATGACTTCTCACAGAACTCAAGATGTTTTAGAACTATATTCTCCTTGTTTATGATCAGGTTTACAGATTCCCATTACCAGAGTGACCAAAAAGACAGAACAATTGTTTTGGACTATTATCTTAATTTATTCTGTTCTTTACAAATATGACCAACAAGGTGGTAGCAGTAAGCTTAAGGCCCCCGTTACACGTAGCGACGCTCCAGCGATCCCGACAACGATATGACCTGCAGGGATTGCTGGAATGTTGCTACGTGGTCGCTGGTGAGATGCCACACAGGCAGATCTACTCTCCAATGGCGGTGGCCCCCCCGAGGGTTGCTGGCATCTGTCACTGTCATGGGCGTAACATGGAGATCGGTCATTTTCCCTGTCTCACACAGCGATCCAGCATGGCCAGCGGGAGACCGACTATCAAAAAATGGTCCAGGCCATTTCGCAACGATCAGCGATCTCACAGCGGGGGGCCGCTCACTGCTATGTGTCACATGCAGCAAGATCGCAGGTCGCCGCAACGTCACAAAACCAGTGATGTTGTGGCGATATTGTTAGCGATCTCGCTACGTGTAATGGGGCCTTTAGTCTTAATAATCAAAGGCTGTTACCAGCATCTAGTTATAGATTTGAATATACCGGTAGTTTTGACACCTAACACTCTGCCACAAGATCCTAGAGGGTTAAAGAGAACTGGTGTCCTCTGAAATCACAATCTACCGGAAGGTCTAGTAGTAAACTGTAGGGAAATATTGTTTAGATCACGTCTGCTTGGGTTACTGGAGCAGCAGCTGCAGGGAGGAAGGCTACCGCATGTTTCAAACTATAAAGATGTTTTATAGGAGGAGAAAAAATATCTAAAATTGAAGCAAAAAAGTTGGTCATGATGCACCAATTCTGTAGCAATGTCCCCATTCTGGTATACATGTCCCTCATCCAAGTAGATATGTTTCCCATCATGGGCCCATCCTGGTATATATGCCTCCCGGTATGCCGCACACACAAAAAAAATGATCAATTCTACGCACATTCCCTGCATCAGTTCCTTTACAGAGGAGCTTACACATTTCTGTACACAAACCTTCACCAACAATTGGCTACAACACAACATGAATTTACACATCTAGAATTCTATTAGTGAACACCCAAACCAGTGACAGAGGAGGGGGAATATAAGGGTGCTGTCATGGGCTCTGGAAAACGCCATTACCGTCAAGTAATTTAGTGTTTTCCTTTCTCCCATGACAGCTCCACATAAAAGATTTGCAGGGAAGAAAAAAAAAAATTTTTGGGGAGGTTCCATCTCCTCTAGCACCCTTCTCCCATAGGAAGAGTCAATTGAAGAGGACAGATCAAGCCTATGGTGCGTATAGACATTTGAAGCAATGTACCATGTCGCCACCTTACATATCTGATCAAACAACACCTCCATCTTCTCTGCCCAGGAACTTGTGACCATTCAAACAGAATGAGCCTTTATCAGTGATCGGCAAAGGAATCAACAGCCAATCACGGACATTGTTACCACAGAGAATGTGCGTCTGTGATTGGCTGCTGGAGTAAGCTGAAACCAGCCCATGCATTTGTATGAGCAGATTCCAGCCTTCTCCAACAGGCAATCACAGACACCTATTCTCTCTGTGTCGTCGGGTAACCCCGAATCAGACGTCACTGCTTTCACTGCCGACAACCGCTCACTTTACGGCAGTGTTGCCTGCTCGTCTGTGTGAGCAGACCTGTGTGTCGTCTCGCACAGATCTAACAGAGCTGAAGATGCTAGCCCGCCTGTGGATTACGTCGGAGGGGGGGAAGGTTGGGTAATAAATGGAGTCCTAAATGTCTTCTGTTTTCATCTCTAATAAAATATTTTTTCTCAGTGTTTTATTTTATGGTTTACTAGAAATTCATGGTGGGCATGTCTAATTTGACATGACACCATGCATTTCGGGCTTAGTGCACTTTATATTGACTGAGTATCAAATATGGGGACCCCACGTGAGTTTTTTTTTTTATTATTTAAATAATTTAAAAAACTCATCTGCATGGGAGTTCCCCCAATTTGATACCCAGTTAAGATAAAGCACATGTCTGGGGGTTGGCATTTTCACCCTGGGAGGCACATAGTTATTCCCTCCCCAACACACCCCCTCTCCAAGATAAGAATAGCAGCCAGCATCTGTCACAAAAAATAAAGTTTTAGAATTGCCAAATCCTGGCATTTTACCCAGCTCTTTCCCGATGCCCTGGTGTGGTGGCAATCTGGGTACTAGAAGGGATTGATGACACCTGTCATCATACCTTAGATTGGCAATATTCAGGTATCTATGAAACCCACACATTATCAATTTTATAAGTAAATAGTTAAATAGCACAGACCGAGACAAATCTTTTATTTGAAATAAAACACCGACAACCCTCTTTCACCAATTTATTAACCCCAAACATAACCCGCTCTGACAGTAATCCAGAATATGATGACCCGCAAAGTTTCCTGGTTCTGCTATATTGCGGTGAGCGGAAAAATTACAGTGTTCACTCACCACAAGCAACACTTACACTGACTGCATCTAGAGTTGCAGCTGTGAGAGCGGTGACGTCATAGAGTTCATTTGAGCTTACAGCCAAACTGCGTGAAATGAAGTCAACTCATTTGGGGAATGCAAGACTGGACCCTGGCTGAGTAGATAGATTTGGTTTTACTTGTAGGATCCATGCAGCAGTGACAGATGACAGCCTCATCCATGAAAACCCTCCTGAATCTCTTAGGACTGTTGGAATCAGCATTAATGACAGAAATAAGTCAGATCGAAGTCCCAAGCAATTTGGAAAGCACCTACTACATGAAGATTTTCCATGGGTTTTAATGAGATTAACTTTTTGGGCTTGCTGTTCCAACTGCTTGCGAATAGGTCGATACTCGGAGGGCCCCATAGGTCCATTATCTGTGGAAAGCCACTGGACTCGAAGCCCATTCCCAGTCTTAGTCGACTGCGACTTATGGAAGCGGCCTTGCCATTTTTTTTCTTTTCTGTGTAGTGCCATCAACATTGAGCTTTGTCTTCAGGTCAGCCAGAAAAACTTTTCCATTAGCACATCAGGGGCTCTGATCTTGTGGCGACCTGATGGTTGGTGTTTGCAACCGCTGTTTGATCGACAGGATACAAACGGGTCGGTTCTGGAGAGGTAAAAGGAATTATTTCACCGCATACTTCAGTGCCAAAAGTTCTTTTATGTTGAAGGATTTCCTTCTCCCACTTTCTGATGAAATCCTCTGGGTTACGCCATCTCTCAGATGTAGTCCCTAACACCTTACATCTGTAGTTAGAACTTTTGAAATCCGATCTGAAGGAAAGGAGGATAAAAAAAAGCCTGAGGAATTATAAATACGTAGAATATTATTAAGAAGCCAGAAAGACAACAAAGAGGCAGAAGAGTGCCCCATAGCCATGGTTAACAGAAGAGATACTAAAGACCATCAAAAAAAGACTAATGGCAAAAACAAAAAGTAACAAGCAGGACGCAGACAACATCAGCAAAAAACAGAGCCATTCGAGCAGACATTAAAACCGTTATTACTAAAAGATATGTACAGAGGTATAAAATGAACATCTGAAGGGCAAGTCCATAAAGGCATACCAAAAGTTCAAAGAGATACCAGAAGTGAGATTGTTGAAAGACGACAATGGAAACAAACTAGCTTTGACAGAACAGATTAAGGAAAGATGGAAAGAATACAAGGAGCACTTTTACAGGATTGACTCAGTGATACAGAAAGAAACAGACTAGTAATGATAGACCTAACATCTTGAAAGATGAAGTCATTGCTGCAATGAAGCTTCGGTCAAAAATGAAAGCACCTGGATGTAACAATATTCCAATAGAGCTATTAAAGTCTTCTGAAGCAGAAATTGATGTCACCACACATCTGTGTCAGATATGGACACGTTGTAAATGGTCCATGGAATGGACAAGATCAGTGTTTATTCCTAAGAAGGAAGATGCTAGAGACTGTGGATTATTGCATTATACCTCATGCCAGCAAAACACTACTGAAGATCCTACAAAGACAGCTACAGCATTAGTTAGAAAAAGAGCTGTAAGAGGAGCAAGCAGAATTCAGAAAAAGGCAGAGGATTAAAAATGCAATTGCTAACATTAGATGGATAATGGAAAAGACCAAAGAATATAACAAGGAGCTAGATTTTTGTTTTATCAGCTACAACAAAGCCTTTGACTGTGTTGATCACCTGAAATTTTGGAGCACTATGAAGGACATAGGTGTGCTGAACCATCTGATCACCCCAATTAGGAACCTTTACATTAACCAAATGAAACACGAGCAAGGTGTTAGACAAGGTTGCATTCTGTCACCATTTCTCTTCAATTAATATACAGATGCTATTTTCATGAAGGCTGAACTTGCTGAAAAAGAAGGGATAAAAACTGCTGGACGCATCTTCGACAATCCTAAATGAGCAGATGACAATACTGATAGCAACAAGCGTAGATGGAATGATGAGCTTATTACGGAGTGTCAAGATGAAAAGCTTGAATATGGGACTCATACTCAACACAAAAAAGACAAAGATATTGACCACTGACACGTACAACCAGGACACATTTCAGATGGATGGCGATGAACTGGAATTTGTGAAGGTCTTCAGGTTACTCTGATCAATTCTCACTCAAGATTCAGTGAGGACACCGGAAGTCAATAGGAGAATAGCAATGGGCAAACCAACAATGAAGTCACTAGTCAAGGTCTTAAATCGAGGAACATTTCACTGCTGACAAAGGCATGACTCGTACGTAGTCTGATCTTTTCTGTGGTATCATATAGATGCAAAACCTGAACGAATAAGACAGAAGAAAAATCAACACCTTCAAAATATGTTGCTGGAGAAGGAGGCCATCAATACCATGGATGGCAAGAAGAAAAAACAAATCAATTTTGGAACCAATCAAGCCAGACACATCAATCAAACCAAGGATCACTAAGCTACTTAACTAGGACTTGCCTACTTTGGACAAATCATTTGAAGAAATCAATCACTGGAGAAAGACATCGTGGTCGGACAAATAGAAGGAACAATGCGAAGAGCAACTCTAGGGCTTGATATTGTCAAGAAAACTACAACAAAGACTCTGGTGGACCTATTATAGCTTGGATAAAATCGATCTTCCTACAGAGTGTTCATCCATTAAGTCACCATGGCTCAAGACTGAGATGCAAGCCGGTAATAACAGCAATCATCCAATTTACCTATGGGACCATTTTTGACAGTTTTTTTAAGCTTAACCACAATAAGAGGGCCCTGGTTGTGACTGAAGAAAGCTTTAACGTTTCTTCCAAAACAGGCTTTTAGATTTCTTTCACCCATCAATATTTCCTGCTGCAATTGCCTGGTGTGCAACTGAGACCCAAGACCTTCTGGAATACATTAAGTCAGGGATCCCAACAGGGACACTGCTTTCTTGAGTGCCACAATAGTATTGTTTATAGCCGTTGATATCAAGCATGAAATCCTGCGCTTATTTTCCTCCAATAAGTAACACATCTGTCTCACCTAGTCCAAGAGTAGACCCAAATAGGACTGGATCTTTGAGGGAACTAGTTTTGACTTGTGGTCAAAAGCCAGCAAAACTCCTCCAGGGTGGCCTTGATTCTCACCAATAGAAAAGTTGAACTGTTCCACTGATATGCCGACATTAAGGAAATCATTCTGGTATGGCATTCTCAGAATATCCTGCTCCCAAAGATGCACTGTCATTTCCACTACAATTTTCATAACAACTCACTGGGTCATTGATAGGGCAGAGCCTTGAACTGAAAATGTCTGACCTGACTATTATGGGCAAGACCACTTTTCAGTATTTCTGCTCTCCTGTATGGATCTGAACATGGTAGTAAGCATCCTTCAGATCTAGCACACTCATGCAACAAAGTGGAAACAGAAATTTTATAGCCGATTTTATTAATTCCATCTTGAAATGTTGATATATCAGGAATCTGTTTAGCCTCTTCAAATTGATGATAGTTCTGAAGGTGTCATCTGGCTTCCTCATCAAGGAAGGAGTGCAAAGAAAAGGGGATTTTTGGTACTCACCATAAAATCCTTTTCTTGGAGCTTCAATTGGGGGACACAGGAAAACCTTGGGACACAGGAAGACCTTGGGTGTATGCTTACTGCCATCAGGAGGCTGACACTATGCAAAATAACAGAATGCAACTCCTCTCCAGCAGTATACACCCCCTACTGGCACAAGTGCAACTCAGTTAGTGAGAATAGCAATAGGAGCAACCATAAAACCATCAACTTGCTCAACTATATACACAGGGAGGGAACTGTGTCCCCCAATTGAAGCTCCAAGAAAAGGATTTTGCGGTGAGGACCAATAATCCCTTCGAGTCGGGATTCGAGTCCCTCCCTGGCGATTTATGTACGCCACTGCAGTAGCGTTGTCCGTCTGGATTCGGACATGCCGGCCCGTCAGATAAGATTCCCAGTAAAAGAGGGCTTGGAGGATCGCCCTGAGTTCTAGGATGTTTATGGGCAGGGAGGCTTCCTGGGAGCTCCATGTGTCCTGTGCTGTGTGGCCGAGGAAGGTGGCGCCCCAACCGGAGAGACTGGCGTTAGTTGAAATGATTGTCCATCTGACCGGGAGAAACGATCTGCCGCAAGAGAGAAGGGGGGACTCGATCCAACAGAAGAGTGACTGTCTTGCTGATCTGGAGAGGTGAACTGGGCGATCGAGACTGCTGAGGGAGCGGTCCCAAGTCGCTAGCAGAAAGTGCTGGAGGGGCCTGGTGTGGGATTGGGCGAATGGAACAGCATTCTGCCCAGAATCCTCATGGAGAATCGGAGTGTCCGAGGAGAGGTCTGCCTGAGACTGTGAATCCCGGACAGCAGGGCGGCTCGCTTCTCTGGGGGAAGGAAAATGCGAAGCTGGGCTGTGTCGAAAACCATGCCCAGAAAGGTGATCTGCTGAGTCAGAACAAGGCAAGATTTCTTGAGATTGATTCAGCCCAGGCGACGGAGAGAATCCAGAGATATTTTCAGGCTTTTGAGACACCCTGAGCGAGAGAGTGCTTTTATCCGGATGTCATCCAAGTAGGGTATTGCTAGAATTCCCTTGGACCGAAGGATGGCCACCACTGTTGCCATAATCTTTGTAAAGACCCGGGGAGCTGTGGCAAGGCCGAATGGTAGAGCGGTGAACTGGTAATGTTGTGATCCTACCGCAAAGCGCAGGGATCGTTGGTGAGACGCAAGGATGGGAAAGTGGAGGTAGGCGTCCTGGATGTCTATGGAGGCCATGAATTCTCCTGGCTTCATAGGCGCTATTACTGAACGAAGGGACTTCATCCTGAAGTGTCTCAACCGGAGCTTGGTGTTGAGAAGCTTCAAGTCCAAAATGGGGCGAATGGAGCCTCCTTTTTATGGGACCACAAAAAGATTTGAGTAAAATCCCAAAAAGTGTTGATGCTTCGGAACGGGGATGATGACGCCTGCTTCCTCAAGAGAAGAGATGGCTTGGTGAAAGCCGGAGAGGAGTTTGGGGTCCTACTGTGGCCGTGATAGAACAAAATGGTCTTGGGGGGGAAAAGAAGAAAATTCGGTCTTGTACCCCACCGAGACGACGTCTCGGACCCAGGCGTCGTTGATTACTGATAGCCAAACTGACTGGAAGGCCCTGAGGCGGCCCCTGAGGTTGGGGTTGGCGTCATGATCGATTGGCCCGGGAACCAGAAAGTCGAGTGTGAGCGTTATGAGGGCGCCAGGATGGTGCGGGCTTGTAGGAGGGCCTCTTTCTATCCTGGTGGGTGGGGAAGCAGTCTCGCCGACTGGAGGATGTGGACGCTGAGGGACGAAAGGAACGAAACTGGAAATTCCTCTTCTTAGGAATTGTCCGTTTGCGTTTTGCCTGCGGAAGGGAAGTACTTTTCCCGCCAGTGGTGTCCGATATGATCTTATCCAGCTTATCGCCGAATAGGCGAGAGCCCTCAAAGGAGAGATTGGCGAGTGATTTTTTTTTAGAGGCCGAATCGGCATTCCAGGCCTTCAGCCAAAGGTTCCTGCAAATTGAAATCATGTTGCCGGAGGCCTAGGCGCTGCAGGATGCAGTATTGAGGCAAGCTATGGCCATGTATTTTCCCGCCTGAGCGATCTGATCAGCCAGACCCGCTAGCTCCGTGGGAGGTGCTTGGGACAAAATACCCCTACGGAGGTTTTTGGCCCAGGAGGCCACAGCCAGGGAGACCCAGATGGCTGCGAAGGAAGGGCAAAGAAGCGCCCGAGGCTTCTAAGGCAGATTTCGCCATGGCCTCAATGTGTCTGTCTGGTCCTTTCTTAAGGGAAGCGCCGTCTGCCAGGGGTAGGATGGTGTTGGTAGCTAGACGTGACACTGGGGGATCCACTGTTGGTGAGGTGGTCCACTTTAGGCGAACATCCTTAGAGAAGGGATAAAGAGCCTCTAGATGCTTTCTGGATTCAAAGCACTTCTCTGGGTGTAGCCATTCCTTGGTAAAGATGTCGTCAAAGTCTTCTAGGTAAGAGAAGACCCGAGGAGCTTGCTTAGTACGTTTAACCGACACTTTCTGTGTGGGCGGCTTTTCATCAGAGTCGACCTTAAAGTGATCCTAAACCCAGAAACTGACCCCCCCTCATCTTTAGACCTGTCCCTGCACCCCCTCTTATCATTCCTAGCCATCCCTTTTGCAGAAAAAAATCGCTTTTGTAAAGTAAGAGAAAAGGTTATAATACTTTGTCCTGTGCGAGTTCTCTCTTTCTGTGGAAGCCGCAAATGCCCCGCCTGTCTGCTGCTGCCTCGTAATTATGCACGCCCCTCTCTGCTTCTAAGAGCCTGGCCGCGTCATGAAAGGGGGCGGGGCTCCGGCATGCCGCGATTTAGCCCCGCCCCTTTCATGATGCGGCCAGGCTCTTAGAAGCAGAGAGGGTCGTGCATAATTACCAGGCAGCAGCAGACAGGCGGGGCATTTGCGGCTTCCACAGAAAGAGAGAACTCACACAGAACAAAGTATCATAACCTTTTCTCTTACTTTACAAAAGCGATTTTTTTCTGCAAAAGGGATGGCTAGGAATGATAAGAGGGGATGCAGGGACAGGTCTAAAGATAAGGGGGGGTCAGTTTCTGGGTTTAGGATCACTTTAAGGGTGTCATTCACTGCTAAAATTAGGGAATCTACTGTGTCCCCGATTCCTGAAAGTTGGTCTGAGTCTATATCCGGGTCCGAATCCGATACGGAATCGGAATCCGATGGTGCCGAGTGTGCTGGAGAAGGCGGCCTCGAGTAAAGGTCTGTGGGGGAGGGGGACCGGGACGAGGGGGACGAGCAAATTCGCTTCCTCAGAGCGGACTGAACCTTCCGATTCCGAAGGTGGTTTGGAGGAGGATTGGACTGGTGGTCCAGGGACTGCGGTCCCTGGTGGGTTAGGGTCGGTTTGCTCCGATGGATTAGGCCTAATCGCGGAGGCTATCTGCGAGAGCAGGTGCCCTAGGGCCGTCATCAGGTTTTCTGAGAACTTAACCAGAGTAGTGGCGGACTGAGATAGGGAAAGAACTACCTCAGGTGGGGCAGAGACCACAGATGGGTCAGTGACAGGCTCCTGATCTGCCTGCATGGTCTGTGGGCTACAAGCGAGGCACAGTGGAGAGTTCTGAGCCGAGGGTAGCTTCTTATTGACCCTGAGCAGGCGTAGTACACTGTGGTGGCTATGGTGGCTGTACAGGTGCTCCTTGTGTGAGGCATCTATGGCCAGTATGAGAGTGCCAGCAGTGTGGGGGGCTGGAGAGGCTTTGCCTACCCAGGCCCCGGCTTCCGGTGTCCCCTTGGTGGATCCCAGCAGTGGAGGAGCACAGATGTAGCATTCTCTCTTCTTCCCTGTGATGGCGCTGAGTAAAGCGCGGGCTTCTGCAGGGAGAAGGAGGGCGGTGCCAAAAATGTCGGGCAGAGAGCTCGCGCTCGATCTCCACTGGCCAGGGGGAGGAACGGGGCTGCCTGGCCAAGAAATCGCCGCCCAAGAGCGATGGAGGCGTGGCCAGCGTGGCCGAAGAACCTGGCCCTTACTACTAAGAGACCTGTCTGTGGGCGGAGCTTTGGCAGTCACGTAGTGCCCTAGGCGGTGCCTTGCTTAGGAGCCCGCCTGCGGACGTACATGATTGGTCGGGGGCGGTCCGTGGGTGGGCGGAGAGTCCCAAAGGCCGCAGCAGAGGCCTGGGACTAAATTTATTGCGGCGGCCCGGATCAGGAGGCCCGTGGCGCGGGGCCGTGCCGCCTTGGGTGCTGATGCTGGTAGGGGCTTCTCTGTCAGGGGTGTTGCAGCGGCGCTGTAACCCCCTTAGCTGTGACGTGCTGGGACCGATGTAGCAGCAGAAAGGGGCTTACTGGCCCTGAAACAGAGCCAGGAGCCCCTGAGAATTAATAAAGCGCCCCCCTTTGTACCCTATCCTCTCTACCTGATCACCATCAGGCAACCCCTGCTGCAGCCATAGGTGGAATGGGCTGTGGCTACTCAGATTGCTGAGGTAGCCAGTAACCAGCCCATGCACGATAGCAGAGTGGCCTCGCTGCGGCTGCTGCCCCACAGCAATGCCCCCTCTGGAGTAGCCAGGGGAAAGCTGAGGAGCTACCAAGAGGAGGCTGGTAAAGTGAGGATGGGAAAGGGAGGGGGGGGGGGTATATGGGCCCCGGGTCCAGGGACTGCTTGTTGCCATCAGGGTGCAGGTCCCTACCTCGTCTTGAAGGGCCCTTTACACGCCACCACTGACAGGTAGCAACTGCCTGGCATTGGGGATATTTATGCCTGTTGCCATGAAATTGCTACGAAATGGCGGCGTGTAAATAGGGAAATTCCTTCCTGTGTCCTGCACTTGACTCAGATACCTGTTGCTGAGCCGTGCTCAAAAACCGAAGGCAACAGAAAAGCACAATTGCCATGGTAGTGGCGTCTAAACGGGGCACAGGCATGCAAGTTGTGTCGCCTAGTGATTTCACAGGGGCGTGCCACAGCGTCATGGATTCCACGCCCCATCAGCGATCATTGGTGAGGGCTACTGTGTTACGATTGGCTGTCCCTTCACAGGGCGCCATATTTAAAGAGCTATCCATTCACACTCCACAATTGCAATGGCGTCATGTATTAACCAGCCTTCCTGCGCAGGCTGGCCAATCATGACGCTATTGCGCTGTCCAATCAACGCTTATGCATCACGGAATACACAACTCTGTCACGCCTATATACTTACGGCGCGAAAGATGTACGCCCACATTTCTTTGTGGTAGCGGCGTGTAAAGCAGGGAAGGTATTCCACAGGAAGTAAGCCGCAGGATCTGTCGGAACTTCCGGGGAACAAAGATACCTTCAGTTGACAACGCAATGGCGGCGTCTATATGCGGCAACAGCGATCGGTATCCACCGTTAAAAA
Source organism: Allobates femoralis (assembly GCA_033576535.1). Taxonomy (NCBI): domain Eukaryota; kingdom Metazoa; phylum Chordata; class Amphibia; order Anura; family Aromobatidae; genus Allobates; species Allobates femoralis. The sequence goes on from JARQOC010000004.1 coordinate 178,490,648, forward strand.
CGTGCGCGTGCACGCACGGTGGATACCTGTTGCAAGCCACAGTGGCGGCGTGTAAAGGTACCTTGAGAGGTGACGAGCTCCAGACGCGGAAGCTGTTCTCCTGTGTACAGGGATCCGGCGTCTGATGACCCTACCGACCGGCTCTGGAAGGCGAGCGAATGGGCCAGGGCAGGCAACGGGGTCCAGCCTCGATGTTCACCAGGATCCGGTTCAATGAAGGGATGGATGGCCCTGGCCCAGAGAGGGAGAGTTAACAGTGCAACCAGCATACACTGGACTCTCAATCTCTATGCGGGGTGACGGATTGGCTTAACCGCTCCGTATTCCCTGACGAATCTTCATTGAAGAGATGAAGAAAAAAGAAAAATCTATCTAAAAAAAAAAAAATTCTGGTAGATACGGGCTCAGAGAGAGACCCGTGTCTGCCTCCTATGACACTAAGCTAAAACTGAGTTGCACTTGTGCCAATAGGGGGTGTATACTGCTGGGGAGGAGTTGCTTTTCTGTTATTTTGCATAGTGTCAGCCTCCTGATGGCAGCAAGCATACACCCAAGGTCTTCCTGTGTCCCAAGGTCTTCCTGTGTCCCCCAATGAAGTGATTAAGAAATACTCTTCCTTCTTTCTCCGAAGGCACCTACACGAACACCTGTTTCTGAACCAGGATCAACAATAAAAGGAAATAAAAGCGCAATAGGGTTTTAGCTCCTAAAACACTCTTGTGTCAAAACAGATGTTACTGCTCACCTGGATAGGTTGTGTGACACACAACCAGTACAAGCATATGCTATGGCTGTTGTGGGATCCACACTCCACATGTACACGATGGCAACAAAAACATGAACCCAAAAAGACATTAAGGTTGGGTTCCTGAGGAACAAGCAAGGATAACTTTCTGAAACGTGTTGAATAAAGCCAGCATTACTTGACAGATCCTTGTGGTCATTTCATCATACAGCAGCGCGGATCAGATAAGCATTGTCCTTTTGGGTTTGTGTTTCTGAACCACATGTATTACTTCCAATTCCAGAACCAACTGCGCTTTGTGAGGGTTCCCTACCAGGACATGAAATCCAACTCTTGTAGGGTAGAGGTGTAGACCTCAGTGGGTTTACTGTACTTGATGTGTGGATCCCTTTCAAGGGGTGCTCTTGTGGGGAAAAGGAAAAATAAAAGTTAGATTCTACATGCAGCTGCTCATTTCCAGTCATCAAGGCGGTGCAGAGTGGTGTAAAAGTTGCTGCTCACTACACAGTGAGCGCACTCTAATCGCTCCCTTGCACCTTGATAGAAAGCTTATTTTACATCATGTATGTAGAGAGTGGGTTGTCAGTCAATGAACAGGATGAGATTACAGCTTCTTCACTCTGTAGTGAGCAGTGACTGTTACACCTCCTTGAATTGCCCTGATAACTGGAAGAGAGCGCCTGCAGGGAAGATTTAACTACATTTTCTCCCAGTAGCTGCACTTCCAGTTAACCAACCAAATATGAATTCAACACTATTTACTAGCAGATTACCATATCATATCTGCATGACTACATATGTGTGTGCTTTTCAGAGGTGTAAAGGTTCTTTTTGGTACAGATGGTCTTGTCATGGAGTCTAATATAAAACAGTAAAGCCTTTAGCAAATAAATGCTTTGACCATTGGAGTAAATTTGAATTGGTCAAAATCAATGGTCTTTAAAAGCCAACACATGCAAATCCCGCTAGTCACATTAGTCCATGCTGCTTTAGAAGGTTTTTAAACAAGAACAAACTGGGGCAGTGCCCAAAAATGGAGCTACCACATCTTACAAGTAGACAAAACAAGAAATGATAAAGATACGTTTTCTTACTTTGAGTGCTGCAGCTTGTCTTCAATGAGTGGAAGAGCAGCAGGAATCATTTCCCTAGGAAATATCTGACTCACAACAGTCAACGCCATGCACATCTCCACAAGGTTGGTGCTCTGTAGATCCTAAGAGAGGGCATCTCTGCATTATATCTCAATAAACATAGTATAGCTTATAACGCTGAGAAAGTCATTACATTTATACTCCACACTTTAAAGGCAAAGTCATTTTAACATAAAAGAAAAAACTTAATTTTAATATATATGAAAATGAAGGACAAGATATTATACAGTGGCAATGGAAGGTTTGAGCACCCCTGGTCAAAATTACTATTATTGTGAACAGTTAAGTAAGTGGAAGAAGAAATGATCTCTAAAAGGCATAGAGTTAAAAATGACATTTCCATTGGATTTTTAGGCAAAAACAAAAATATATATATTATTTAGATTTGTTTATTTTTACATTTTAAAAATTACAAAAAGGAGAAATGGGCCGATGCAAAACTTTCAGCACCCTGCATGGTTAGTACCTAGTAGCACCCCCTTTTGCAAGTATTACAGCTTGTAAATGCTTTTTGTAGCAAGCTTAGAGTCCTTCAGTTCTTGTCTGAGGGATACTCATCCATTCTTCCTAGGAAAAGTCTTCCAGTTCTGCAAGATTCCTTGTTCATCTTGCATGTGCTGCTAAATTTTGAGGTCTCGCCACAGATGTTCAGATCAGGGGACTGAGGAATATTTTAAAACAGTCACCTCGTGCCTTTTGAGGTATCTATTGTGCTTTTTGACATGTGTTTAGGTCCACTATCCATTTGTAGAGGCCACCCTCTTTTCAGTTTCAGATTTTTTTTACTGATGATGTTACGTTTGCATAAAGAATTAGTTGAAATTTCATTGACTCCATTCTTCCTTCTACCCGTGAAATGTTCTCCATGCAATTGGCTGAAACACAACCCTAAAGTTTGATTGATACACCCCTATGCTAAATGGTTGTCGAGATGTTCTTTTCCTGAAATTCTGTGCATTTTTATTTCCTACACACAAAACTGATCATTGTGGCCAAATATTTTAACCTCATTGGTTAACAGGACTTGTTTCCAAAATGTGTCAGGATTATTTAGATGTTATTTTGCATAGTTCTGGCGCTGAATTTTATGGTGAAGAGGCAGAAGAGGTGTTATGATGACTCTTCCATGAAGGCCGTATGTGTGCTGGCGCCTCTTTACAGTAGAACAATGTACAACTCCAAAGTCTCCTAAATCTTCCTGAAGGTCTTTCAATCACGTGGGGGTTGTGATTTGCCTTTCTAGCAATCCTACCGGCTGCTCCTACTGAAATTTTGCTAGTTCGTCCAGACCTTACCTTGACCTCCACTGTTCCCGTTACCTGCCATTTCTTATGGGGATGTCACATGCGTCAATATCGCATGCAATATCGCTGCTGCACATGACGTTGCAGCGATATTGACATGTGTGACAGGGCGCATCAACCAGTGATAAATCATTGGTTGATGGTCGCAAGGTTTTAGAACCTGCTCTAAAACCTGGCGATGGTTGCCCGGTTGCATCGCTGCGTGTGACACCGGGGTACGAGCGAGAAGCCAGCACCCAGCGCCTCTCAGCAAGCGCTGGGAGTTGGTATCCATGGTAAACAGCGGGTAACCAAGCGCTTAGTTACCCGCTTGTTTACATGGTTACCAGTGTTCTCGCTGGTACTGATCGCTGGCGAGTCTGCCTGTGTGACAGCTCACTGGCGATGAGCCTTCAATGTCGCCAGCGAGAAGATCGCTGGCGACATTGACGCGAGTGTCGTCCCCATAAATTACATTTCGAACTGAGGAAAGGGCAACTTGAAACTGGTATCCTATCTTCTTATAGCCTTTGCCTGCATTATGGGCCCTCCACCATTTTCATTTTTAGAGTGCTTGGCAACCTGCTTAGAAGAACTCATGGCTGCTGTTTTTTGGCCCAAGGTTAGAGGAGGCTGGGTTTTTATAAACCTGTAAAATTTGCATCACCTGGCCTTTCCTAATGATGATAGTGAACACGCCATAACCCTAAGGCCGTGTACTCACGGTCCGGAGAAGCTGCGTGTTGGATGCGGCTTCTCCGGACCTAAGTGAATCTGCGGGTGGCCGCAGGCAGACCGCAGCCGCCCTGTACTCACCAATGTGCGGCGAGTGCAGGGCGGCTTCTCCCTGCAGTCACCCGATGGGAGCCGCTTCCGACTCCGCAGCATGAAATGAACATGCTGCAGAGGCGTGGACTCCCGGCAACCCGCACCACAGCTCCAAAGACGTTGCGGGCGGGTTACGCATAGTGAGGATGGGATTTCTTGAAATCCCATCCACTATGCTAGTACTGTACGACGCAGCATTTTGGACGCAGCGCAAAGACGCTGTGTCCAAAACGACGCGTCACCTGATCATGAGGGTGCACCTTTACAAGCTAATAAAGAAAGATCTGAAACCTTCATCAACGTTTTCTGAGCACACACATTTCCAAGAGTGCCCAAACTTTTGCATCGGACCATTTTCATTTTGATAATTTATTTAATATGCTAAAGATGAAAATTATATTTTTTGCCAAAATACAAAGGAAATATGTCATCTTTAACTGTATGCTTTTTACAAATGATTTAATCTTTAACTTGTTTAATAGTTAACAGTAACAATAACAGTAATTTTTAGGGGTGCCCAAACGTTTGCATGGCACTGTGCACCACAAAAGTCATTCACAGACATTAGAAAACCATCCATACAAAATTGACCCTCAGGTGCCTCTGGCAAACAGCTAATTATCAGAAGAGGGTTTTACATGAGAAGGGTTTTTAAGATGGAAAAATCTCTTTAAATCTAAGGCTATGCAATTATTATTTTCAGAGATGATAACTAGAACTCTAGTGCCACCTGTTGGAAGTCGCAATCCTAAGACTCAATATCAAATCTTTAATGAGCCTTAATACATGATATAGGATAAAAAGCCAAACCAGTCACTCCATCTGCAGACATGCTTCAGGGTGTTTGCCCCTCATCCATGTGGGAGATCTGATTTGGCTGGGTGAGAGGCCTCTCTCTGACAGGGTGCCTAATGTAAAAGGCTTCTCCTTGTGGAAAGTACCAAGCTGCCGTAGAAAGACTTAAAGACCATGCTATGCTTCCTCTGATTACAGTCTAGTATCAGATGTTTGAGTGTGCAGACATGTGAATCCTTTCCATTTATAGCTGAAGGCCCAGTTACACACACAGATAATTGTGCAGATTGCACACAGATCTCTGGTTGCAGTGAAATCATGGACACATTGTTCCATTTTGTGGCCGTGTACAATTGAACAATGTGTCCATGATTTCACTGCAACCAGAGATCTGTGAACAATATCCTCACAATTATCTGTGTGTGTAACTGGGCCTTAAGATAAAAGGTCATGTAGTAAATCTGGCTCTTCATTTTACCTTTAAAACTGTATTTACAAGCAAAAGCAGCAACTCATGGTTTTCATGTAGAAATAATGACACTGCCAGGTAGCCTACAAAAAACAAAGTAAAGATCAAGATCCATGTACACCAAACATTACAGCATTTACATTATGTCTCTCACTGGCACATGACAAATTACGGTAAATGCCATCATGGTCAGCTTCAACCCCTGCAGTCACTGTAAACCACAGATTTTGCCAGGGAAAAACTGATGGTTTTTTAATTGCACTACATCGGCATATAAACCACTTCCCAGCAATATAGACCACACAGTGTCAGAGTAGGACCCGGTAAGCTTGAGAGCACTTTGGCGTAGTTACCGGGCTCTTCGCAGTGACGTCAGTGATGAAGCTAAGTCTCTCAATTCATTGATTCCAGTACAGTATTTACTGTGTTCATTTATCACATATGCATTTTTTAGCTGCACAGACAAATCCTGCATTTCATGTATCAGCCATTTAGCTTGTTCCCTAGCATGTTGTGTTCAGTGTAGCGGCAATTTCATTATATATAGTGCATACACATATTTTTTGCCTGCACCTGCACATTTAAAAAGGTGAAGCCAGTCCTTATGTATTTGATATTGTGTCCAGGACTGGACTAGGGCATCTGCTCCCAGCGACTGCGGGTTGTGAGACCGATCCATGAAGTAAGGAACCTTGGCATTCAGACGTGATGCCATGAGATCCACGTCCGGAGTTTCCCATCGATGGCATGTTTGTTGAAACACATCTGGATGTAGGGTCCACTCCCCGGAATCCATGCCCTGACGGCTGAGGAAGTCTGCTTCCCAACTGTCTACTACCGGAATGTGTATCGCGGACAGTACCGATCCCGTTGAATCTGCCCAACGGAGAAGGTGTTTCACCTCGCACATTGCCTGTATGCTGCGAGTCCCTCCTTGATGGTTGATGTATGCCACCGCCGTGGCATTGTCCGACTGTATCCTGATGTGACAACCCGAAAGCAGCCGATGGAATGACTTAAACGCCAGAAAGATGGCCCGAATCTCCAGAAGGTGGATGAGCATGATGGACTCTGATGGGGACCATATTACCTGGGCTCTGTGGTGACGGAACACCGCACCCCAGCCTGTCAGGCTTGCATTGATGGTCATGACTTTCCAATGAGCCAGGAGAAAGGATTTCCCCCGTGAGAGGGAGGACGGCCGGAGCCACCAGTGGAGAGACTGTCTGGTTTTAGCTGACAGACGTAACGTCCTGTCCAGGGAGAAAGGGCTTTTGTCCCAGGAGGTGGTGAGAGCCAGTTGGAGAGGTCTGAGACGTAGTTGGGCAAAAGGAACTGCTTCCATTGCCGCCACCATCCAGCCTAGAACTCTCATGGCAAACCGAAGAGAATGAGGCGACGGGCCAAGGAGGGTGCGCACTCCTTGCCGGAGAGCGCATGCCTTGGCTTGAGGGAGAATGACTAGTCCTCGGGATGTATTGAATTGCATCCCCAGAAAGATCAGGGACTGGCGAAGATTTTTGTAGGTTGACCTGCCAGCCTAGACGAAGTAACGTGTCTACTGTGATCAGGACACTTTGCAGTCCTTGAAGAAAGGGGCCTTGATGAGTAGGACGTCTAAATACGGAAGAATGACCACTCCCTTTGAGTCTAGAATGGTCATGGTGGCCGCCATGACCTTGGTGAACACTCTGGGGACAGTAGCGAGCCACAAACTGATAGTGATCCTGGTTGACAGCGAACCAGAGGAACTTTTGATGTGTCCGAGATATAAGGATGTGCAGGTACGCATCCTGAATATCTTTGGAGGCATGGTACCATATATACTCGCGTATAAGCCGAGTTTTTCAGCCCAAAAATTGGGCTGAAAAGTTACCCCCTCGGCTTATACGCGAGTCACTGTATACAATGTATACAGTATACAGTGCCCCAATCTATATACAGGCCCCCCCCCCCCGCCGCAATCCTGTAAAGGAAGAGATTAGTATACTTATCCCTCCGCTGTCCCGCTGCCGCTGTCCCGCCGCCGCTCCTCCATCTTCATCCAGCGTCTTCCGTCTTCTTCCGGGTTCCTCCGATGGTCGCAGGCAATGACATCATTGCCGGCGCGACAGAGGAGGAAGCTGAAAGAAGACGGAAGACGCTGGATGAAGATGGAGGACCGTGATGGCGGCGGCGGCGGGACAGCGGAGGGATAAGTATACTAATCTCTTCCTTTACAGGATTGCGCCGGGGGGGCCTGTATATAGATGGGGGGGGCTGCATATACCTCCTGGGGCTGCATATACCTCCTGGGGCTGCATATGGGGCTGTATATACCTCTGGGGCTGCATATGGGGCTGCATATACCTCCTGGGGCTGCATATGGGGCTGTATATACTTCTGGGGCTGCATATACCTCCTGGGGCTGCATATGGGGCTGCATATACCTCTGGGGCTGCATATGGGGCTGCATATACCTCTGGGGCTGCATATACTTCTGGGGCTGCATATACCTCTGGGGCTGCATATACCTCTGGGGCTGCATATACCTCTGGGGCTGCATATACCTCTGGGGCTGCATATGGGGCTGCATATACCTCCTGGGGCTGCATATGGGGCTGCATATACCTCCTGGAGCTGCATATGGGGCTGTATATACCTCTGGGGCTGCATATACCTCTGGGGCTGCATATGGGGCTGCATATACCTCTGGGGCTGCATATGGGGCTGCATATACCTCCTGGGGCTGCATATACCTCTGGGGCTGCATATACCTCTGGGGCTGCTGTATACTACCACTGGGGCTGCTGCTGTATACTACCACTGGGGCTGCTGCTGTATACTACCACTGGGGCTGCTGCTGTATACTACCACTGGGGCTGCTGCTGTATACTACCACTGGGGAGGCTGCTGTATATCTCACTGCTGGGGGTTGTATACCTGTGCTGGAGTCCACCCTCGGCTTATAAGCGAGTCAATAAGTTTTCCCAGTTTTTGGGGGCAAAAGTAGGGGGGTCGGCTTATACACGAGTATATACGGTATTCTCCTTCCTCCATGGACGAAATTATGGAGCATAGGGACTCCATACGAAAATGACAAACCTTAACTAATTTGTTTAACTGTTTCAAATCTAGGATAGGATGGACCGTCCCTTCCTTTTTGGGAACAACGAATAGGTTCGAGTAGAATCCCTGGAAGCATTCTGGGGGACAGGGACCATGACTCCTCTTTGTAGAAGAGAGTCTACGGCCCGAAAGAAGGCACAAGCCTTGGGCTGTGTTGTTGGGGAACAGACAGAAGAAAAAAAAAAAAAAGAAGATTTGGCGGTCGGTAAATGAACTCGATATGGTAATCGGAGGACACCAATTCTCTGACCCACCTGTCGTCTGTAACCACGAGCCAGACTTGATAGCGGGAAAGTCGCCCGCCCACCAGTGAGGCGTCTTCCGGAGCCAATGAGTCATGTGGAGGAAAACCTGTGGGATCTGGATGCCTTAAACTTTGACTGTCGAGAGCGGGATTGCCAACTGGCATTTGACGTTTGGGGAGCCTGCGACCTTTCTCTACGTGACTAATGATTGCTGGCTTGTGCCGGCCTGGATGCTGACCAACCAAGCGAGTTCCGAAAAGATAGAAAATGTGTTTGTTGGCGACGAGTGAAGGTCCTCTTTGGTTTGCATTGGGGAAGAGAAGTACTCTTACCTCCAGTAGCATCTGAAATTAGTTTATCTTATTTCTCCCCAAAAAGATGGCCACTAAGGTAAGGAAGACTCGCGAGACTTTTTAGAGGCTGCATCCGCCTTCGACTCACGAAACCAGAGAGTTCGACTAATTATGATGGCGTTTGACGCAGCCACCGCTGCATAATTAGCTGCGTCTAGAGCAGCATGAAGTAGGTAGTCCCCGGTGACAGAGATTTGCACTCCCAGATCTAATAATGATGGATCAGCGTCTATGATGCGCAGAGCAGTATGTAAATTACCGGCCCAGGACATGATAGCCTTAGCCACCCATGCTGAAGCAAAAGAGGGAGAAAGAGACAAACCTGACGCTTTAAATACAGATCGAGCCATCTGTTCTACCTGACGGTCCGTAGCAACTTTATTGGAAGAACTATCAGGGAGAGAAAGTAGAGTCTTTGTAGTTAATCGAGATACAGGTGGGTCCACTTGAGGTGGATCAGCCCAGTCTTGTATCACTGCCGGTAAACATGAGTAACGGGTTTCTAGCGCCTTGCGATTACCAAACCTTTTATCCAGATGGGAGCAATGTTTTGTAGGATTTCCTGAAATTCAGGATGATCCGCAAAATATTTGTGCGGATGTTTCGCTCTTTTAAAAAGAGACTGTGATCCGGTACATTGCAAGGGTCAGATACATCTAACACCTGATTGATAGATGTGATTAAGTCTTCGACCATAGCCAGTGTCTTGCAAATCTAGCTCTAGGAATGCGTCTAAGTCCTGGTCTGAACCTGGATCACAAAATTCTTCAGACCCACAGGAATCATGGTGACTTTCCCTAGTTGGAGATGCCCGAGAACTTCAGGAGGACCCTGGAGAGGGTGACCTTTGTACACTTTTGCGTCCTGGAATGAACGCAGATGGCAAAAGCTCAGAAGCAGTCCGTTCGTGATTCGTGCGGTCATCCTGAGTGGGGGCAGTGGTGCAGGGTGAGGAACGACTCTGCAAAGCCTGGAGTAAAGTAGAAGACAGTTTTTCAATGGACTGTGACCTAGACAGACATGACGACTGCCCATTCAGGCTCAGTATTTGGTGCACTGACCGACCCGGCATCTGTAGGGGGTTCTGGCACGGTGGTAGAAGAACAAACCTGGCAGTGTTGGGTAGTACATCCACTGAGCAGAGGGGCCCTGCAGGCTGTACAGGTGGCATAGTAAAAGTTAAATGCTCTGGTAGCTCTATTGCTCCTTGAGCCTGGCATGATGTCAATGCCTTTGCCCCTGTAATGCTGCCTTTGTTTCTGTATATAATGCAGAGAAAAGGAGGGAGAATAGAAAGCTGCAGCAGAGACTAAGTCTTGCTGGCTGCTTACCACCTTGCATGTGCCCCCAGTCACAGCCCAGCGATCCTGTGTCCACCAATAAGGAATCCACCACAACTAGATGTGTGTGGTAGCTGCCTTCATCGAATGTCCGCTTGAGCCCTGTGATAGCACCGCCGATGCACTGCAGGCTGCTGTAATGGCGCCGCCAGAATGATGGGGAGGTAGCGGAGTGGTAGCAAAGAGTGGCGCACATGAGATCTCGCGATATGCGAGAAGCGCCCAAAAACAGTGTTCCATTCCCCTCTGTTGGTGCTGTCCGGGCTCCTGACGTCATCCGGAGGGCGGGCGCTGGGCGGAGAAAGAGGCGGTCCCTCGGCGCTAGGCCTGAAGCCGGGGCCTCGTATGAACTGCGGGACACGGATTTGGAGAGGGGCTGGTGTAGAAAGCCGGGACCGGATCAGATCCGCAATTCACACTCTGGGGTAGGTCCAGAGCATACTGAGCCCTCGGTACCGCAGAATAATGTGCGCCAGGGGTTGTGAATTCCGGATAGGAACGCCCAAATGTGCCAGGTACTGGAAGTAGAGTAGGTACCTGCAAGACGCGTCTCGACCCAGGCTCCCAGGTAGGGAGGATTGGGGAGATAGGCTGCTGTCCAGGTTCCCAAGAGTCTTGGGAAGGGGCAGCCGTTGTAGCACTCGACTTCAACCTGAGTCCCCAACTGTGGGGAGCTGAGGAAGGAGTCTGGCATATGGTGTGAGTAATCTCGACCTCGACCCAGCTCCCCAACTGTGGGGAGCCGAGGAAGGAGTATGCCAGGGGTCCTGGGATTCAGGGACCCTCCTCTTGGATCATCATGAGACAAAACAAAAAAAAAAAAAAGGGATCCTCTTCATGAAAATCATTAAAAGTAATAAAGAAAAAAAGAGAAAAGTGAATGGTATGTGTGCCTCCTAACGACACTAAGCAAAAAACTGGTGAGGCAGTGCCTACTCCCGGGGGTGTATACTGCAGGAGGAGTCACTGTTCATCTATTTCAGATCTTGCTTAGTGTTGCATCCTAGTGGACAGCAGCATAACACTCACGGTCCTGTGTCCCCCAATGAGGCGAAGGAGAAAGAACTAATATGAAGACCCTGCTGCTCCAGCAATACCTGCCAGTCTGCCAGCAATATAGGCAATCACTGCTGTCCACAGTTTTGTGCCATACTCAGGCTGCACTTGGTAGACTGACACCTCATCGTCACTGTACACTAAATACAAAAGGGGGGATTTATTCAGTGAGACACGTATTATCGTACAGCATCTCCCTTCTAATCTCTTTCCAATCATAGAAAAGCCATTAAAGGCAAAACATGCAGAAAATTATTCAAAAAGATTCATCACAGTTTATTTTTAATAGACTTATATCTAGAAAAGAGCAAGAAACATCATTATTAAATTGCCAATGACCTGACAGCACACTACAACAAATATTACACGTATGTTACATACCAACGCGTTTTTTCCAATAGGTTTCCTTGCTGAGCCAATTTGATTGCATGAATGTACCCAAATGCGGCTTCATAGCCCAGCATTTCACAGTAGATCAATCTCACCATGCATTCCTTCATCTGCCGCTGTCACAAAGAAATACACAAGTGTAGATTAGTGACAATCGCACAATCAGATCTGCTATGTATGCAGTGAAAACCTGAAGTGAATATGGGGAACATTGGGCACATTCCTAAATAAACAGCCTGTTACCAACTGCTGGAGAAGGAAGAGACTATATAACAACTCTGTACAATGCCAGATTCTGACATCAGAAAGTATTGCTTTTTTAACGCTGCAGTGGTGCTTTAAATGTAAGCCCCTGCCTCTAATCATGCTCACCCTCAATTTCATCCTTTTTTGGCGATGTTGGAATCCTCTGACCATCTAGTGCTCATAACTTCTGTCCATCCATCAGTCAGACGTTATGTCACAGGTACCCCTCTTCTTCCCCACTTAATTTTCCCTTTAACTCTTTTAGAACCTGCAGGTATGTGATTGGTTAGAAATAATTGATGTATATTTGTCACACATGCGAGAGGGGGCTGTTTTTTGCTTTTAAATTGTATATATTCTTTTTGTCTGTATTGCCATTGTACTGACGATTAAGTGGGCTAGACCCACGAAACGCGTCCAGGAGCTCCTCTGGAGCATGTGTGATTTTTAAAAATTTTTGAAAATAAAAAGGAATTTTGTGGCACCGGATTCTACACCTTTCTACAGGTACTCAATGCCAGAACGAGGCCTCAAAGAGATGTATTGAGTTGTGACCTCCAGCGTCTTCCATGAAACAATGGAGCTACCGGCAGGTCACAAATCACAGGAGATCAACTGGAGGAACGGTGTTAGAAGATGAAGACACCGTAAAGTGAGAATAAAACAGGGGCCAGGGGATATAGATATAAAGCAACACTCCAGGGTTGCAATAAAAAGTGCTTTAAAGACATATTAACTCAACAGAAATGTGCATTGTGCAAAGTATATAATCACAATCCAAGAACGACTTGTGTCTAAAAAGCAGTCTTAAGCCTCACTTATTCACACATGTGTTTAATCATCATTGTATGGTTTGTGTGTTTATTTTGTACCCTCAGTGTGTCAGGGTTTTTCATAGATGGATCAATAAACAATTAAAAAATCTCCTACTATACTTGGAAATGTTAAACATGCACAGCAGATGGATGACACACTGATGTTTTTCACCCATACAATGGTTCTTGTCATCCTTCATTCCAGAAAAACAATGACATGTGAACAACCTCATAGAAAATAACGGGTAGGTGATGTATCCATAGGAAAAAATGAATACAACATGTACATGTAATACAGATGTCTGAATGAGGAGTTTGGCCCCCTTCACATCACAATTTTTTCCTGTCTGTGGGGATCCTGTTTTTTGCAGGACCACATGGACAGGAACAGACAGGCCTGGATTGTAACTCCGGATGACGTTTCTGTGTATGGATCCGGGATTTGGACACAGAAAGAGCTGGGGAGAGCACTGCATCAGCTGAGCAGTTTAAATCGCTCACCAAAACCGATCGACAGCAGCAGTTTACACTTCTCAGCTGATGCTGTCATGTGACACATCAGCTGATCAGCTGCCGCCTCCTTCCCGGTCAGCTGATTAAGGTCCTGCAGCCATTGGAGGTGGATGCATCGCGGGACACTTGGTGGAGAGGTGAGCATTTTTTTCTTTTTTTTTTTTAACACATTCCTTTATTTCATTTCACTTTAGCAGTGCATGCAGATACACTGCTAAGTGAAATTACACTGAACAGAGTAGTTTTAGTATACTGAACATGGTCAGTACACTAAAATCGGATCCGGAAAACAATCCTGTTTTTCCCGGATCCGAGCTCCATAGACCCCATGTTATTTGAATCGGACAGTGGACCCAATCAGATCCCTGCACACACGGATGGTCATTAAGGACCAATCCGTGCCCATAAAGATACATGGAGGCCAAATCAAATCTGTGGCTATCAGTTTTACAATGGATAGCTACGGATCCCAAAAAATCGTGATGTGAAGAGGGTCTAAGTAAAACCTCTCAAATGGGGAACTTACTGCACATTTTTGCCGCATGTTCTTGGCACAAATGTTTCCAATTCGTTAGAATAGATGAAATCTGCAGCAAAATGCTGTAAGAATTTACATGCTACAGATTCTCATTCACTTTGCTGGCAACTCACCAGGTTTTGTGACAAATATGTGCACAAACCTCAAGTACCCTTTATGGGCAAATTTCGCACAAGTTGTCATCTATTCAAGTAGAAGGCGATAGCTTGCTGATCACTTGGATCCCCACAAATCATTAGGAGGCTCGCTAAATTGATTAATAGAGAGTGACTGTGCATGTACCCCACTGCTCTATTCATCATTTACTGGAGTGCTGAAGATAGTATTAGAGCCAAGGCTCTAGTCTAAGGGTAACAAAATCTGCAGCATGTCAATTCCTTCAGTGTTTTTTATTCATTAAAATTCCCCCAATCAGGTAGCGGGGAGCTGGCTGTCAATCAGCATGACGTCAGCTGTCTCACCCACTTCCACAGAGCAGACTGGAAAAGCTGCCTCCGCTGTGTTTACCCCGCCATGCTGTCCCTGGCAGGAGCGGTCTGTGACCACTCTGTGCCGGGGGTGAATGGTGTAGGGCACAATAGGCAGGATAACCCCTTTAATCAGACTGTGTAAGTACATCATAGAGAGCTGCAGCCAAAACCTCCTGCCTGTCCTGTACATAAGGCTGATCAAATGTGAGACTAATCAGCTGCCGACATTTCTGGCAGAAACATATCTTCTGTGGGACCAAAAAGATCGGAAATGGTGGAATCCTTGATGATTCACAGGAGAAACATACAAAATAGACATATCGACATAACAGGGAGGATTGTAGAGAAATAACAGAATATATAAATGTAAGGTTACCAGGGTGGTGGTAGGAGAAGACACCGTGGATTTCAAGTTGGCAAGTTCTTGCTGGATGAGCTTTTCTTCCTCCTAAAAGATACATATAAGTAGTCAGTAATATTTACTGACACATTACAGTACATTACATTACACCTAGAACAAAACTACAACTTCCATCATGCACAGGGAACTGTGGGTATGAGATCAGTCACCTACTCTGTGCTCCATATGACACTACCAGATAGAGGTCAGATCACACAGACTCAGCATGGATTATAATCTATACAGGACAGGCGCAAAAAAATCCAATTAAGGCTACTTTTACACTGTGTTCTGCTGAAGTGGTCCCGCCGGGGATTATGTCCGAACCCCCTGCAAATCAGTCTTCGGACGTACCGTATGTGCTGGCTGGGCCATTGACTTTAATGGTGCAGAGTCAACGTGTGCTTTATTATGCTTCATTTTCTGGAGTATACGTTTACTGCAGGCGGACACCTGAATGTAGTAGACTGCGTTCAGGTGTCCGCTTGCAGTAAACGTATACTCCAGAACATGGAGCAGAATAAAGCACGCATTGACTCTGCACCATTAAAGTCAATGGCCCAGCCAGCACATACATCCAAAGCCTGTTTTAAGGGGGTTTGGACATAATCCCCAGCAGGACCACTAAACATGCAGCAGAGCTCAATGTGGTAGCACACTAATCCCAAATACAGAAAAATCTATCAGCAGAACAGGGACAAAACACATATGTAACACACATACATAACACATAAAATATAAACTGATACATACATAATATATACACACGCACATAGCACCACTACCTATAGGCAGCCCCTGCACCTGTCCGGAGCAGCTCAGCGGCCCCTGCACCTGTCCGGAGCAGCTCAGCGGCCCCTGCACCTGTCTGGAGAAGCTCAGCAGTCCCTGTACCTGTCTGCAGCAGCTCAGCGGCCCCTGCACCTGTCCGGAGCAGCTCAGCGGCCCCTGTACCTGTCTGGAGCAGCTCAGCGGCCCCTGCACCTGTCTGGAGCAGCTCAGCGGCCCCTGCACCTGTCCGGAGCAGCTCAGCGGCCCCTGCACCTGTCCGGAGCAGCTCAGCGGCCCCTGCACCTGTCCCTGCACCTGTCCGGAGAAGCTCAGCGGCCCCTGCACCTGTCCGGAGAAGCTCAGCGGCCCCTGCACCTGTCTGTCTGCAGCAGCTCAGCGGCCCCTGTACCTGTCTGGAGAAGCTCAGCGGCCCCTGCACCTGCCCCTGCACCTGTCCGGAGAAGCTCAGCGGCCCCTGCACCTGTCCGGAGAAGCTCAGCGGCCCCTGCACCTGTCTGTCTGCAGCAGCTCAGCGGCCCCTGTACCTGTCTGGAGAAGCTCAGCGGCCCCTGTACCTGTCTGGAGAAGCTCAGCGGCCCCTGCACCTGTCTGGAGCAGCTCAGCGGCCCCTGCACCTGTCTGGAGAAGCTCAGCGGCCCCTGCACCTGTCCGGAGAAGCTCAGCGGCCCCTGCACCTGTCTGTCTGCAGCAGCTCAGCGGCCACTGTACCTGTCTGGAGAAGCTCAGCGGCCCCTGCACCTGTCTGTCTGCAGCAGCTCAGCGGCCCCTGTACCTGTCTGGAGAAGCTCAGCGGCCCCTGCACCTGTCTGGAGAAGCTCAGCAGCCCCTGTACCTGTCTGGAGCTCAGCCCGGTTATGCTCCGGATCAGACTGCCCAGTCTGGAGCTGCTCCCGGCCGCCGGCTCCTGGAGGATCAGTCCGGGCAGAGCGCTCAGGGTCCGCTCCACGATTTCACTCATCATCCAGCTCCACTCTCACAACAACAACCGGCATCATTCAGCACTTCCGCTTTATTCAACATAACACAACTTTATTCAGCGACCTCACTACATGCAATGACGGCACAGCAGACACTAGATGGCGCTCGTCACAGCACTGTGTCGGTACAAGGCAGCTGCTCTGTCACTTGTTCTCCGCTGTCTATCATACACACCCTGCACACTGTGTCTGCCAGCCATCCCCTGCCAAAGGGAAAGACTGCCCTTATCTCAGGAGCTTACAGTCTGGAGTTGCCATCAGCATCCTCTAAAGGCAAGTGCCTGCCTCACTCAGCTCCTTTATAGGGACATCGGTGCTGGGCAGCCATGACAGGCAGGACACTCGTGCTGAGCAGCCATGGCAGGCAGGACACTGGTGCTGAGAGCAGACATGACAGGCAGGACACTGGTGCTGGGCAGCCATGACAGACAGGACACTGGTGCTCAGCAGCCATGACAGGCAGGACACTGGTGCTGAGCAGACATGACAGACAGGACACTGGTGCTGAGCAGCCATGACAGGCAGGACACTGGTGCTGAGCAGACATGACAGGCAGGACACTGGTGCTGAGCAGCCATGACAGACAGGACACTGGTGCTGGGCAGCCATGGCAGGCAGGACACTGGAGCTGAGCAGCCATGGCAGGCAGGACACTGGTGCTGAGCAGCCATGACAGACAGGACACTGGTGCTGGGCAGCCATGACAGGCAGGACACTGGTGCTGAGCAGCCATGACAGACAGGACACTGGTGCTGAGCAGCCATGGCAGGCAGGACACTGGTGCTGAGCAGCCATGACAGGCAGGACACTGGTGCTGGGCAGCCATGGCAGGCAGGACACTGGTGCTGAGCAGCCATGTCAGGCAGGACACTGGAGCTGAGCAGCCATGACAGGCAGGACACTGGTGCTGAGCAGCCATGACAGGCAGGACACTGGTGCTGAGCAGCCATGGCAGGCAGGACACTGGTGCTGAGCAGCCATGGCAGGCAGGACACTGGTGCTGGGCAGCCATGACAGGCAGGACACTGGTGCTGGGCAGCCATGACAGGCAGGACACTGGTGCTGAGCAGCCATGACAGGCAGGACACTGGTGCTGGGCAGCCATGACAGGCAGGACACTGGTGCTGGGCAGCCATGACAGGCAGGACACTGGTGCTGAGCAGCCATGACAGGCAGGACACTGGTGCTGGGCAGCCATGACAGGCAGGACACTGGTGCTGAGCAGCCATGGCAGGCAGGACACTGGTGCTGGGCAGCCATGACAGGCAGGACACTGGTGCTGGGCAGCCATGACAGGCAGGACACTGGTGCTGAGCAGCCATGACAGGCAGGACACTGGTGCTGGGCAGCCATGACAGGCAGGACACTGGTGCTGAGCAGCCATGGCAGGCAGGACACTGGTGCTGAGCAGCCATGGCAGGCAGGACACTGGTGCTGGGCAGCCATGACAGGCAGGACACTAGTGCTGAGCAGCCATGACAGGCAGGACACTGGTGCTGAGCAGCCATGACAGGCAGGACACTGGTGCTGGGAAACCAGCGCCGGACTCGGGTGTCTGGGGTCCACAAGGGAAATTGACTCACCCACCCAAGCCCACCTATTCTTCAGCTACAACCTCTGGCAAAAATTATGGAATCACCTGGCTCGGAGGATGTTCATTCATGTGTTTAATGTTGAAGAAAAAAAGCAGATCACAGACATGGCACAAAACTAAAGTCATTTCAAGTGGCAACTTTATGGCTTTAACACCTTAGTGACGGCCCACTGTATATATACGTCGTCAAAACAGGGTCCTTATTCTGTTAGGACGTGAAAACAAGTCACAACAGAAAAGGCCCTGGTCTGACGCCCCTGGAGCTAAAATCTCCGGGGTTTCAGGTAGCTGAGACCCTAGAGATTAGTAGTTAGCTGGTGTTTTACCGGCACCTGTAATGTGATGACCGGTAAGCACCGTATACCGATCATCACATTACACAAAGTGAAAGTGCTGGTAAAAACGCTTTCACTTTGATCCGACATGAAAACACATGTCGGATCAAAGTGAAAGTATTAACCCCCTAGCCCACCAAGACCCCCAGTGCCGGGGATCACACCCCCCCCCCCCCCGGGGATCACCCCCCCACCCTCATTCCTCCCCCAGAACCCCTAAAAATGGCGGCAGCCGGCGGTAAAACCCGCCGCCTCCGCTGCATCTCCTGTGGCCCCCAAATGTCATTCTAATCCCCCACCCCCCGACCCCTGTCACCATGTGTTGCGCTCCCCCCTCCTCCCTGCTCCGCTCCCCAGCTCCTGTTGCCTCCCCTTCCCCCCTTTGCCTCACCCCTATGGCCATCCACCGTGCCCCCAATACCCCCCCACATCACCCCTCGGGCATCCCCTCCTACCATCGACCTCTTCCCTGCTCTCATACTTATCGTCCTGCAGCGTCGCCGGCCGTCTTCTCTCTGACTCTGTCCCGGCGCCGCTGCTCTGCGTGTGCTGGGACAGAGTCAGAGTTAAACCCCTGAATGACTACACAGGGGTGATCTGCAGTTAACCCCCTGTGTGGTCACAAGGGGTTAACTGCAGATCATCCCTGTGAGGTCACAGGGGGTTACCTAATCTGCAGTTAACCCCTTGTGACCACACAGGGATGATGATCTGCAGTTAGCCACAAAGGGTTAACTGCAGATCATCATCCCTGTGTGGTCACAAGGGGTTAACTGCAGATTAGGTAACCCCTTGTGACCTCACAGGGATGATCTGCAGTTAACCCCTTGTGACCACACAGGGGGTTAACTGCAGATCGCCCCTGTGTGATCACAAGGGGTTAACTGCAGATTAACCCCTTGTGACCACACAGGGGGTTAACTGCAGATCACCCCTGTGTGGTCACAAGGGGTTAACTGAAGATTAGGTAACCCCTTGTGACCTCATAGGGATGATGTTCTGCAGTTAACCCTTTGTGGCTAACTGCAGATCATCATCCCTGTGTGGTCACAAGGGATTAACTGCAGATTAGGTAACCCCTTGTGACCTCACAGGGATGATGTTCTGCAGTTAACCCTTTGTGGCTAACTGCAGATCATCATCCCTGTGAGGTCATAAGGGGTTACCTAATCTGCAATTAACCTCTTTGTGACCACACAGGGGTTAACTTCAGATCATCATCTGAAAGAGAATCGTCGCAGGACCTCCCACTGGACTACATCGGACCTTCCCACTGGACTACGTCGGACGTCACAGTAATAAAGATGGGTCTAAATATGTGTTTGGGGGGTTTTTTTCTAATAAAAATATTTTTCTCTGTGTTGTGTCTTCTTTACAATTTACTAGAGATTCCTAATGGTCCGGTCTAATATTGGCCAGACGTTATGAATCTCGGGCTTAGTGCCAGCTGCCAAAAAGCTGGCATTAACCCCTTATTACCCAGTCTGCCACCACTATACGGCAGCTGGAAGAGCTGGATACAGCGCCAGAAAATGTGTATGAATGTGCCATTTTCTGGGGCGGCTGCAGGCTGCATTTAGCAGCGGGGGGGGGGGGGGGGCCCAGAAAGCTTGGGCCTCCCTACGCTGAGGATTCCAGCCCCCAGCTGCCTAGTTGTACCTGGCTGGGCCAAAAATGTGGCGAAGCCCACGCCATTTTTTTTTCTTTTAATTATTTCATGATATAATTAAAAAAAATAGGGCTTCCCTATATTTTTAGTTTCCAGCCAGGTAAAACTAGGCAGAAGGGGTTGGTGGCAGGCCGTAGCTGCCTGCTGTACCTGGCTGGACCAAAAATATGGCGAAGCCCCACATCTTTTTTTTTTTAATTTAATAAAGAAATATTGAAAAAAAAAAAAAGCAGGAGAGGAGACAACCAGGACACGGTGTCTCCGGATCTTGTACACATGCTCTAAAAGTGAGAAATTGTGTGAAAAAAAGAAAATGTTCAATATGACTTTATCAAATTTTGTGAAGTTCCACATGCTCATTATACCCCTAGATATAATCCTTGAGGCGTCTAGTTTCCAAAATGGGGTCACTTGTGCGGGAGCTCCAATGTTTAGGCACACAGGGGCTCTCCATATACGACATGGTGTCTGCTAACTATTGGAGCTAATTTTCCATTCAAATTGTTAGCGGACACCATGTCGCATATGGAGAGCCCCTGTGTGTCTAAACATTGGAGCTCCCCCACAAGTGACCCCATTTTGGAAACTAGACCCCCCAAGGAACATATCTAGATGCATAGTGAGCACTTTCAACCCCCAGGTGCTTCACAAATTAGTCCGTAAAAAGGATAAAAAAGAAGATTTTGTGGAAAAAAAGTACTTTTTTATTTTTACGGATCAGTGTGTGAAGCACCTGGGGGTTCAAAGAGCTCACTATACATCTAGATAAGTTCCTTGGGGCGTCTAGTTTACAAAATGGGGTCACATGTGGGGGAGCCAAAATGTTTAGGCACATAGTGGCTCTCCATACGTGACATGGTGTCAACTAACAATTGTAATTGTAAGTGGATATCATGTCGAGAATGGCGAGCCCCTGTGTGCCTAAACATTGGAGCTCCCCCACAAGTGACCCCATTTTGGAAACTATACACCCCAAGGAATTTATTTAGATGCATAATGAGCACTTTGGACCCCCAGGTACTTCACAAATTGATCTGTAAAAATGAAAAAGTACTTTCTTTGCCACAAAAATTTTCTTTTTACATTTTTACGAATTCATTTGTGAAGCACCTGTGGGTTCAAAGTGCCCTCCACCCATCTAGATAAGTTCCTTGGGGGGGGTCTAGTTTCCAAAATGGAGTCACTTGTGGGGGAGCTACAATGTTTGGGCACACAGGGGCTCTCCATACGCGACATGGTGTCATATCTGGAGGTGACTGGAGGATAAGACACAATGTAACAGCAGAATAGTCATTGCAGCTTTGGAGGTGACTGGAGGATAAGACACGATGTAACAACAGAATAATGAGTGCAGCTCTGGAGGTCACTGGAGCATAAGACAATGTAACAGCAGAATAGTCATTGCAGCTTTGGAGGTGACTGGAGGATAAGACACGATGTAACAACAGAATAATGAGTGCAGCTCTGGAGGTGACTGCAGGATATACAATGTAAAAGCAAAATAGTGAGTGCAGCTCTGGAGGTGACTGGAGGATAAGACACAATGTAACAGCAGAATAGTGACTGCAGCTCTGGAGGTGACTGGAGGATAAGACACGATGTAACAGCAGAATAGTGAGTGCAGCTCTGGAGGTGACTGGAGGATAAGACAGAATAGTGAGTGCAGCTCTGGAGGATAAGACACGATGTAACAGCAGAATAGTTGTTGAAGCTCCAGAGATGACTGAAGGATAAGACATGATGTAACAACAGAATAATGAATGCAGCTCTGGAGGTAACTGCAGGATATACAATGTAAAAGCAAAATAGTGACTGCAGCTCTGGAGGTGACTGGAGGACAAGACATGATGTAACAGCAGAGTAGTGAGTGCAGCTCTGGAGGATAAGGCATGATGTAACAAAATATTGAGTGCAGCTCTGGAGGATAAGACATGATGTAACAGCAGAATAGTGAGTGCAGCTCTGGAGGTGACTGGAGGATAAGACACGATGTAACAGCACAATAGTCATTGCAACTCTGGAAATGACTGGAGGATAAGACACAATGTAACAGCAGAATAGTGACTGCAGGATAAGACATGATGTAACAGAATATTAAGTGCAGCTCTGGAGGTGACTGGAGGATAAGACACAATGTAACAGCAGAATAGTGACTGCAGCTCTGGAGGTGACTGGAGAATAAGACACGATGTAACAGCAAAATAGTGACTGCAGGATAAGACATGATGTAACAGAATATTGAGTGCAGCTCTGGAGGTGACTGGAGGATAAGACACGATGTACCAGCAGAATAGTGAGTGCAGCTCTGGAGGTGACTGGAGGATAAGACACGATGTAACAGCAGAATAGTTGTTGAAGCTCTAGAGGTGACTGAAGGATAAGACATGATATAACAACAGAATAATGAGTGCAGCTCTGGAGGTGACTGCAGGATATACAATGTAAAAGCAAAATAGTGAGTGCAGCTCTGGAGGATAAGACATGATGTAACATCAGAACAGTGAATGCAGCTCTGGGGGTGACTGGAGGATAAAAGACATGATGTAACATCAGAATAGTGAGTGCAGCTCTGGAGGTGACTGGAGGATAAAAGACATGATGTAACAGCGGAATAGTGAGTGCAGCTCTGGAGGTGACTGAAGGATAAGACATGATGTAACAGCAGAATAGTGAGTGCAGCTCTGGAGTATAGGACATGATGCAACAGCAGAATAGTGAGTGCAGCTCTGGAGGTGACTGGAGGATAAGACATGATGTAACAGCAGAATAGTGAGTGCAGCTCTGGACGTGACTGGAAGATAAGACATGATGTAACAGCAGAATAGTGAGTGCAGCTCTGGAGTTGACTGGAGGAGAAGACATGCTGTAACAGCAGAATAGTTATATACAACAAATTAATCTAATATATAAAAGCCGAAGGCCACTTCCGTCACTTTGGCCAGCACTTCCATCATCGGCTAAGTGACGTCAGCACAGCGCTACACCCGTCCAAGGTGGACCAACATGGCGGCCCTAAACGGAGCGGGACTCAGGCAGCCCTGCCACGCTTACGGCCGCCAGTACAGTGACACACACGGTCGGGAGAAGATTGGCATCAGCCGGTCGTCTCCCGGCTTTAGCCGGTCGTCTCCCGCCCACGGGCCGCCGGTCGGAGCGAGCGCGAGCCTGCCGGGAGACAACCGACTGGCTCTAGGCTGCCCAGAGCTCAGCCGCGGCTACCTATGGCACGGAGGTCCGCGGCGAGTCAGCCTGGAGATGACCGGCTTTAGCTCCGTGCCGTACATAGCCGTGGCTGAGCTCCGCCCAGCCGCGAGCCAGCCGGCATTCTCCGTCGTACCGCGTGCCGCTATTCTGATTGGTCGCCACGCTGAATGCGGCGACCAATCAGAATAGCGGCACGCGCTATGCCGCCATATTTGAAATACACTGACTACAGTGTATTTGAAGTATCGCTGCATAGCGCGCGGCGCTATTCTGATTGGTCGCCACGCTGAATGTGGCGACTAATCACAATAGCGGCGCGCGCTATGGCGCCATATTTTAAATACACGGAGTCCAGTGTATTTCAAATATGGCAGCATAGCGTGCGCCGCTATTCTTATTGGTCACCGCATTCAGCGTGGCGACCAATCAGAATAGCGGTGCGCGCTATGCCGCGATACTTCAAATACACTGTACTCAGTGTATTTTAAATATGGCGGCATAGCGCGCAGCGCTATTCTGATTGGTCGCCACGCTGAACACGGCGACCAATCAGAATAGCGCCGCGCGCTGTGGCGCCATATTTCAAATACACTTAGTCCAGTGTATTTCAAACAGAGCCGCCTGTATACTCTGCTACCCACAGAGCCGCCTGTATACTTTGCTACCTACAAAGCTGCCTCTATACTCTGCTACCCACAGAGCCGCCTGTATACTCTGCTACCCACAGAGCCACCTGCATCCACACAATTCATTTCACCGCGCTCCAATTGCATTGGGCCCCCGACCACTGCACTCTGCCCCCAACCACTGCACTCTAACCCCGACCACTGCACTCTACCCCCGACCACCGCACTCTGCCCCCGACCACCGCACTCTGCCCCCGACCACTGCACTCTGCCCCCGACCACTGCACTCTGCCCCCGACCACTGCACTCTGCCCTGAGGCAGACTAGGAGCCACTGAACCTCCGTATACTTTGCTACCCACTGAGCCTCTGTATACTCTGCTAACCACTGAGCCCCCGTATACCCTTCTAACCATAGGCTAGAATACCCGATTCTTTAGAATCGGGCCGCCATCTAGTATGGTTATAAATCACTAGCTGAGGGATGGATCACCCAAAGTCAGCTCAGCGGCTCAATGCTTTAGCTAGCGGAAAAAAGGAGGACAAATGTGGAGTCAAAACATGGTTAACATGATAATTAAAGAGTTTTTATTACATGAGACTTAAATATCGCAAAATTGTTCAAGGAACAACTGACATACCGTAGATAAAAAGCACAAAGCAGTTAATGGTACTCCCGATGATGAAGCACGTTCTTTAAGGGTAACATACAGTGGCGTAACTTCAGGCCCAGGGGCCCCGATGCGAAAGCTCCAACGGGACCCCAATTATTGCAAATCTTTAATAGTATTAGTCTTTTTCTATAGGCCAAAGGGACTTGTGGGGCCCCCTAGCTACAGGGCCCGGGTGCGATCGCGACCCCTGCACCTATTGTAGTTACGCCCCTGGAAAGATACGTTGGAGTTTGGCCTGGAGGGGGGTCTCCCTGTTAGTTCGCTCCAGCGATCCCGACAGCGATAACGACCTGCCGGGATCGGTGGAGCGTTGTTACCTGATCGCTGGGGAGCTGTCAAACAGGAAGATCTCCCCAGCGATCAGGGCCATGGGAGCCACCTCCCACATCGCTGAAGGCGATGTCCGCGTCCTCCCTGCTTAGCGCTGCCTTACAGGCAGCGCTAAGCAGGGAGAACGCTAGTAACTATGATAAACAGCGGGTATCCAGTCAGCGCACGCGATGTTTATCATAGTTACCAGCGTTCTCCCTGCTTACAGGCAGTGCTAAGCAGGGAGGATGCTGGTAACCATGGTAAACACCGGGTATCTAGGCAGCGCGCGCTACCTAGATACCCGGTGTTTACCATGGTTACCAGTGAGTGAGGTCACTGATCGCTGGTTTCCCGCTGTGACACACAGCAATGCGTGCTGACCAGCGGGAAACCAGAGATCAAAAAATGATGAAAATCGGACAGCATCGGATCCGAATCAGCCCCCATGTTATCCAATGGGGATCGGATTGGATTTGGCATAATTGCCATTCGATTTGCCTCCGATCCGATTCTGTCCGATTCTTTTTTTTGCAGGAGCAAAAATCGTACGTAGACTGCTGCGATTTTGGCTCCTGAAAAATGTCGGAGAGGATCGGATTGCAATTATGCCAAATCCGATCCGATGCCTTTAACATGGGGCCCTATGGAGCAGGGTCCGAGGAAACCTAGATAAGTTCCCTGGGTGGGTGGTGAGCATTTTGAACCCCCCAGGTGCCTCACAATTTCATCCGTAAAAATGAAAAAGTACTTTTTGTGGAAAAAAAAAAATTAAAAAAAAATTGTTGGGCGCACGGCAGGGTTTGGAAGGGAAGGAGCGCCATTTGACTTTTTGAATGGAAAATTAGCTCCAAAAAATGTCAAATGGCGCTCCCTCCCTTCTGAGCCCTGCCGTGTGCCCAAACAGTGGTTTATGACCACATATGAGGTATCGGTGTACTCAGAAGAAATTACTTAACAATTTTTAGGATCCATTTTATCCTGTTGCCCATGTGAAAATGAAAGAATTGAGGCTAAAAAACATTTTTGTCAGAAAAATTAAAATATCCATATTTTGTTTCCACTTTGCTTTAGTTGCTGTGAAGCACCTGAAGGGTTAATAAACTTCTTGAATGTAGTTTTGAGTAGCTTGAGGGGTGCAGTTTTTGGAATGGTGTCACTTTTGAGTGTTTTCTGTCAAGTATGCCCCTCAAAGAGACTTCAAATGTGATGTGGTCACTAAAAAAAAGGTTTTGTAAATTTTGGTGGAAAAATGAAAAATTGCTCATGAACTTTGAACCCTTATAACGTCCTACCGAAAATAAAAATTTTGTTCCAAAATTGTGCCCCTGTAAAGTAGACATGTGGAAAATGTTATGTATTAACTATTTTGTGTCACATAACTGTCTGGTTTAGCAGAATAAAAGGTAAAAATCTGAAAATTGCGAAATTTTAGCCAAATTTGTTATTTTTTTTCACAAATAAATGCAAAAATTATTGACCTAAATTTACTATTAACATGAAGCCCAATATGTCACGAAAAAATAATCTCAGAATCGCTAGGATCCGTTAACGTGTTCCAGAGATAACTAATATACAGTGTTGGCCAAAAGTATTGACACCCCTGGAATTCTGTCAGATAATACTCAGTTTCTTCCTGAAAATGATTGCAATCACAATTTCTTTGGTATTATTATCTTCATTTAATTTGTCTTCAATGAAAAAACACAAAAAGAATTGTCCTAAAGCCAAATTGGATATAATTCCACACCAAACATAAAATAGGGGGTGGACAAAAGTATTGGCACTGTTAGAAAAATCATGTGATGCTCCTCTAATTTGTGTAATTAACAGCACCTGTAACTTACCTGTGGCACCTGAAGGCCACGTTACACACACAGATATCTGTTCAGATATTGGTCACAGATCTCTGGTTGCAGTGAAATCACGGACACATTGTTACATTTGTACACAGCCACAAAATGGAACAATGTGTCCATGATTTCACTGCAACCAGAGATCTGTGACCAATATCTGAACAGATATCTGTGTGTGTAACGTGGCCTTAACAGGTGCTGGAAATAACTAAATCATACTTGCAGGCAGTTGACATGGATTAAAGTTGCCTCAACCTCTGTCCTGTGTCCTTGTGTGTACCACATTGAGCATGGAGAAAAGAAAGAAGACCAAAGAACTGTCTGAGGACTTGAGAAACCAAATTGTGAGGAAGCATGAGCAATCTCAATGCTACAAGTCCATCTCCAAAGACCTGAATGTTCCTGTGTCTACCATGCGCAGTGTCATCAAGAAGTTTAAAGCCCATGGCACTGTGGCTAATCTCCCTAGATGTGGACGGAAAATAAAAATTGACGAGAGATTTCAACGCAAGATTGTGCGGATGGTGGATAAAGAACCTTGACTAACATCCAAACAAGTTCAAGCTGCCCTGCAGTCCAAGGGTGCGACAGTGTCAACCCGTACTATCCGTCGGCGTCTGAATGAAAAGGGACTGTAAATTTTGCAGCATAATGTAGGGCCCAGTGTGAGAAAGCTGGGTCTCCCTCAGAGGTCATGGGTCTTCCAGCAGGACAATGACCCAAAACACACTTCAAAAAGCACTAGAAAATGGTTTGAGAGAAAGCACTGGAGACGTCTAAGGTGGCCAGCAATGAGTCCAGACCTGAATCCCATAGAACACCTGTGGAGAGATCTAAAAATGACAGTTTGGAGAAGGCACCCTTCAAATATCAGGGACCTGGAGCAGTTTGCCAAAGAAGAATGGTCTAAAATTCCAGCAGAGCATTGTAAGAAACTCATTGATGGTTACCGGAAGCGGTTGATCGCAGTTATTTTGGCTAAAGGTTGTGCAACCAAGTATTAGGCTGAGGGTGCCAATACTTTTGTCTGGCCCATTTTTGGAGTTTTGTGTGAAGTGATCAATGTTTTGCTTTTTGCTTCATTCTCTTTTGTGTTTTTTCATTGAAGACAAATTAAATGAAGATAATAATACCAAAGAATTTGTGATTGCAATCATTTTCAGGAAGAAACTGAGTATTATCTGACAGAATTGCTAATGATTCTAGGTCTGCGGAGCAGCGTCACTTCTGGGTTTCCGGGGGATGAGTCATGTGACCAGCTCCAACAGCCAATCACATTCGGGCAAAAGATAAGGGGCAGCCCGGAATTGACACAGCGTGCGTCACACCAGGAAGACAGAACGCGGACCCGTAAGTATATCAGCGGTATTAACTCTTTTATTGCTTTAACAAGGCAGACCCGACCATGGGGAAATACGAGATGATCACCCATCCCTAATCATGTGCCATTCTTCCTTGCAGAACCTCTCCAATTCCGTCAGGTTGAATGGTGAACGTTGGTGGACAACCATTTTTTGGTCTCTCCAAAGATGCTCAATTGGGTTTAGGTCAGGGCTCTTGCTGGGCCAATGAAGAATGGGCACAGAGTTGGTCTGAAGCCACTCCTTTGTTATTTTAGCTGTGTGCTTAGGGTCATTGTCTTGTTGGAAGGTGAACCTTTGGCCAAGCCTTCAAATGTGTGATAGACCCAGTGCTGCCCACTAGATGGTGTATATTAGTGATGGATTCTATCAGAGTTTTTACCCTTATTCAGGTTGTTTATTGTGCAAATTACAAGGGGAAAACTGTTTTCTAAAAGTGTAATAAAACAATGTATATATATGTAAAGTAAAAAAGATTTAAATACAAAATCTATAGTACACCATAGGGTATATCAGGTGTACTCATATTCTTGTGAGTGTGGTTTAGCTTTTATGTGGTCAATCTCTTATGTGGACTTGCTCCTCTGATGGGTCTTGAGGATGCTGGTGTATCTAAAAAATGGATGAATTCAGTGTAAACACTTGTGGTTCTTGTTATCACATGCCCAATGTGACAGATTGTGTCAATATTGTCTTACCATGAAACCTGCATGTGGATTTTGGGTTGAGGGTTGTAGGACACATAGGGTTTGCTTCAAGGACTTGCTCAAAAGGTCCTATGAAGGTACAGCTCTATTCTTCCTGGTGTGGTGTTACGTATGGTGCTATAAGGAATGTTACTTCAGGATGCTTATTGAACAGTTATATTCATCATAAACAGATCTAGTTTTTTTTTTTACCTAATGTAATCCGGATATCTTTCACAACAAGATGTGCTTTTTTATCATAGGTATTGGGTCTGTATAATGGCCATAGTATCTGCTGGTAGTAGATATATCAAAATTACCACTAACCTTCATATAATTATGTGGCGCTGCACTGGTCGGGATGCGACGTAGGGGTATTGTACCCACAAAAGAGTGTGTAGTATCCCTGTGATCAGGGAGTTGGGATGGTGAATAAAGGACTCTCAAAACACTCATTCATACACACCCTAGAGTAGGGAACCGTGGGTGGACCCACTGCAGGGAGGACCCAGTCCCAAGGGAGGAGTCCAAGGGTAGAAAGCTGTGTGAGTGGTAGGGAAGTTTGGCAGTCTGAGAGAGGAGCTCGAGGAGTGCAGGACGGCAGAGAAGCTGTCGGGATAGAAGGAAATCCTAAGGGCACCCGGTAGTGCGGTGTGCCTGAATCCGGGCCTGGTACGTCTACTGGCCGGAGGAATCTGTCCCAGAACAGAGGACCGGCTCTGAGCACGGTGCGGGTGTCTACCCCCGAGCCGTCGAACCGGAGGTCTGAGCTTCTTTAGGAAGTCATGGCCGACACCCAGCGCACCCAGAAAAAGGCACCATGTAGGGTCCTGAGGACTTGTAGAGGAGTCGCTCAGAAAGCTGGCTTCAGGCTCTGCGCAAGGGAGCGCTGAGGGAGACAGGAGAGCGCAGTGAGGAACTGGAAAGGAACGGCAGACATACCACCGAGGGTCCTAAGTGAGTCATCCCGGTCCCCTGGTGACTACCCAGGCCAAAGAGTGACCTGAAAGACTGTGTCATCTGTAACCTGCCTGACGTACTGCCAGTAAAGCTGTTCAGAGTTAGACTGTGTTCTGTACTTCATTTGCCTGCGCCTGATGAGCCATGCCCTTGCTGCAGTGAAGAGGACAAGTGACTGTGATGTGTGATAAGCTGCCTCCCTGTGTAAAAACTGTACATAAACCTTTACAACTTCCCCAGGGATCCCGCTCCACCTATGGGGAGTGTAACCATCTAGCTGCTCCATCATCACCCCAGAGGTCTGTCCCTAAGCCGGTACAATTATCGAAACCGTAGGTGGCATTACAAATCATTATTTTACTCCCATAGACTTTAATCCCCTTTTTTAGCAACCACCAGGGCCACGGGACTGGGCAACATCCCCTGTGAACTACAATGCTTGGAATCGGTATCCCACGGCCCTGGGGGCGGGTCAGCTTTTGGCGTCACGAACAGGATCCTGTGCCTGGTAAAACCGGGTACTGTGCACCTTGAACTGTGTTCGCACTTTGTTTGCTGAACCCCAAGATGGCGGGGTCAGAGACTTAACGCAATGTGCAGGCCTGGGGGTGTGCCTCAGCCCCTCCTCGTGGGAGGGCCCAGCCAGAAGCGTGAAAATCCAGATCCGCCCAAGTTGCCAAGGAAAAACCAAGGGGACGGGCCTGACACTGAACTGTCCCTGCCAGAGACTGTAAATGGCGGCAGGAAGGTCGAGGCAGGGGAAGCTGATACCTGCCATGCACTTGCCCAGCGAGCTGTGCAGCCAGAGCCCGGTGACCCGGGGCTTGCAGAGACTTTGGTCCTGGAACTGAGGGCAAGAAACCAGTTCCAGGGTGAGTCCAAGGTTGCCAGCGATGACCAGCAGCCAGCTCTTGCAGTGAGAGGGATGACCGGAGCCGAACTGGAGGACCCAGAGGACCCTGATGTGTCCGAGGACGTCCTGGAGATACCTGTGGAGATGTCCAATGTGGTGGTGGAGGCCGAGAGTGAGAAGCCATACAGCCAGCGGGATTCCATGGAGGAGGAGGACGAGCCTGAGAGAGATGACACCGACCTCTCGCAGGAAGTCGGGGCATCTGGGCCCCGTACCTGGTGGTGGGAGCACTAGGAGCACAGGCCTATTGGATGGTTTGGTGCCACCGCCATGCCCAGAGCAGCAGGACTATGCTTTCAGCGCTCCCAGGCTGACCAGGCGGAGAGGCAACACTGCTGAGAGCGCTGGTGGGCCCGGGAGCAGGAGAATCTTATGGCTAAAGCGAGAGCCAGGGAATTTCCCGTGAAAGTGTCCCTGGAAGAGCGGCAATCAGGTACTGTGGTATCCACAGAGTTTATAAATGTGCGGACTAGAATGTTGATATGCCCCTGTAAATAGTTATCTTGTGATATATATGCTGATGGATAATTTGAGGACTTGTATGTTGTTGAGCCTGGACTTTTATATCGTTAAGCCATGGACACGGTGAACTTGTGTTATGCAGTGGCGTAGCGTGGGGGGGGCGGAGGGGGCGGTCCGCCCGGGCGGCAGGTGTGTGGGGGCGGCAGCAGGGCTGCATTTACAAGGCAGCGAAGCGTGAGCGTTTTTTTTTTCTTTCCCTCCCTCCCCCAGACTCCATATGAAAACTGGAGTCTTTGTGGGGGAGGGAGGGTGCGCCACTGGCACTGTATTGCCGCCCGAAGGCGGCGAGCCCTGCTGGTAGGACAAAGGGCGGCATCCTCAGGAGCGCCTGGTGGTAGTGCTGCCCCCCTGCTGATGCCGTTCCCGCTCCTATAGTCCTGGCCGCCGACGCTGCGACCAGGTTTGGCGTACTGGGGCTGCTGGCAGGGTGTCTGCCCCAGGCTCAGCAGACTCCTGCTGCAGCGCCTGCGGTCTCCAAACCGCCCCCCCGCCAGCAGTGTGAGCCGGCTACATGAGCTGGCTGTATGCTTCACAGTGCCCCGCATTGACAGGACCTGTGATGATGTCAAAGGAGGGGAGGAGTCACGGGGGTCACATGATCATCTCCTCAGTATGCAGCCAGGACTCCCACCATGGTGCTGGATGAGGTGAAGTTCATGTGTGGGGCTGAGGGATTTACAGTGTAAATGAATGTAGCAGAGCTGTGTATGTATGAGGTATATGGAGTGGAGCTGAGTGTACGAGGTGTACAGAGTGGAGGTGCGTGTGTATGAGGTATATGGAGTGGAGCTGAGTGTACGAGGTGTACAGAGTGGAGGTGCGTGTGTATGGAGTGGAGCTGTGTATGTATGAGTTGTGCAGAGCGGAGCCGAGTGTGTATGAGGTGTACGGAGCGGAGCCGTGTGTGTATGAGGTGTATGGAGCAGAGCCGAGTGTGTGCGAGGTGTACAGAGCAGAGCCGAGTGTGTACGAGGTGTACGGAGCGGAGCCGAGTGTGTACGAGGTGTACGGAGCAGAGCCGCGTGTGTACGAGGTGTACGGAGCGGAGCCGAGTGTGTACGAGGTGTACGGAGCAGAGCCGCGTGTGTACGAGGTGTACGGAGCGGAGCCGAGTGTGTACGAGGTGTACGGAGCAGAGCCGTGTGTACAAGGTGTACGGAGCGGAACCATGTGTGTACTAGGCGTACGGAGCAGAGCCGTGTGTGCAAGGCGTTCGCAGTGGAGCCCAGTGTGTACAAAGCGGAGCCGCGTGTGTACGAAGCAGAGCCACGTATGTACTAGGTGTATGGAGTGGAGCCATATGTGTACAAGGTGTATGGAGCGGAGCCATGTGTGTACAGAGCAGAGCCGCTTGTGTACGAGGCGTACGGAGCAGAGCCGCGTGTGTACGAGGTGTACGGAGCAGAGCCGCTTGTGTACGAGGCGTGCGTGCTGTACAGAGCTTAGTGTGTACTAGGTGCACGGAGCGGAGCCATGTGTGTACCAGTGGTGGCCCCGCGAACATGCCACTCCTATAGTCCTGGCCGCCTCTGCCGGCAGTATTCTTCTCCCGAGTCCCGGTCGCCGCTGTCCACCCCTCTGCAGCTCAGCACGGCGGGGAACAATGATGTCATCACTTAGCGCCGCTGTGCCGAGACATGCAGAGCGGCAGAGGAGATGCTGAGTGGAAGAGGTATTTACTTTTTATTTTTTTAATAGTTTTTTTTTAGTGAGTACACTGATGGGAAACTATGTAATGTATAATATAATATAATATAGGAGGACAATGGGGGTGCAATATACTATATGGAGAACTATTGTGGCCCATTATATTATATGGAAGACTATGGGGGTGCATTATACTATAAGGAAGGCTATAGGGAATGCATGATACTATATGGAGGACTATGAGGGTGCATTATACTATATGGATGACTATGTGGGTCCAATATGCTGTATGAAGAGAGCTATGGGGGTGCAGTATGATATATGGGCTCGCATGCTATATGGAGGACTGTGGGGGTTCATTATTCTATATGGTGGACTGTGGAGGTGCAATATGTTATATGAATGACTGTGGGGTGCATTATACTATTTGGAGGACTCTGGGGGTGCATTAATCTATATGGAGGACTGTGGGGATGCATTATTCTATATGGAGGACTGTGGGGTGCATTATACTACATAGAGGAGTGTGGGAGTGCATTATTTTATATCGAGTACTGTGGGGGTGAATTGTTCTCTATGAAGGTCTGTGGAGGTGCAATGTGCTATTTAGAGGACTGCGGGGTGCAATATACTATATGGAGGACTGTGGGTGTGCGGTTTTCTATATTGAGGACTGTGGGGGTGCATTCTATTTTATAGAAGACTATGGGGGTGCATAACATATGGAGGAATGCGGTATACTATGTGGAATACTATGGGGGTGTATTATATTATATGGAGCAAATTATACTATATGGAAGCCATTATAATATTTGGAGGGCTCTGTGAGAGGCATGATAATACTTGGAGGGGCTACATGGGAGCCTTTATACTTTATGAAGGGCTATTTGAGGGCTGTGCTGGGGACAATTATACTGTACATAGGTCCATTTTACTACATGGAGAGCTGGGCGGGGGTCATAGTTGGGGATCATACTGTACTGGGGTAGTTGAAGGAGGTACAGTAGGTTCATCCATACTGTGCGTGTGGAGGAATGCACTGTGGAGGATCATACAGTGTTTGTGGGGCACTTTTGTTGGCAATGAAAGGGGAATCTAGGGGCTTCAGTAGGAGGAAAATTACTTTGTAAAGGCTGACATGTTGTGAGAGATGTACCTATGTGATCCAGGCAAATATTGTTTTTGTTGGGGGTGCCCAATTAGAACTTCTGCTCTGGGGCTCCACGATTTCTATGATGTAGGATGCATTGTCCCTCTGCTGCAGGACTGATTGGACATAACTCAGGCTGGTTTCAGATTTGCGTTTGTGTCTGCATGCGCAGGGCATGCAAACGCAGGGCAAACGCTGCCATACTGATGTGAATGCAGCGGAGATTCTCCGCATGCGTTCACATCAGTATGGTGCCCGGCCAGCCAATCAGCGATCTAGACGGCGGCCGGGAGGCGGAGATTCTCCTCCTCCTGGCCGCTGCCGACGAAATTTCAGTGTGATCCGCAGCGTTCTCCTGCGCCGCCATGCGGAGGACACTGCGGATCCATTGAGATCCATGCATTCTTTGTTCGCTTGCGGGCACTTGCTGATAAAACAAGCGCCTGTGAACGCACAAAAAATGCAATATGTTGCATTTGGAGGGCGGAGGAGGGCGTATAAATTATGCGCATCCAAACGGAATCGTTCCCATGTTAAACATAGGAACGCAGTGCGCATGCGTTTGGCTGCGTTCTGTTACACTTGCGTTCTGAACGCAAATGTGAAACCACCCTTACACACCATGTCCAGTGCCGCCCCTCGGTACATTCAGGCATCCAGCCATGTTTCTCCTGAGCAGCGGTTGGTCGGTGGTGCTCTTCCCCCATCTTGCTCCCACATCCTTTGCTCAACCCAATAGGAAGGACCCTGTTATTAATTACGTAAAGACAGCCCCGTGTGTGGCGCTTGTGATTGGCTAAGCAATTTGGGAGTAAGTGTGGTCTGTTGGATGGAGGAGAAGCGCCATTTTACCAACTTAGTGCAGTGACGGCTTGTTGATGTTCAGACGGCAGGTCGTTATCTGTGGTGTGTGGACTGTGGTGCATGGTGACATGTCTGAATATTCAGTGCCAGGCAGCGGTCCAGAGTTTTGCAGGCATGTGCCAGAGGTTGGCAATCAGTTCTGCCTCCTGAGCTAGAAGGACGCAGGACAGTGCCTGCCTACAGGACCACAGCTCTGACAGTCGTCATTATGTGTCTAAATGCTTGTGCCAAGCCGCCATTGCCATTAATGATTCGTGTTCTATATTCTTCTGTGTGGTTCTTGTATGTGCGTGTGATGGCGCTGACATCTTTTTTTCTGTTTCTGTAAACTAAAATGTCCACTATTTTGCTCATTTACACAGGATAAATATAAATCTACTATATAAATATAAATTTACTAGCGGGTGGGGGGGCGCCGTTTTGCAGTTCGCCTCAGGCAGCAGAGAGGCTAGGTTCACCCCTGACAGCTCCCGTCCCGGCCCCTCAGCGCTGAGCGCTGAGAGCGATCACGCTTCACGGTGACAGGAAGCCGCTGGGAGCTCAGCTGCTTCCTGTCCCGTGATGGCTGCAAGTGCTGGTGCGGTGGTGGCGGCGGCTCCTCCATCCAGCCGGCCTACCATGGACCCAGAGAGGTGAGGGAAACTGTGCAGAGGAGAAGAGGACAGGGGGACAGAGGAGAAGAGGACAGGGGGGCAGAGAAGGACAGGGACAGGGGAGCAGAGAAGGACAGGGGAGCAGAGAAGGACAGGAACAGGGGGGCAAAGAAGGACAGGAACAGGGGGGCAGAGAAGGACAGGAACAGGGGGGCAGAGGAGAAGAGGACAGGGGGGCAGAGGACCGGGGGCAGAGGAGAAGAGGACAGGGGGGCAGAGAAGGACAGGGACAGGGGAGCAGAGAAGGACAGGGGAGCAGAGAAGGACAGGAACAGGGGGGCAAAGAAGGACAGGAACAGGGGGGCAGAGAAGGACAGGAACAGGGGGGCAGAGAAGGACAGGAACAGGGGGGCAGAGAAGGACAGGAACAGGGGGGGCAGAGGAGAAGAGGACAGGGGGGCAGAGGACAGGGGGCAGAGGAGAAGAGGACAGGGGAGCAGAGAAGGACAGGGACAGGGGGGCAGAGAAGGACAGGGACAGGGGGGCAGAGAAGGACAGGGACAGGGGAGCAGAGAAGGACAGGGACAGGGGAGCAGAGAAGGACAGGGGAGCAGAGAAGGACAGGAACAGGGGGGCAGAGAAGGACAGGAACAGGGGGGCAGAGGAGAACAGGAACAGGGGAGCAGAGAAGGACAGGAACAGGGGAGCAGAGAAGGACAGGAACAGGGGGGCAGAGAAGGACAGGAACAGGGGGGCAGAGGAGAAGAGGACAGGGGGACAGAGAAGTACAGGGACAGGGGAGCAGAGAAGGACAGGAACAGGGGGGCAGAGAAGGACAGGAACAGGGGGCTGAGAAGGACAGGAACGGGGACAGATAAGGACAGGAACAGGGGGGCAGAGAAGGACAGGAACAGGGGGGCAGAGAAGGACAGGAACAGGGGGGCAGAGAAGGACAGGAACAGGGGGCAGAGGAGAAGAGGACAGGGGGGCAGAGAAGTACAGGGACAGGGGAGCAGAGAAGGACAGGAACAGGGGGGCAGAGAAGGACAGGAACAGGGGGCAGAGAAGGACAGGAACAGGGGGGCAGAAGAGAAGAGGACAGGGGGGCAGAGGAGAAGAGGACAGAGGGGCAGGAGGACAGGAACAGGGGGACAGAGAAGACGAGCAGGACGACGTGTGTGCAGCAAGACAGGAGAGGAGGACGGGGGTGCAGGAGGACAGAGGAGCAGCAGGAGGAACAGAGGAGAGGAGGACGGGGGCGCAGGAGGACAGAGGAGCAGCAGGAGGGACAGAGGAGAGGACAGGGGTGCAGGAGGACAGAGGAGAGGAGGACGGGCGTGCAGGAGGACAGAGGAGAGGAGGACGGGGGTGCAGCAAGACAGAGGAGAGGAGGACGGTGGTGCAGGAGGGACAGAGGAGAGGAGGACGGGGGTGCAGGAGGACAGAGGAGCAGCAGGAGGGACAGAGGAGAGGAGGACGGGGGCGCAGGAGGACAGAGGAGCAGCAGGAGCGACAGAGGAGAGGAGGAAAGGGGTGCAGGAGGACAGAAGAGAGGAGGACGGGCGTGCAGGAGGACAGAGGAGAGGAGGACGGGGGTGCAGCAAGACAGAGGAGAGGAGAACGGTGGTGCAGGAGGGACAGAGGAGAGGAGGACGGGGGTGCAGGAGGACAGAGGAGAGGAGGATGGGGGTGCAGGAGGACAGAGGAGAGGAGGACGGGGGTGCAGGAGGACAGAGGAGAGGAGGACGGGGGTACAGCAAGACAGAGGAGAGGAGGACAGTGGTGCAGGAGGGACAGAGGAGAGGAGGATGGGGGTGCAGGAGGACAGAGGAGAGGAGGACGGGGGTGCAGGAGGACAGAGGAGAGGAGGACAGGGGTGCAGGAGGACAGAGGAGAGGAGGACGGGGTTCAGGAGGAGTGGGGGTGTGTGTGGTGATAATGGCAGCTGTGCCAGGTGTCTCAGCCTCCACCTTCCTGTGTTGGCAGGGTGTGGCATGCTGGGAATTGTAGCTCTCCTGCCTGTTCGGGCGTTACTGTTTGGTTTCTGGGCAGTGTGTTGGGTGCTGGGAGTTGTAGTTCTCCTGGGTGGGCTCAATGTTCTCCCGCCTCCTGTCTGTCGTTATTGTGCCTCTTCTGGGATGTCCCCAGCTCCGTGCTGTCCTCAGCTCCGAGCTGTGCACAGACAGTGTACCACCATGTCCCCAGATCCGTGCTGTGCACAGTGTACCACCATGTCTTCATCTTTGTGCTGTGCACAGACAGTGCACGGAGCTGGGGACTTGGTGGTACACTGTGCACAGCACAGAGCTGGGGACATAGTGGTACACTGTCTGTGCACAGCACGGAGCTGAGGACATGGTACACTGTGCACAGCACGGAGCTGAGGACATGGTGCTACACTGTCTGTGCACAGCATGGAGCTGAGGACACGGTGGTGCACTGTCTCTCGCCGTCTTAAAATCGGTCTGTTTCCCATCCAGGAGAGTCGGACGAGTTACATCCGTTTTTTGGTCCGTTTGGCAACTGCTGTGCGAGTGTCCGACATTTCTCTCAGAACACATCTGTGTGCAATCCGTGTTTTTTCTCAGCAGCTATTACTGTAGAATCATTTACAGGAACATTTTACAGTTGTCTCAGCTACAGAATGATAATGTATCCGTGAAAAAAACAGATGCCTCTCGGATGGTCCGTGTGCGGTCCGTGATTTTGTCGGACCTGTAGACTTGCATTGGTGAGTCTCGGTGTGAATCACATACTGTCACAACATGTTGCAACTTTTTCTCATCCTGAATCTGGATGAGAAAAAAGCGTCCGACACTCATCAGTGTGCTCTCAGAGACTGATTGCAATGTAAGAAAATCACACATTGCACTCATCAGAGTTTCACGCCAGTGTGTTCGCACCCTAATACTAAAATCCATATAGTAATCCTACTGGTATGGGGAGGGTTTATGGCTCAGTTAGTACACGCCATACTTCTCATATTAACCAGTTAATGCTCTCTTGTCCACCGCACTGCAGTGTCAAAAGAGGACGACAGCGAGGCAGACAGCAACACGGCATCAGAGAGCCCCTGACCTCGAAATAGAAGATCCTCAGATCCCGGTATTGTGACATCATATTAAGAATAACGTTTTTTGCACTTATATTACACTATGAACGCCACAGTACAGCAGCAAAAAATTGCTCCGGCCCCAGGCCCTCCTTGAGTCCGGTTTGTTGCCATACACTGGGGTTGTGCAGAGGTGGCGGTGCACAGTGACAACCCCAATAGGTGAGTGGCCAATTGGCCCAATACTTACCCCCCAATTGCACCCCTTCTCTTTATGTTTTAGTATAGTAGTTATATTCTTGTATATAGGGGCAGACAGTGTATACTATGTATACTTCCGGATTATCAACAACCAAAGGGGCGGCAAATTTTTCGACCGCCCCGGGCGCCACAAACAGTTGCTACGCCACTGGTGTTATGCAAACAGATGGGTGGTGCGCTGGACACTGTTGAAAGTGAGAGACCATGACCACCGAAATTGTATCTGAACCTGGCCCCGTTTTGGCCGGTATGGTGTGTTGTTTTTGATATCTCTATTTTTGGTTGGTCCCGTTGACCCAGTAACATTCAATTAAAACTCCCCTGGGCATCCCGCTCCACTTACGGGGAGCGTAACCATCTAGCTGCTCCATCATCACCCCAGAGGTCTGTCCCGCAGCGTCGGTACCATTACCAGAACCGTAGGTGGCATCACGAGTCATCCTTTATTTTACTCCCATAGACTTTAATCCCCTTTTTTAGTGACCACCAGGGCCACGGGACAGGGCAACAGGCCCCTTGACATCCCCCGTGAACTACAACGCCTGGAACCGGGTACCTCACGGCTCAGGGGCGGGTCAATTATATACAAAGAACTGCTTTGCCCCTCTTGTTATTACCTTGTTAATGGGTGGTCTGGAGCTCCTTTGTAAGGATTAGGTGGATGGTGTGAATTATTTGCTGTAATATATCCATTGGAGACTATATGTATAGACTGATTCTCCTTATAAATAAGTAATGGTGTACAACCAAGAGGAAGCACATATACAGTGAATGTATCAACATCTTGCACCTTTAAATAGATGGTGCATAAGAACAGGTTAATTTTAAATATAGTGAATGTATTTGACATTTAACTAAACAACATATTTTGGATATTTTCCCTCTGTGTCCTACAACCCTCAACCCAAAAATCCACATGTAGGTTTCATTGTAAGACAATATTGACGCAATCTGTCACATTGGGCATGTGATAACAAGAACCACAAGTGTTTACACTGAATTCATCCATTTTTTAGATACACCAGCATCCTCAAGACCCATCAGAGGAGTCCACATAAGAGATTGACCACATAAAAGCTAAACCACACTCACAAGAATATGAGTACACCTGATATACCCTATGGTGTACTATAGATTTTGTATTTGAATCTTTTTTACTTTAATTATATTTTGTTAAACTATGTGTATACATAGTCTAATATATTGTTTTATCACACTTTGAGAAACAGTTTTCCCTTTGTGAGGCACCGCCGGCATGTTCCCCAAGGCCGGGGCGCATCACATGCAGGATCAGGGTATGATCCTGTGCACACTGGCCGGTTTTCCTGTGATGATGCTGTGTGAACCAACTTGGAACACAAGGTTTAATGTGACTAGTGAGTGGCTCATGAGATCGAGGAAGCCCTGAGGAAAGGAATGTAATGAGTGATTGCTGACAGCCCAGGTGGGTGTGTCAGGTGGGTGTGTCAGGAGGAATAGCAGCCCAGCTGGATGAGTCAGTGTGGGTGTGGCAGGCACGATAAGAGCCTGCCAGCTGAGTGTCTGAGAGCTCCTGCTGAGAGATTCATTCTGAGACCAGAACTCGTGCTGAGAGATTCATTCTGAACACAGACTTGTGTGAGATCAGCTCAGTCTAGAGAGAGAGGCAGATCCAGTCTGTGTGAGGGACTGGTAGTGACAGTCCAGACCACCATAATGAGAGATGGTGAAGGGAGCATGCTAGCTCCATACCGGTAGCCAGGACCGGGTTCGTTACAGCGCCTGGTGTGGGGAAGCCGTGGCTGACCTGGCGGACGCTGGACTGGCCGTGGGGTGAAACACGTCCAGGAAGGAGCCCGTGGGGAGGCTTGGCCAACCCGTTACCCAGGTAGCGAGACCCGGATCCGTGCCCGGTAAGACAGCAGTTCCCGTGTGATAGAGTGCTGTGTGTGATTAATGCCAGGCGGGCGTAGCCACCATTGGGTCTGACTAGGTAGTCGGTAAAGGACCCGTTGATGTATGTGAGGGCTTAGGCAATCGCCCTGAATGTGAAATGATGGCCTATGTAAGAGCCATGTATAATAATGTGGGGAGTGAGTGACCCAGCTGGTGTGGATGATATTGGAGGCGTTCCGTCCCTGTGGGACGAGAGGGAGGCTTGCCCTGCTGTGTGCAGCGGGTACCTGTCCCTCAACCACGACCTCTAATGGTGTGGGTGTGCCTGTGGCCAGAGACAGGGGTCACGAAGGCTCCTAGAAGGGTAACCATGGCTGATCCGTTAGGGTGCTATGCAGACGCAGGGTACAGTCGTCGACCTGGAGACCTGCCATGAGATGAGATGGAGGTTTGGTGGCGACTGGTGGCCCGTACCGTGGTGAGTAGGCCAAGGTGACGCATGGTTAACCCAGATTCTACGGTTGACCAGGTCCCTGTTATGGTCATGGAGTAGCCACAGTCCATGGATGTGTTATGATGGGCTGTGAGCGGGTGTACGAAATGTATGTGATCCATGGATGTATTATGATGGGTCACATACGGTATGTAAGGTCCCGGTCAGGCAGGAATCCTGACTACGGGTTAATGTTATGTCATCGAGCTGGGTAACTAAAGCCAGGCGGCAGGTACCGCCATTGGGACCCACAGGGCCCGTTGAGGCGTAGGTATCGAAGGTCAGAAGCAGGGGTTCTCCTAGAGCCCATGGTTGAACCAGGTGGACTCTGACCGGGACGTAGGTTGAGATGCGTCCAGGAAGGAGCCCCTTGGGGATACATGACATACCCGGTACTCAGGTTGCTCAATCCCTGTTCTGAACACAGAGGGGTCATCGTTGTAATGTAACTTACGTATTACGAAATGTGTATGTAAAGTGTAAATAGGCCGGAGGCCGGAGCTACCACTGGAGCAGTTGTTAGAGCTCCAATGGGGAGAGAGGTGGTTACAGGTCCCGGGTTGTTATAATGGTATATGTGCAATGTTCTATGTAATGTATGGTGTAAAGTAATGTATTATGTGATGTTCTTTTGATAAATGTTTAATGTACTACCCGGGTTATTAGATGTCTGTAAGAAATAAACGGGTAGTCATTTGAAAATTATACACATGTGTTGGCGTCATTACGCAGCAAGCGAGTCCCCCGGCTCGCTACCTTTACACCTTGTAATTTGCACAATAAACATCCCGAATAAGGGTATGTGCCACAGGAAGGTTTTGCTGCGTTTGAGATCAGGTTTTGCCTTGGTTTTATGTAAATCTATGCTAACCTAATCCTGAGTTTTTGGTTTCCATCAAAACCTATGTGTGCAGGGAAAAGCTTTCATACACACACGGTTTATTTTTCTCTACAGAAAATTGAAGTTTCCACTTTAGCAAAAGTGCAGCAAAGAATTGACATGCTCATTCTTTCTAAAACACAGCAAAACCTGAGGTGTTTCCACTTTCTTCACCAAACAAAAACCAATGTGTTGGGACAGCTAATCCTAGAATCACATAGGTTTTGCTGGAAACCAAAAACTCAGGATTAGATTAGCATAGATTTACATAAAACCAAGGCAAAACCTGATCTCAAACGCAGCAAAACCTTCCTGTGGGCACATACCCTAAGGGTAAAAACTCTTGATAGAATCCATCATTAATATACACAATCAAGTGGGCAGCGATGAGTCTATCACACATTTGAAATTTTGGTTAACCTATAACTAAGGGAGGGGGACACGGTGCCCCCCAGACCTACAGCAGCAAACCCTTCAAGCCTAGCTAGCTCCGCTGTTCAACTATTAGTAATAAGTTTTGCCAAGTCTCTCTGTACTTGGTCACATTCATGTTTCCTTCAATTGCAACCAGGTGTCCTGTCCCTGCAGCTGAGAAACATCCCCATAGCATGCTGCTGCCACCACCATGTTTCACTGTTGGGATTGTATTGGGCAGGTGATGAGCAGTGCCTTGTTTTCTCCACACATACAACTTAGAATTATCACCAAAAAGTTCTATCTTTGTCTCATCAGATCAGAGAATCTTATTTCTCATAGTCTGTGAGTCCTTCATGTGTTTTTTTTGTAAACTCTATATGCATATGTCTTGCACTGAAGAAAGGCTTCCATTGGGCCACTCTGCCATAAAGGCCTGACTGTTGGAGAGCTGCAGGGATAGTTGACTACGTGGAACTTTCTCTCTCATCTCCCTACTGCATCTCTGGAGCTCAGCATTAGTGATCTTGAGGTTCTTCTTTACCTCTCTCACCAAGGCTCTTCTCCCACGATTGCTCAGCTTGGCTGGACGGCCAAGTCTAGGACGACTTCTAGTGGTCCCAAACATCTTCCAATTAAGGATTATGGGGGTCACTGTGCTTATAGGAACCTCAAGTACTGCAGAAATTCTTTTGTAACCTTGGCCAGATCTGAGATCCTTGGGCTGTTCCTTTGACCTTATGATTCTCATTTGGTCTGACATGCACTGTGAGCTGTGAGGTCTTATATAGACAGGTGTGTGCCTTTACAAATCAAGTCCTATCAGCTTAATTAAACACAGCTAGCTGGGCTCCAATGAAGGAGTTGAAACATCTCACGGAGGATCACAAGGAAATGGACATCATGTGACTTAAATATGAGTGTCTGAGCAAAGGGTCTGAATATTTATGACCATGTGATATTTCAGTTTTTCTTTTTTAATAAATTTGCACACATATCTATATTTCTGGGGGGTTTCAGTCGTGATGGGGTGCAGAGTGTACAGAGTGTACAGAGTGTACAATGAGAAAAAAATGAACACTTTTGAATTTACCAAATGGTTGCAATGAAGCAGAGTGAAAAATGTAAAGGGGTCTGAATACTTTCCATACCCACTGTAAATGTATAATCTTGCAGAATCCAGTATACAGGTAAACAGAAAGACTAAAAATACAATAATAGTCCAATATGGTAACAAATGAGTTAGTCTATAGACACTGTATAAGTAGGTAAATGGGAATCTAGAAATAAGTAGTAAGATATCAGGAGAGGTGAAAACCAAGGCACAAACAACAACTTGTGATTGCAGGTACAATTTGCTTATATTTCTGTATATTGCAATCTAAATGAGAAACCTGATAAACCCTGGATTAAGCCTAAACAAAGCCCTGTCAGCTGTACAACATACCGTAGTTATGAGTTACAACCAGTTAAGGGGAGCCTGCCCCATGCGTATCGCCAGCGTATTCTGGATTTTTTTAAGGGCCTAGA
This sequence comes from Allobates femoralis, assembly GCA_033576535.1. NCBI lineage: Eukaryota > Metazoa > Chordata > Amphibia > Anura > Aromobatidae > Allobates > Allobates femoralis. The sequence goes on from JARQOC010000004.1 coordinate 178,534,632, forward strand.
ATAAAGTGCTGTGCCAAAACTGAGATAGTAGCCCCTTTTATGTAACTACTTGATTACTAGAATACCTGCTGTACATGATCACAGCAGTTGCAGATGCTGACATTCACAGAGCTATGTGTATAGGGAGAGGCAGGTTATACCGGAGTAATACCAGAAGTGACTTGCCATTCAGAGCGCATGCGTGAAGTACGTATGTAGCATAACCTGCTATTCACAAAGGTGAATACCAATAGACCATTATGTAATATGGCTCTCCATTGCATATTTACCCCTCTGGAAGAAGCCATACGCGAAAAGCGCGTCAGAGGTGCTTCCACAACACCTGACTAACACTGGACAATCTCTCTCTCCCCATCTTTTACTCTGTTTCACACTGCAGTTTTTTCACTGATCAGGTTCCATCCGGTTTGTGTGCCAAAACCAGGAGTGTTTCCAAAACTCAGAACAGTGGTCAATCTTTCAATTATAGTTTTCCTCTGCAAGCTCCTCTCCTGGTTTTGGCACACAAACCTGATCGAACCTGATCAGGGAAAAACTGCAGTTTGAAACCAGCTTTACTATCAGGATTTATTTTGGAGGCTTGCCACAAACTTAGTATACAATTTTACTGATGTTGCTGACTTCTTGTAGTCCCTACAGACTGTTTTCATTTTGCCTCAGATTTTGTCGTGGAGGCAGTGTATACTGACACCCCTTTCCTGCTATACAAATTTTATTTATTGGCGATGTGGTTATCTCTTAAGGCCGCTTTACACGTCACGATATAGCAACGCAACTACGATAAAAAGTCACGTGGTACGGGCGTTGCAGTTGATATCGTTTGTGCGTTGTGTCGTGTAAATGGGCAACGCAACTCAAAAATGATGCAACTACGATACCGTTTTTGGATTGTGCATGCTCTTCAACCGTGCAATATTGGCTAGGCGATCTGGCAGGATCGTGCTGTGTGACAGCGCAACTACGATGTGGAGCGCAACTTCCCCTATTCACTCCAATGTTAATTGGTCGTTCCCTGAGTTGCTCAGACACAGTGTGAAAAAAGGGCGCACAACATCGTAGTTGCGTTGCCTGCCGATATCTCCCTCTGTAACATCTCCTATGCGATTTTGGACAAGTGCCAAAAACGTGCGCGCTCCCATGAAATCGTATGCAATATCGGAACGATATTGCAACGTGTAAAAGTGGCCTTTAGATTTTAGGCAAACCAATTTAGGTTACTACCACTCTGCTTAGTATCCATTGTTTTTTGTGCCAACAACTGCAGAGTTGCCAATCCAAAATGAGAGGGAAAAGATCTGGTGATGGTCGAAAGGGGAATAGGCATGTTGGAAAGGTTAAAAGTCTTTGTGTCTGTGGGGTAAGTGCTAAAGTAACAGAAACACTGCTGAACAAATACCATCTTCAAGCCAAACTAAAATGTCTACTTCTTTTCATGGACGATCTGATATCATCCCTTTCTTATGCAGCAGAGCATCGCTAAAACTTGTAGATGAGGCACAAAAGATCAGGTGCTTGAATGGATATCAAGAGCTCCATCAAGTGGGCTCTCCCCCTCCTCAACTTCAACTTCACAAACGCTCCAGTCCTCAGAGGTGTCACCACAATCGCACTTGCTTCCTCACAGCGCACAGGTCTCCAGCCACCTTACTAACTATGGGTTAACATAGATTGCTGACTCTGCAGAGCTGTTCACTCATACTACAGCCTGAAAATCAGAGGTCTGCGCCAAAGCTTCATTGAGTCAAGATGAGGAAATGATCTGCACCGATGCCCAAAATCTTTGTCGGATCCAGGCCCAGATGAAGAATGGTCCAAGCATAATGTAGACCCTCATTCCCAAACTGTAACCCCTGTTTGTGGAGACAATGAGACAGATAATGATGAGACTCAGATACCTGATTGGAACGACAACCTGACTTTGCACTCAGGGCAGGAAGAGGTTGGCTCTGAGGACAAGTGTGAGAACACACAGGGTGATGATGAGGTTGGAGATGCCACTTACTCTCAACCCACAGGCAGGCAGTTGATGAGCTCATCAGAGGAGGTGGAGGAGGATGCAAGTGACGAGGTAAGGTTGCGGCTTCCTGGATAGAGACAGAGTCCTGGAAGCACATCAACAACTACGTCCTCAGCCACATGGGCGCTAAGCCTTGCCTAGCCTGGGCCTTTTTTCAGATCGCAAAGGATGACCCAACTCATGTTATCTGCAAAATTTGTAAACAAAATCTGAGTAGAGGCAAACAATTCGAGAGTTTGAGTATTTCATGCATGACCCGTCACATGGACATGAAGCATAAGTCACAGTGGGAAGCTCACTGTGCTACAATGCGGCCTAGCGGGCCTGGCCAACCACCGTCTGCCCCATCAAGTGCATCTGTGGCTTCTTCATCCTCTGTGTCAGTAGAAACAGCAGTCAGACAGGCTTTCGGCCACAGAACTTCTACCTCTTTACCCGCAACAGCCAGTGTGATTGACAGGTCATCAGCTGTTTTGGAAGTTGAAACCCCTAGTGGTGGTGAGCACTGTCAGACATCGAGAGTACCACCTTTGGATGAAGGCAACATAATATGTGTGCCTGCACCCACCTCACAGACCAGCAGTTTGTCTGGGACACCCTACTCAACCCTGTCTCAGCACAGCAGCTATCCCTCAGTCCCTCAGATGTGGACAAGTGCCAAAGCTGGGAGATGAATTTCACCATCTGCAAGCTGTTGGCCACGGAAATGCTGCCTTTAAAAGAGGATTTTCGCGACCTTATGGCCGTAGCAGTGCCCCAGTACCAGATGCCCAATTGCCACTACTTCTCGAAGAAAGCTGTGCCTGTGCTACACCAGCATGTTGCACACAACATCACCACTTCCTTAAGAAACACTGTGTGTGAAAGGGTGCATTTCACCACAGACACTTGGACAAGTAAGCATGGACAGGGGCGTTACATGTCGCTGACTGGGAACTGGGTGACTATGGTGACAGCCGGAGAAGGGGCTGCTGTACAAGTCTTGCCATCCCCAAGGGTTGTGCGTCACACCTCTGTATCTAGTTCATTCACTGCTTCTGCCTCCGCCACCTCTTCTAGGTTCTCCACCTGCGTCCAAAGCCTGTCTGGTAATGTGACCCGCGTTCAAACTGCGCAGAAGGAATCCAGCACACCTCCTTACTATGCTGGCAGCAGGGCTCAATGCCATCAGGTGGTGTTCACATTAAAATGTCTGGGAAATGTGAGTCACACAGCTGAGGAGTTGTGGTCAGCTCTGGAGACAGAGTTCCATCAATGATAGTCTCCACTGAACCTGCAGCCAGGGAAGGCCATGTGCGACAATGCGGCAAACCTGGGTGCGGCCCTTCGCCGGGGCAAGGTGACACATGTCCCTTGTATGGCTCACGTCTTGAACCTGGTAATCCAGCAATTTCTAGCCCACTATCCCGGCCTAGATGCGCTTCTGCATAGGGCACAGTCGCTGTGTGCTCACCTCCGGCGTTCGCATCCCGCAGCTCAACAACTTGCATCGCTACAGAAGTCGTTTGGCCTGCCGGTTCACCGACTGAAATGCGATGTGCCAACATGATGAAATTCCACTCTGCACATGTTGCAGCGACTGTAGCAGCAGCGACGAACCCTGGTGCAGTATGTTATGATGTATAACCTGGGCCAACGTGATCCAGAGGTGGTGGCAAATCACGCTGCTGTAATAGTTTCAGATCAAGGGCCACTGCACACTTCTGCAGAGTTTTGAAGTTTTGAAATAGTTACTAAGATGTTTAGCGCTGACGATGCCATTATCAGCATGACAATTCAGGTCATCTACGTGCTGGAGCATACTTTAACTGGTAATCTGAGTCAGGTGGTGGGCCAAGAGGAAGGGGAGGAAGTACAGGAGGAGGCATATGTGGAAGGGATAACAAGTTCTCAAAGGTCTAGATGGTCGGCAGCACCAAGGCAGCTGGCATGGGAGGGTGGGTGACAGGGATCAATGAGGGCGCATGGTAGCAGCCAAACTGTTGATGAAGGTGCAGGAGCCGAGGAAGAAATGGAGGCCAAAGAGGCGATGGGCATGGAAGACTCAGCAGATGAGGGAGATCTTGATCACATTTCTGTTGTGCGAGGTTGGGGGGAGAGGGCAGATGAAGGAAGCGTGAATGTTACCTCGCCGCCACCAACACAACAAGGACTTGGTCTTCCTGGATGCGCAAGACACATGACCGCCTTCTTGCTGCACTACCTACAACATGATCCTCGGATTGTTAGAATTCAAAGTAATGCCGACTACTGGGTTACAAATCCCCTTTCCCCCTAATCCTCATCCCTTTTTTGATTAACCACTCCAGGGCCACGGACCGGGTCACGCCACTGTGACATCCCCAAAGACTCCCGATCCCCCTCCCAGACAACGTCGCCAGAAGCGAGGGGAGATGGCCCGGTTCAGAATACCCCACAGCCCCCACGGGGGAAGTTACATGCAGTAGCCAATCATGGTACAGATTAAACAAATTAGTAGATTTGAAATATATAGAGAGGGAATCAGATCTAACATGAATGTAAGGCCCACGTCACACACACAGATATTTGTGCAGATATTGTTCGCAGATCTCTGGTTGCAGTGAGATCATGGACACTTTGTTCCATTTTGTGGCTGTGTACAAATGGATTAATGTGTCCATAATTTCACTGCAACCAGAGATCTGTGAACAATATCTGCACAAATATCTGTGTGTGTGACGTAGGCCTATCACACATAAATACAGAGCACATAACAGCCGTCGTTTTTAAACAATCAAACATATCAGGGATAATAAAGAAAAACAATGACCAATTAACAGAGTAAGGCTGCTTTCACATTACGAACTTTGCAGTTCCGATGCTGTCCGATAAAAATCGGACAGCATCGGACCGATTTTGTCCCCCATGCAGCCCTATGGGCATCGGACCGAATTGGATGTGCACTAAATGCCATCCGATTTGGTCCGATCCGATTCTGTCCGATTTTTTTATCGGTGCAAAAATCGGAGCATGCTCCGATTTTTGCACCGAAAATAAAATCTGACAGAATCGGATCGGACCAAATCGGATGGCATTTAGTGCACATCCGATCCGACCCGATCAATTTAACATGGAGCCCTATGGAGCAGGGTCTGAGGAAACATCTGGTGTCTCCTCGGACCCGATTTTACTGTACTGAGCATGCTCAGTACAGTAAAACTCCTAACTGGGACAGCAGGGGTTAAAAAAAATAAAAAACATTTTATGCTCACCTCTCCCCCGCCGTCTCCAGCCGTCTTCCTGCAGGCTCCCGGTGGCTCCCGCAGGCTCCCGGTGTCTGCAGAGGTCTTCTACTGTAGTACAGGACCTGCGGTGATGTCACAGTCACGTGACAGCAGGTTACGCCATGGTAACCTGCTGCCACGTGACTGTGACATCACCGCAGGTCCTGTACTACAGTAGAAGACCTCTGCAGACACTGGGAGCCAGCGGGAGCCACCGGGAGCCTGCAGGAAGACAGCGGGGGCTCGGGGAGAGGTGAGCATAAAATGTTTTTTATTTTTTATTCTGGAGGACAGGGGAAAGGAGGGGGAGCACTGGGGGGCATGAGAGGGCCACACAGGGGACGTGAGGGGGGCCACACAGGGGAGAAGAGGGGGGACACAGGGGACGTGAGGGGACCACAGAGGGGAGAAGAGGGGGGGACACAGGGGACGTGAGGGGGCCACACAGGGGCGAAGAGGGGGGACACAGGGGACGAGGGGGCCACAGATGGGAGAAGAGGGGGGGGACACACACAGGGGTGAAGAGGGGGAAAAAGAGGGGTGATGAGGGGGACACACAGGGGAGATGAGGGGGAGCACCAGGGGAGAACAGCTGTGACAGCTGACAGCAACTGATCCTGCAGAATGTCGGATCGGATGCCTATTTGGCATCCGACTGCAGGGATCAGTTTAGATCCGATGCTGTCCGATTTATATCGGACAGCATCGGATTTTAAAAAATCGTTATGTGAAAGTAGCCTAAGCAATTCGGATATTTAAATCAAAAATCTGCATACAAATAATCCGGATGTTCAAATGAAAAATCTGTGTACAAAAAACACGATACTAAAATAGAAAAACTGCATGCAGAAAAACAGGATGTTTGAATGGGAAATCTGCATGCAAAAACAAGGATGGTTGCACGCAGAAAATCAGAATATTGAATGGAAAGTCTGTATGCAGAAAATCTGGATGTTTGAATAGAAAAAATCTGTATGCAGAAAAATTGAGATGTTTGAATGGGAGATTTGTATGCAGTAAATCAGGACGTTTGAATGGGATATCTGTATGTTTAACATGGGAACGCATGTGCCTGCATATTGGCTGCGTTCGGTTGCGTTTGGTTGCGCACAATTTGTGCGCCCTCCTCCGCCTTCTGAACGCAGCCTGTTGCATTTTTTGTGCGGTCACGGGTGCTTGTTTTATCTGCAAGCGCCCGCAAGCGCACAAACAATGAATGGATCTCAATGGATCCGCAGTGTCCTCCGCATGACAGCGCAGGAGAACGCTGCGGATCACATTGAAATCTCTCCCGGCGGCCACCGGGAGATCATACAGAGCCACAGCTGATCTCCCGCCGGTGTCAGCGGGGAGACACAGCTGATCTGACAGCTGTTTAAATCTCCCGTGCTGACACCGACTAGGTGAGGTCGGCGCGGGAGATTTGAAGCAGCGATCAGCTGTTTCATATCTCCTGCATTGATATCACCCTATTCTGTGTCAGCGCAGGAGATTTAAACAGCTGTCAGATCAGCTGTTTCTCCCCGCTGACAACGGCGTCTTATGGTTGTCAGCACGAGCATCAGTACGCAATGAGCGTAAGCACAATGCTGGCCAGCATCCTTAATAAGGAGCTGTCCCAGGTGCTTATGCCAATTGTGTACTGTACCCGCCGCTCTCCATGGTGCTGAAGGCTTAAACATCAGCTCTATGGCCAGCGCACATTGAAACTCTGGTTTGTTGTTCCAAACCCATCCGGTACTGCATGCATTCATATGTGTTTTGCGGTACCGGATTCGGACCCATAGGGCTCCATGTTAGAAATCTAGATCCGGTTTTGCAACCGCTGCGAAAAATGCAGCCTGCATGATTTTTCCAGAGGCTGCAAAACCGGATTACGGTAACTGCATTACAAATAGTGCAATGCGGTCTTTCTATTGTTACCTATGGGTCCGGATCTGCAATTTCAACCGCAAATGTGACCCTAGCCTATGATGTTCAACAAAGTGTTTTACCGCACCAGAGTAAGTTGCATTTCTATCTTTTATATTAGCTAGATTTTCTGCAATTCTTTTTTTTCTATTTTTCTTATAGTGCAACCTATATATTTGACATTACAATGTCTGCATTGTATACAATAAACAACATATTTACTGTTACAGTTAATAAAGAATTTAATGTCCATGTTGTTACTAATTTGCAGACATTGCATTTACTCTGAGCACACTTAAAAAAAAAACTCTTGCTAGACAACCAGAGATTGCCTTTTTCTGGGGGACAAAATAGCTGCCTTTACACTTGCGTTTGTGTCTGCATGCGAATGGCATCAGACGCAAACGCAGCCATATTAATGTGAACGCAGCGGAGAATCTCCACATGCGTTCACATTAATATGCAACCTGGGCAGGCAATCAGCTGTCTCGGGGGCGGCCAGGAGGTGGAGATCAGCGGCAGAGATCTCCTCCTCCCGGCCACAGCTGATCTCCCGGCGATGTCGGTGCGGGAGATTTGAAGACACAGCTGATCTGACAGCTGTTTAAATCTCCCGCGCTGACACCGAATAGGGTTTTCCCGGATTTTCCGGTACGGCGTACCGGATATCTTTTGCCTGCCGCCGCCCCCCCATCTGTGAAGCCAGCTGCAGACCAGTAATCCCTCTCCTCTGTGGGAGAAATGCGCCGCGGAGGTAGCAGCAGCCAGCCAGGACCTGGCTGCTGTCTGTGTGTCTCCACCGTGGGCGTGGCCGCGTACTTCCGGCCCGGCGAACACCGCTGATGGCAGTGGTGCGGTTTTCCTCTTTGGGAGCTTTGGAGCAGCACTGTCTGCAGGCCGAGTGCTGAGTGAGGAGTCAGACTCAGTGCTGGGAGCGGACTCCGGAGGAGTGGGCGGGAGCCGGCGGCACAGCACTGTCAGGTGAACGGACGGCAGAGGAGAGGAAGAGAGGACAGCAGAAGAGAGCAGGTGGTGAGTGGCCCGGAGGAAAGAAGGTGCAGTGTGCTGTGCAGCCAGGTTTTGTGTGCAATGTGTGTGGCTTTGTGTGTAACTGTGTGCAGTGTATGTGCAGTGTGTGCAATGTGTGTGGCTGTGTGTGCAATGTGTGTGGCTTTGTGTGTAACTTTGTGCAATGTGTGGCTGTGTGTGCAATGTGTGTGGCTGTGTGTGCAATGTGTGTGGCTGTGTGTGCGCTGTGTGTGCAATGTGTGTGACTGTGTGTAAATGTATGTGGCTGTTTGTGCAGCGTGCACTGCTGCTATGCAGGACGGGAGAGATAACGACGTCATCATCCAGTGTCCCGTCCTGCTACACAGTGCACGCTGCAGAGACAGAGCAGCCGGGAGGATCACAGTTAGTGTAAAATAAATGTATAATGTAAATAAAGATAAGGTTGGCTGCACTGTGCTTGTGATGGGGGCCTCCAGCCTCTGTCCTCCTGCACTCACCCCTCCAGCCTCCATCCTCCTGCCCTCACCCCTCCAGCCTCTGTCCTCCTGCGCTCACCCCTCCAGCCTCTGTCCTCCTGCCCTCACCCCACCAGCCTCTGTCCTCCTGCCCTCACCCCACCAGCCTCCATCATCCTGCGCTCACCCCTCCAGCCTCCGCCCTCCTGCGCTCACCCCCCAGCCTTCATCCTGCCCACCATATACTGTGCTGCTAACCATTGAGCCATCATACTTTGCTAACCACAGAGACATTGCGCAATGCTAACCACTGAGCCACCGTACAATGCTAACCACTGAGACACCGTATACAGTACTAACCACTGAGCCACCATATACAGTGCTAACCACTGAGCCACCATATACAGTGCTAACCACTGAGCCACCATGTACAGTGCTAACCACTAAGCCACCATATACAGTGCTAACCACTGGGCCACCATATATACAGTGCTAACCACTGAGCCACCGTATTGAGTGTATGCCCCTGTGAGTGTATGCCCGTGTGTGTATGCCTCCCCCCTGAAAATAAGACCGGGTGCAACGTTCGGAGCAAATATATTAAATATATTAATCTCGCCTGGCCCCTGAAGCCAGCCTGCCTCCAACCCCGCCCCCCAGGAAATAAACATGCTGCGGAGGCGCAGACTCCCGGCAGCCAGCACCGCAGCCGCAAACACGCTGCGGGCGGGTTGCGCATAGTGAGGATGGGATTTCTTGAAATCCCATCCACTATGCATATACTGTACTACGCAGCGTTTTGGATGCAAGACGCTGCGTCCAAAATGCTGCATACACTGATAGTGTGCACGCACCCTTATGTGTTTAATCACCCACTCCTGGTTTGTGATGAGCTTGTGCTTAAAAATATGCAGCAAAAAAAGCAGTGTGTGAATGGGGGCCTTAGATTGTTTGGCCAAGCACGACCAGGTTCTCTATGTGGAGTCTCTGCCAGACATTTTGGTAAACAGAGCTGTTTGGACTTATTTTTTGTGAGATTTTTTTTGCCACCATTATGGGCTATACATTTATTTTATCACTAGTACGATTACAGTGATACCAGATTTATATAGTTTTTTTCTGCTTTGCCACTTTTAAGTGCTAAGGACCATATTTAACAAAAATTTTTTTTTTTTGCATTGCCATATTCTGAGAACTGTAACTCTTTTATTATGGCCAAATGAGCCCAATCAAGGCTTGTTTTTTGCGGGTTGGTTTGACATTTTCATTTATACAATTTTTTTATGTATGACTTTTTTAATAGCTTTTTATTTTATTATTTTGTGTGTCAGTACGATGAAAAAGTGACATTTCAGGTGTTTTATTTTTACTTTTTTACGCTGTTGACTGTATGAAATAAATAACATGCCAGTTTATTACTTTAGGTCGTTCCGGTCGCAGTGATGCCAATTATGTTTGCTTTTTTTTGTTTATTTTTCCTGTAGCACTCTGTGGTAAAGTGGGTTTCTGTAATTTTTTCATGTTTTATTTAACTTTTTAAAACTTTTTACTGACGCAGCCTGTAAAACTGAAATATAGCTGGGTCTAACAGGCCACTGTATGATGGGGTCATCAGATGACATCGGGCTGTGATGACATCTAGAAGAAAATGAGATTAAGAGTGGGGGTGATGATGTTAAAAGGGGGTTAACACACCCCGTATAACGACTTAAAGACACTTTCGTGATTGACAGCAGCGCTTAAGGGTTTAATTGATTGCAAAACTGGTCAGGGTCAATGCCACAGTGTGTCAGCTGCCACCCACAGGATTTTTTGCCTGCTTGGGGAGGGGTGGCACTATACACTTATGGTGGGGTTACACGTCCCGATATCGCGGCGATATCGGAGGCAACGGCGCGGGAGCGCGCATTTTTTCAGCCCTTTTCCCGATATCGCATCGGTGGTTTACACGCTGCAATATCGGGAAACAACGTCCCTCCGATGTATACGCCCACCAACCCAGTAACGACCATTTAACATGGGAGTTAATGGGTGAGTTGCGAGTACACATCGGAGTTGGGCTGTCACACGTTGCGATGCTGCTACAACGGCCATGCGATATCGGGGAGTTGAATAGCTCTGCTATTCAACTCTGATATCGTTTTGGCATCGTTCCAGCATCGCGTTGTACACTCAAACCGTACAACGCGCACACGATATCGGGTCCAACTCGCGACCCACGTAACTTTTTGTCGGAGTTGGGTCGGAGTTGGACACCGATATCGCGGCGTGTAAACCCACCATTAATCTTGGTGCTGTGAAAAAGCAGGGGTGAGAATTAAAGGGAACCTGACTAGTTTTTTGCTTATAAACTCTGCCCATCACCATTAATATTTACATCTTCTGTCCATTACATGCTCCCATAAATGCAGACAATCACACATAGAAACACACGCACTCATATGTACACACACAAAGACTCCCTCACACACTCATATACACACTCTGACCTATGTTATGTCTGTAATGCTGTTGGATTACAGCTCCCGCATTTTTTCCTGCTCTGCTCCTCTCCGATTCCTGTGGATGCTGCTGCCCTTCCCCCACCTGAGCAATCAGGCAAAGAGGAAGATGCTCTGTACGGAGGTAATTTTTCTCTCTGCTATGCAGGATGGCTCCTGCCCCCACAACGAGGTAAATCATTGGCTGGAGACAGGGATCATGGCAGTGGGGCAGCAGCGATCAAGGCCCATAGGAACTTTCACCTCACTCACTGTCACCCACACTGCAGTCTGACCGCTGGTGCCCAGTGCCATCGTACAGGGCGCACATACCTAAAGCCGGCCATGCATATATACCATGAAGGGCACATGATGAGGAACATATACACAAGGATGAGAAAATATATGTGTCTATATATATATATATACCAGGATGGGGGACAGATATATCAGGATGGACCTAAAATGGGGGCCATATATACAAAGATATATACCATCTAGGGAACATATATACTAAGATGGGGACATATACAGTATACCAGAAAGGAGGACATATATGCTAGCTTTGGGTATATGATGGGCTCACGGCGGAAGGTATGTATATACTAGGATGGGACCATGATGGGGACATATACAGTATACCAGAAAGGGGGATCTACCAAGATGAGGTGCAGGATGGGGGGGGGGGGAATACCCAGATAGGGGATATATAGGATGGGTGACATATATACCAGGATGGGCCCAGGATGCAGGACATATATATCAGGTAGGGTGACATGGGGAAGTATATACATGGATGGGCCCAGAAAAAGGGACACAAGTACAGGATGTGGGATATTACTACATAATGAAAATGGAGGCGGGAAGCAACACATAGGGTTATAGGAATAAGAAAGTAACAAAGGCCCATATATCTAACCAACATGCAGAAGAGGGGAGGGGTGAGCAGATCCAATTCTTGCACTGGAGCCAATCTAGCTCTTGTTATGCCACTGGACACTATAACCAACAGTCTATATATTATGATGCCCTCTATGTAATTTCCCCAGAGACCCCCATATAATGATCTCACAGCCCTCTGTGTAATTTCCTCTACAGACCCTATATAATATGATGCCCTCTATGTAATTTCCCCAGAGACCCCCATATAATGTGATGTCCTCACAGCTCCCAGAATAATCTCCTCTCCATACTCCCTGTCCACCAGTCTCCTCCTCTACCACGTGACATAGTTGATGCTGGGCAGCACCATACTGTGATGTCATCACGCTGTCACGTTCTCTGTGTGACGCCGACCTCTCAACGGTGAGGTCATTCTCAAGTACCCGGCGGAGCAGGGAGATTGTGCCCGCCCCTCTGCTCCTGTCCCCGGCGGCGCTTCCAAAACCTGGAAGAAAGGACGACAGCCTGTAGCAGGAAGACAGCGGGGAGCTCCAGAGTGGCTGGAGGACGGGGCCTGGCGGGCGGCGCCATCACCCGGTTACAGGTAATGTCTGGCTTATTCAGCTGGCTCGTGTGCGCTCTCTGCTGGTGGCTGCAGGTAACCGGCTCCTGTGCGCCCTCTGCTGGTGGCTGCAGGTAGTCGTCTTGTCGTCTATCAATCGTACAGAGAGACTTCAGATCTACAGCAGGTAGAGTAGCTCTGAGCAAAGCTCCTGTATGAAGGGATGCAGTAACATCTAATTTTACACCTGTATAATGCAGATCTATGAAAAAAATACAGGATTGCCTTTGACATTGGACATTGCCTTTTAGGCTAAAGCTTACCCACAATGTTCCTACTGTATTTATAGATATTGTCATATGCACAGTAGTAGTGATTCTGGGGTAAATACTGTTTTGTGTGTTGGGGAGGGTGTTATCCACAGAGAAACCTCTCAATAAATATTTATTCCAGATAAAAAAACATCATATTTTCAATGCACTGAAAATAATGAATTTCTGAGAGAGATTTGCTCCTCCGTTATGACATCATCGACTGCTCACTTGTGACATCATTGTGTTCTCTCTATAGCTCCATCATACCAGCTGCAGACCATCACTTGAGCAGAGCAGTCTTCTTCCCAGCTGATGTCCCCTTAGATGCCAAACAAGACCAGCATTTTCTCCATGCAAAGGATGGAACATTGTGATTTACCGTAAATAATCTCACAATCTGCAAGGAGAAGCTCATCACAAAGTCACAGATAAGGTATGTACAAACAGTGGCATAGTTTTTTAATATTTATCTATTTCACACCCCGCAACGCCAGATTGGTTGCCCTACACTAATGTGTACGGCAACCAAGCAGAATCACTGTCCAGATTCAGGAAATCCTGTCTGGCTAAAACAGCCGTGTCTGCAGCCAGAGAGCTGATGGTTGGTTGATGTGGCTGTGTTGGTGACCTCGGGCCGGATGGTTATTTGGGTCGTGTCAGCAGCCTCAGGCCAGCTGTCTGATGTAAGGCTGGCTTCACATTTGCGTTTGTGTCTGCATGCTGATCGCATGCAGACACAAACGCAGTCAAAAGCAGGGTTATTTTGATGTGTCCGCAGCGGAGAATGTCCGCCTGCGGACACATCACTGTGCAGCCCGGCCAGCCAATCGGCGCTGTCCGGGGGCGGGCCGGAGGAGGAGATCAGCGCCGGAGATCTCCTCCTCCCCGCCGCCGGTAAGCTCCGGGACGTGTCGGCGGGGAGAACAGCTGATTTGACAGCTGTTTGAATCTCCCGCGCCGACACCGAGAGGAGATGTCGGCGCGGGAAGATTCAAACAGCTGTCACATCAGCTGTTTCTCCCCGCCGACATCGCTAGGGTTTTACCGGCGGCGGGGAGGAGGAGATCATAAGAGGCTGAGCTGATCTCCTGGTGGCCGTTGGTGATCTCCTGTGACATCACCGGCGGCCACCGGGAGATTTTTCAATGGGTCCGCAGCGTTCTCCTGCGCTGTCAAGCGCAGAACACTGCGGACCCATTGACGACAATGCATGTTTTGTGCGCTTGGGGACGCTTGCTGATTTTCCAAGGTCCCCAAGCGCACAAAAAAATGCAACATGCTGCGTCCCGGGTGCGGACGCTGGACCCTGGAAGGAGCAGATATCGTCCGCATCCGCACCCGAACGCAGCAAACGCAGGCACTATGCGTTCCTATGTTAAACATAGGAACCGCAGTGCGTATGCATTTGACTGCGTATGGGAACGCAGCATAAGCTGCGTTCACATACGCAAATGTGAAACCAGCCTAACCGTGTTGGCGGCCTCAGGCCGGATGGTTATTGGAGCCGTGTCGGTGGCTTCGGTCCGTATGTCTGATGGGGCCATGTCGGCGGCCTCTGGCCAGATGGCTAATGAGGCCTTGTCTGTGGCCTGGAGCCAGATGGCTGATGGGGCTGTGTCGACGGCCTCGAACCGAATTGCTGATGGGGCTGTGTTGTCAACCTTGGGCCGGATGACTGATGGGCCTGTGTCGCCGGCCTCGGGCTGGATGGCTAATGAAGCCTTGTTCACGGGCTGGAGGCAGATGGCTGATGAAGAGCCATGTCTGCGGCCTTTGGCTGGATGGCTCATGGAACCGTGTCGGCGGCCCCTAATGGGGCCGTGTCGGCAGCCTCTAGCCAGATGGCTAATGTTGTCAATAGATATTACATATTTACACACAGTGTTGGCCAAAAGTATTGACACCCCTGCAATTCTGTCAGATAATACTCAGTTTCTTCCTGAAAATGATTGCAATCACAAATTCTTTGGTATTATTATCTTCATTTAATTTGTCTTCGATAAAAAAACACAAAAGAGAATGAAGCAAAAAGCAAAACATTGATCATTTCACACAAAACTCCAAAAATGGGCCGGACAAAAGTATTGGCACCCTCCGCCTAATACTTGGTTGCACAACCTTTAGCCAAAATAACTGTGATCAACCACTTCCGGTAACCATCAATGAGTTTCTTACAATGCTCTGCTGGAATTTTAGACCATTTTTCTTTGGCAAACTGCTCCAGGTCCCTGATATTTGAAGGGTGCCTTCTCCAAACTGCCATTTTTAGATCTCTCCACAGGTGTTCTATGGGATTCAGGTCTGGACTCATTGCCGGCCACCTTGGACGTCTCCAGTGCTTTCCCTCAAACCATTTTCTAGTGCTTTTTGAAGTGTGTTTTGGGTCATTGTCCTGCTGGAAGACCCATGGCCTCTGAGGGAGACCCAGCTTTCTCCACTGGGCCCTACATTATGCTGCAAAATTTGTTGGTAGTCTTCAGACTTCATAATGCCATGCACACGGTCAAGCAGTCCAGTGCTAGAGGCAGCAAAGCAACCCCAAAACATCAGGGAACCTCCTCCATGTTTGACTGTAGGGACCGTGTTCTTTTCTTTGAATGCCTCTTTTTTTCTCATGTAAGCTCTATGTTGATGCCTTTGCCCAAAAAGAGAGAACATTCTTCCAAAACGTTTTAGGCTTTCTCAGGTATGTTTTGGCAAACTCCAGCCTGGCTTTTTTATGTCTCAGGGTAAGAAGTGGGGTCTTCCTGGGTCTCCTACTATACAGTCCCTTTTCATTCAGATACCGACGGATAGTACGGGTCGACACTGTTGTACCCTCGGACTACAGGGCAGCTTGAACTTGTTTGGATGTTAGTCAAGGTTCTTAATCCACCATCCGCACAACCTTGCGTTGCAATCTCTCGTCAATTTTTCTTTTCCGTCCACATCTAGGGAAGTTAGCCACAGTGCCATGGGCTTTAACCTGTTAACGACAGCCGTACGTCTCTAGACGTCGGCTGTCATTACCCCCGTGTTTGAAGTGAGCTCCGGCGTGGAGCTCACTTCAAACCTCCGACATCTCAGCTGATCTCACTAGCTGAGATGTCGGTCTAACAGCACCGATTGGTCCCGCCATCCGATCGGTGCTGTTAACCCCTTAGATCCCGCCATCAATCTCTGAAAGCGGGATCTAAGGGAGCCGGAGCTGGCAGCGCGCGCTTACCGGGCTCCAGGGGAGATCTCGCGATAGTATTGCGGGATCTCCCGTGCTGATGTGACAGGCCAGGGTCCTGGCTTGACCCTGGAACCTGTCATGGAGCATTTCCTGCTTGTGGTTGGCAGGAGCTGCCAACCACAACAGGTCTGCGATTCTGACATGTACAGAGGAGCTGCAACTCCTCTTTATGTGTCAGAAGTGATCGGACTGTGCATCTGCATGCCTCTCTATGGGGCAGTGTAAAATTAAGAATCAATAAACAAATAAAGTTTTTACAAAGTTGAAAAAAAAACAAAAACATAAAAGTTCAAATCACCCCCCTTTTCTCCCATCCACAATAAAAGTATTAAAAAATTAAATAAAATACGCATATTTGGTATCGCCGCGTTCAGAATCGCCCGATCTATCAATATAAATAATCAAATAATGAGAGCCGTAAACTGCGTAGCGCAAAAAATGGTTCAAACGCCAAAATTACGTTTTTTTGTTCGCTGCAACAATGTTAAAAAATGCAATAACGGGCGATCAAAACAGCGCATGCACCCAAGTATGGTATCATTAAAAACGTCAGCTCGAGACGCAAAAAATAAGCCATCACCTAGCCCCAGATCCCGAAAAATAAGGACGCTACGGGTCGCAGAACATGGCGCAAAAAGTGCAATGTTTTTTTTTTCATGCTTTTGAATTTTTTTCCACCACCTAGATACCAATAAAGGTATACATGTTTGGTATCTACAAACTCGTACTGACCCGAGGCATCGCACCGTCACGTCGGTTTTACCATATAGTGAACACGGCGACTAAAGAATCCAAAAAACAAACGTGTAATTGCACTTTTTTTGCAATTTCACTGCACTTGGAATTTTTTTGCAATTTCCCTGTACATTATATGGTAAAACAAATTATTGCATCTGAAAGTACAACTCGTTCCGCAAAAAACAAGCTGTCATATGTCTATATTGACGGAAAAATAAAGAAGTTATGGCTTTTGGAAGCAGGGGAGCAAAAAAACGAAAATGAAAAATGACAAATTTCTTCGTCACTAAGGGGTTAAACTTCTTGATGACACTGCGCACGGTAGACACAGGAACATTCAGGTCTTTGGAGATGGACTTGTAGCCTTGAGATCGCTCATGCTTCCTCACAATTTGGTTTTTCAAGTCCTCAGACAGTTCTTTGGTCTTCTTTCTTTTCTCCATGCTCAATGTGGTACACACAAGGACACAGGACAGAGGTTGAGTCAACTTTAATCCATGTCAACTGCCTGCAAGTGTGATTTAGTTATTGCCAACACCTGTTAGGTGCCACAGGTAAGTTACAGGTGCTGTTAATTACACAAATTAGAGAAGCATCACATGATTTTTCTAACAGTGCCAATACTTTTGTCCACCCCCTTTTTTATGTTTGGTGTGGAATTATATCCAATTTGGCTTTAGGACAATTCTTTTTGTGTTTTTTCATTGAAGACAAATTAAATGAAGATAATAATACCAAAGACTTTGTGATTGCAATTATTTTCAGGAAGAAACTGAGTACTATCTGACAGAATTGCAGGGGTGCCAATACTTTTGTCCACCCCCTTTTTTATGTTTGGTGTGGAATTATATCCAGTTTTGCTTTAGGACAAATCTTTTTGTGTTTCTTTAATTGAAGACAAATTAAATGAAGATAATAATACCAAAGAAATTGTGATTGCAATCATTTTCAGGAAGAAACTGAGTATTATCTGACAGAATTGCAGGGGTGTCAATACTTTTGGCCATGACTGTATATGTTGTAAAATTAGCAGTCCTTCCATGTAGAGTTTGGTTGATATATACTCCAGCTATGTACCCTACACTACAGGAAAATTCTTTGAAGATTTCCTATCCTTAAAATTGGAGAAAATACACTATTTTAAAAATGGATAGGACAGCTAGACGGCTGTGTCCACGGCCATGGGCTGTATGGCTGATGAGGCTGTGTTGGTAGCCTTGGGCTGGATGGCTCATGGGCTCACAAGTACTGTTTGCTTGATAAACCTTCCAGCTACTTGTCTAAATTAGAAGCAAATTGAAGATTTTTTTCTTTCTAAAATGGCAGAAAACACACCTATCTTGGTGATGGAAAGGACAGCTAGAAGGGATATGGAGGAGGCTGTTATTTTGTTTTTTTTATAGGTGTAATTTCAACAATTTGCTGATAATTTATGGAAAGTACAGGATAAATAAGTTTGATTCTGATGCATTTTTAAAATAGTGTCATTGGTCAAATATAACCATATTATGTTCTTCTACTGGTCTTCTAACACTGATAAGTTGGCAGGCTCTACACAAGCATTTAGGGCCGGATAGCTGATGGGGCCCTGTCAGCGGCCTTAGCAAGTCTGGCTGATGGGGCCTTGTCGGTGACCTCAAGCCGTCTGGCTGACGTAACTCTGTCATTGGCCTCGGGCAGTCTGGCTGATGAGGCCGTGTCGGCGACCTTGGGCCGGTTGGCAGATGGGGCCCTGTCGGTGGCCTCGGGCAAGATGGCAGATGGCGCCATGTCTGCGGCGATGGGCCTTATAGCTGTTGGAGCCTCATCGGCGGACTAGGGCCGGATGTCTAATGGGGCCGTGTCGGCAGCCTCTGGCCAGATGGCTAATGTTGTCAATAGATATTACATATTTGCATATATGTTGTAAAATTGTCAGTCCTTTCATGTAGAGTTTGGTTGATATATACTCCAGCTACTTACCCTACACTACAGGAAAATTCTTTGAACATTTCCTGTCTTTAAAATAGGAGAAAATACACTAATTTGAAAATGGATAGGACAGCTAGAGGGCTGGATGGCTGATGGGCTCACAAGTACTGTTTGCTTGATAAAGCTTCCAGCTACTTTGTCTAAATGATTCACTCTTGTGGCTCCTGTATGAGCCGCTCATTCAGGAACCTCTGTGATCTAACCGCTTATTTGGTTACTATGGCAACGGTGTCAGCGATGACATCACTGCTTACCCGTCACTGTCTCTGCTGATTCAGTCATCAGAGATCAGGGGGTTGAAGCGTTCTTCCTCCTCCTGCTTTGTGATGCAGCTGAGCCAGTGGCGTAGCAACTGTTTGTGGCGCCCGGGCAGTCGAATAATTTGCCGCAGCTGCCGCCCCTAAGAATTGGGCCAAATGGCCACTCACCTCCTGTACTCTCTATCCTTCTGCACTCCCCATCCTCCTGCACTCCCCATCCTCCATAGTCCTGCACTCCCCATCCTCCTGCACTACCCATCCTCCTGCACTCCCCATCCTCCATATTCCTGCACTCCCCATCCTCGATCCTACTGTACTCTCCATCCTCCATATTCCTGCACTCCCCATCCTCCATCCTCCTGCACTCCCCATTCTCCATCCTCCTGCACTCTCCATCCTCCTGCACTCTCCATCCTCCTGCACTCCCCATCCTCCTGCACTCCCCATCCTCCTGCACTCTCCATCCTCCTACCCTCCCCATCCTCCTGCACTCCCCATCCTCCTGCACTCCCCATCCTCCTGCACTCCCCATCCTTCATCCTCCTGCACTCCCCATCCTCCTGCCCTCTCCATCCTCCTGCCCTCTCCATCCTCCTGCCCTCTCCATCCTCCTGCCCTCTCCATCCTCCTGCCCTCTCCATCCTCCTGCCCTCTCCATCCTCCTGCCCTCTCCATCCTCCTGCCCTCTCCATCCTCCTGCCCTCTCCATCCTCCTGCCCTCTCCATCCTCCTGCCCTCTCCATCCTCCTGCGCTCTCCATCCTCCTGCCCTCTCCATCCTCCTGCGCTCTCCATCCTCCTGCCCTCTCCATCCTCCTGCGCTCTCCATCCTCCTGCGCTCTCCATCCTCCTGCGCTCTCTATCCTCCTGCGCTCTCCATCCTCCTGCGCTCTCTATCCTCCTGCGCTCTCCATCCTCCTGCGATCCCCATCCACCATCCTCCAACACCCTCCATCCTCCAGCGCCCTCCATCCTACTGTACTCTCCATTCTCCATATTCCTGCACTCCCCATCCTCCTGCACTCCCCATCCTCCTGCACTCTCCATCCTCCTGCACTCTCCATCCTCCAGCACCCTCCATCCTCCAGCACCCTCAATCCTCTAGCACGCTCCATCCTCCTGCGCGCTCCATCCTCCTGCGCTCTCCATCCTCTATCCTCCTGCGCTCTCCATCCTCCATCCTCCTGCGCTCTCCATCCTCCATCCTCCTGCGCTCTCCATCCTCCATCCTCCTGCGCTCTCCATCCTCTATCCTCCTGCGCTCTCCATCCTCTATCCTCCTGCGCTCTCCATCCTCTGTCCCCTGCAGTTTCCATCCTCTGTCCCCTGCAGTTTCCATCCTCTGTCCCCTGCAGTTTCCATCCTCTGTCCCCTGCAGTTTCCATCCTCTGTCCCCTGCAGTTTCCATCCTCTGTCCCCTGCAGTTTCCATCCTCTGTCCCTTGCAGTTTCCATCCTCTGTCCCTCCTGAGGCAGACGAGGAGGATTAGGGTATGTGCACATATGCCGGGTTTGTGCCGGTGGGCGGCTGGGCGGACCCGACAGGAAGCTCTGCAGCCGTCCACCGGCTTCCTGGCGGGTATGTGCGGCGGGTGTAGGGCGGGTGCACAGCGGGTTAGCGGCGGCGGTTATGCAGCGGCTGGAAGCAGCACATGATTCTGCTTGCAGCTGCTGCAGAACCGGACGGTTTATAGAACATGCACATTCGTTGCTAACCCGCTGGGAATCCAGCGGTTTAGCAACAGATGAGCATGTGTAAACCGCTGGTGTGTGCACACCGGGTGTCGTTTTCCATAGGTTTTAATGTTAACCCAAAAGCCGCTTTTGGATTAACATAAATTTACATAAAACTCATGGAAACCGACCGGCGGTTTCCGCTGCTAAACCTGCACTAAACCTACCAGTGTGCACATACCCTTATTCTCAGCTGTCTATAACCTGTGCACTCATATTAAAGGGAAAGTACCGTATATACTCGTGTATAAGCCGAGTTTTTCAGCCCAAAAATTGGGCTGAAAAGTCACCCCCTCGGCTTATACACGGGTAAATACGGTAACTTCTCCATGGAGGAGGCAGGGGGGGGGCTGCTGAATGAGCGGCCCATCACGCGGGGCCGCTCATTAGATATGCACGGCTCCCCCCGCCCATCACAGCGGCAGGGGGAGCCGTGTATAAAGCCCCCCAGTGTATACAGACAGCCCCCCAGTGGCACTCGCCCCCCCCCATCATGTGAAGAGCCCCCCACAGTTTGCAGAGCCCCCCCGCTGCATTATCTTACCATCCAGGGTCTTCTTCACCGCAGGTCCTGCAGTCATCATCGCGCGCTGTGTTCCGGTCTCACGTGACCCGGCGCGATGGCGTCATTCCACTGCGACCGCCCGGGGCACAAGAGACCGGGAACACAGCGCACGAGGATGGACTGCAGGACCCGCGGTGAAGAAGATCCTGGATGGTAAGATAATGCAGCGGGGGGGGCTCTGCAAAGTGTGGGGGGCTCTTCTCATGATGGGGGGGCGAGTGCCACTGGGGCCTGCTGTATATACCCCTGGGGGCCTGCTGTATATACCCCTGGGGGCCTGCTGTATATACCCCTGGGGGCCTGCTGTATACCATGCTGCTGGGGCCTGTATACCACTGGGGGGGCCTGTATACCTGTCCTGGTGGCTGTATATCATACTACTGGGGCCTGTATACCACACTGCTGGGGGCTGTATACCTCACTGCTGGGGGTTGTATACATGTGCTGGAGTCCACCCTCGGCTTATACGCGAGTCAATAAGTTTTCCCAGTTTTTGGGGGCAAAAGTAGGGGGGTCGGCTTATACACGGGTCGGCTTATTCACGAGTTTATACGGTATGTTCATATGTAAAGTAAACCAGTGCCATACTGGTGCTCGATGGCTGATTCCAATCACCTTTAGTTCAAAGATTTGAAACTTGATTTTAGATAAATGTGTAAGCAAAGTATCAGAAATGCCCCCATTGTTTAAATGCCGGGTGTATCGGGGCCGAACTATGTGAGTCCGGTCTGGCATTATCATTCTGCCTCATGCTTGCCTGGCCTTTCTTACTTTGTCACCGCCATTATATTTATGTCCGGCGCTTGCACAGTAGCATCTAGAAGTGTTTCGGGATCTCTGATCAGCTGACATGTGCGTGTAACATCAGCGGGTGATCTGCCCACCACTGTTCACCAGTTTAGACCACGTTGTGAAACTGACGGCGCAATCTAATACAGGCTGGCGGGTATCGCACCATTCCCCTTTCTCATCAGCGGCCCTGTGACATTATTGCCGGGCGCAAATGTGCTGTCTTGACAGCGAGGTGTCGGATGGTGACTTCCTACTCCCCACCTCCCCCCTGTCGCTGTGATGACAGTGCGGCGTCGGATGGTGACCCCCCTGTCGCTGTGATGACAGTGCGGCGTCGGATGGTGACCCCCCCATATCGCTGTGATGACAGGGAGGCGTCGGATGGTGACCCCTGTCGCTGTGATGACAGGGAGGCGTCGGATGGTGACCCCTGTCGCTGTGATGACAGGGAGGCGTCGGATGGTGACCCCTATCGCTGTGATGACAGGGAGGCGTCGGATGGTGACCCCTGTCGCTGTGATGACAGGGAGGCGTCGGATGGTGACCCCTATCGCTGTGATGACAGGGAGGCGTCGGATGGTGACCCCTGTCGCTGTGATGACAGGGAGGCGTCGGATGGTGACCCCTGTCGCTGTGATGACAGTGCGGCGTTGGATGGTGACCCCCCCCCTGTCGCTGTGATGACAGGGAGGCGTCGGATGGTGACTTCCCCCCCACCCCCCCCACCTCCCCCCTGTCGCTGTGATGACAGTGCGGTGTCGGATGGTGACCCCCCTGTCGCTGTGATGACAGGGAGGCGTCGGATGGTGACCCCCTGTCGCTGTGATGACAGGGAGGCGTCGGATGGTGACCCCTGTCGCTGTGATGACAGGGAGGCGTCGGATGGTGACCCCTGTCGCTGTGATGACAGGGAGGCGTCGGATGGTGACCCCTGTCGCTGTGGATGACAGGGAGGCGTCGATGGTGACCCCCTGTCGCTGTGATGACAGGGATGGCGTCGGATGGTGACCCCTGTCCGCTGTGATGACAGGGAGGCGTCGGATGTAGACCCCTGTCGCTGTGATGACAGGGAGGCGTCGGATGGTGACCCCTATCGCTGTGATGACAGGGAGGCGTCGGATGGTGACCCCTGTCGCTGTGATGACAGGAGCGTCGGATGGTGACCCCTGTCGCGTGATGACAGTGGGCGTTGGATGGTGACCCCCCCCCTGTCGCTGTGATGACAGGGAGGCGTCGGATGGTGACCCCTGTCGCTGTGATGACAGCGGCGTCGGATGGTGACCCCTGTCGCTGTGATGACAGGAGGTGTCGGATGGTGACCCCCCTGTCGCTGTGATGACAGGGAGGCGTCGGATGGTGACCCCCTGTCGCTGTGATGACAGGAGGCGTCGGATGGTGACCCCCATGTTGCTGTGATGACAGGGAGGTGTCGGATGGTGACCCCTGTCGCTGTGATGACAGGCGGCGTCGGGTGGTGACCCCCCCCCCTCCCCTTTGCGCTGTGATGACAGGGAGGTGTCGGGTGGAGACCCCCTGTCGCTGTGATGACAGGGAGGTTTCGGATGGCAACCCCTGTCGCTGTGATGACAGTGCGGCGTCGGATGGTGATCCCTGTCGCTGTGATACAGTGGCGTCGGGGGTGACCCCCCTGTCACTGTGATGACAGGGAGGCGTCGGTGGTGACCCCCTGTCGCTGTGATGACAGGGAGGCGTCGGTGGTGACCCCCTGTCGCTGTGATGACAGGGAGACGTCGGGTGGTGACCCCCTGTCGCTGTGATGACAGGGAGGCGTCGGTGGTGACCCCCTGTCGCTGTGATGACAGGGAGGCGTCGGTGGTGACCCCCTGTCGCTGTGATGACAGGGAGGGTCGGTGGTGACCCCCTGTCGCTGTGATGACAGGGAGGCGTCGGATGGTGACCCCTGTCGCTGTGATGACAGTGCGGCGTCGGATGGTGATCCCTGTCGCTGTGATGACAGTGCGGCGTCGGGGGTGACCCCCCTGTCACTGTGATGACAGGGAGGCGTCGGGTGGTGACCCCCTGTCGCTGTGATGACAGGGAGGCGTCGGGTGGTGACCCCCTGTCGCTGTGATGACAGGGAGGCGTGGGGTGGTGACCCCCTGTCGCTGTGATGACAGGGAGGCGTCGGGTGGTGACCCCCTGTCGCTGTGATGACAGGGAGGCGTCGGTGGTGACCCCCTGTCGCTGTGATGACAGGGAGGCGTCGGATGGTGACCCCCTGTGCGTGTGATGACAGGGAGGTGTCGGATGGTGACCCCCTGTCGCTGTGATGACAGGGAGGTGTCGGATGGTGACCCCTGTCGCTGTGATGACAGCGCGGCATCGGATGGTGACCCCCTGTCGCTGTGATGACAGGGAGGTGTCGGATGGTGACCCCCTGTCGCTGTGATGACAGGGAGGCGTCGGATGGTGACCCCCTGTCGCTGTGATGACAGGGAGGCGTCGGATGGTGACCCCCTGTTGCTGTGATGACAGGGAGGTGTCGGATGGTGACCCCTGTCGCTGTGATGACAGCGCGGCGTCGGGTGGTGACCCCCCCTCCCCCTTTGGCGCTGTGATGACAGGGAGGTGTCGGGTGGAGACCCCCTGTCGCTGTGATGACAGGGAGGTTTGGATGGCAACCCCTGTCGCTGTGATGACAGTGCGGCGTCGGATGGTGATCCCTGTCGCTGTGATGACAGTGCGGCGTCAGGGGGTGACCCCCCCGTGTCACTGTGATGACAGGGAGGCGTCGGGTGGTGACCCCCTGTCGCTGTGATGACAGGGAGACGTCGGGTGGTGACCCCCTGTCGCTGTGATGACAGGGAGGCGTCGGGTGGTGACCCCTGTCGCTGTGATGACAGGGAGGCGTCGGGTGGTGACCCCCTATCGCTGTGATGACAGGGAGGTGTCGGGTGGTGACCCCCTGTCGCTGTGATGACAGTGGGCGTCGGTGGTGACCCCCTGTCGCTGTGATGACAGTGGGCGTCGGTGGTGACACCCCTGTCGCTGTGATGACAGGGAGGCGTCGGGTGGTGACCCCCTGTCGCTGTGATGACAGGGAGGCGTCGGGTGGTGACCCCCTGTCGCTGTGATGACAGGGAGGTGTCGGGTGGCGACCCCCTGTCGCTGTGATGACAGGGAGACGTCGGGTGGTAACCCCCTGTCGCTGTGATGACAGGGAGGCGTCGGGTGGTGACCCCCTTTCGCTGTGATGACAGGGAGGCGTCGGGTGGTGACCCCCTGTCGCTGTGATGACAGTGTGGCGTCGGGTGGTGACCCCCCCGTCGCTGTCATGACAGGGAGGTGTCGGGTGGTGACCCCTGTCGCTGTGATGACAAGGAGGCGTCGGGTGGTGACCCCCTGTTGCTGTGATGACAGGGAGGCGTCGGGTGGTGACCCCCTGTCGCTGTGATGACTCCCTTCCTGCGAATGTGGCATCAGCATGGCTCTGTACAGCACAAGCGATCAGACACTTACAGGCCTCAGGGGGAATAATAAAAAGTTTAAAAAAAAGTTTTTAAATATATGAAAAAGAAAACAAGTCCAAATAACCCCCTTTTGCCCCATAAAAACATTAACATGAAATACACATTTGGTAACGATATAGAAAATAAACCACTCTGATTGGTAAAGGGCGGAGCAGCAAAAAAATAAACTGCAGAATTACATTTTTTTTGGTTGCCGCAACATTTCAAGAACAGGAGATCAAATCATCGTATTTACACCAAAATGGTGTCAGAAACGTTCCCCTTCACATCACAATTTGTTCCTGTCCGTGGGGATCCTGTATTTTGCAGGACCACACGGACAGGAACTGGCAGGACCGGATGTGAACTCCGGATGTCATTTCTGTGTCCGGATCTGGGATTTTGAGGGATCTGGACACAGAAAGAGCTGGCGGGAGCCTGAGCCTGCAAAGCACAGGCTAGTAGGGTTGGCGCTGTTATGTCACATGGGGGGAGGAAGAAACCTGTGTTCCTCCCCTTGTGTGACATGTCGGGGCTATCTACATACATGTATGTACATACACTGTGAAAGCAAAAAAGAGAAAAAAAAAAGTATTAAAAATAAATAAATGCTCACCTGTGGAGGACCTGTGGAGAGGACGTCCGAATGCTGCTAGGACCTTAAAATGTGATTGGCCAGTAGCTATCAGGTGATATGTCATGTGACATACCACCTGATCGCTACTGGCCAATCACATTTTAAAGTCCTGGCAGCATTCGGACGTCTTCCATCTTGGGTCCCGGACAGCCAGCGGAGAGGTGAGCATTTATTTTATTTATTTTTAACACATTGCTTTCTTTAATTTCACTTTAGCAGTGTATGTAGATAGTGTATGTACATACACTGCTATAGTGAAATTACACCGAGCAGAGCAGTTTGTGTATGCTCAGTACACGAACACTGGATCCGGGAAACAATCTTGTTCTTTCCCGGATCCGAGCTGTATAGGCCCCCATGCTATTTGAATTGGACACTGTTGGGTCTGATTCTGTCCAATTGTGTCCGCTGTGCCCAAAATTAGAGGAGTCTCCGATTTTGGGGACGTGAAAAAAGCAGACCCAATCGGATCCCTGCACACACGGATGGCTATTAAGGACCAATCCTGTCCATAGGGATAAATGGGGGGGCCAAATTGGATCCATGGCTATCAGTTTTATAACGGATAGCCACGGACCCCCAAAAATCGTGATGTGAAGTTGGCCTGACCAGTCGAATGGCACTCAGGTGTTTTACCATATAGTGAACATGGTGAGTGAACTCGGAAGACTTGTAATTCTTTTTCATCTTCAGCATTTTCTTAATCATCTTTTTCATCTTCATCTTTTTTGTATCTTCAGCATCTTCAGCATTTTCTTCATCTTCAGCATTTTCTGATCTTCAATTTCTAGCATTTTCTTCATCTTCACATTTTCTTCATCTTCAGCATTTTTTCACATTTTCATCTTCAGCATTTTCTTCATCTTCAGCATTTTATCTTCACATCTTTTCTTCAGCATTTTCTTCATCTTCAGCATTTTCTTCATCTTCGGCATTTTCTTCAGCATTTTCTTCATCTTCAGCATTTTCTTCAGCATTTTCTTCAGCATTTTTTCTTCAGCATTTCTTCAGCATTTTTCTTTCACATCGCATTTCAGCATTTTCTTCATCTCAGCATTTTCTTCATGCATTTCTTCCATTTTCTCAGCATTTTTTCTTCTTCACAGCATTTTCTTCAGCATTTCTCAGCATTTTTTCCCAGCATTTTCTTCACTTCAGCATTTTCTATTCAGCATTTTCTTCATCTTCAGCATTTTCATTCAGCATTTTCTTCACTAGCATTTCTTCATTTCAGCATTTTCTTCACTTCAGCATTTTCTTCATCTTCAGCATTTTCTTCACATTTCTCAGCTTAGCTTTCTTCAGCATTATCTCATTCAGCATTCTTCATCAGCATTTTCATTTCACATTTTCTTCAGCATTTTCTTCATCTTCAGCATTTTCTTCATTTCAGCATTTTTTCTTCAGCATTTTCTTCAATTTCTTCAGCATTTTCTTCAGCATTTTTCTTCATACTTCAGCATTTTCTTCTCACAGTCAGCATTTTCTTCAGCATTTTCTTCATCTTCAGCATTTTCTTCAGCATTTTCTTCATCTTCAGCATTTTCTTCAGCATTTTTCTTCAGCTTCATCATTTTCTTCAGTTTCTTCAGCATTTTCTTCAGCATTTTCTTCATTCCCTTCAGCATTTTCTTCATCTTCAGCATTTTCTTCATCTTCAGCATTTTTCATCTTCAGCATTTTTCTTCATCTTCAGCATTTCTTCATCTTCTGCATTTTCTTCACTTTCACATTTTCTTCAGCATTTCTTCATTCAGATTTTCTTCAGCATTTTCTCTTCAGCATTTTTCTTCCATTTCTTCTCAGCATTTTCTCAGCATTTTCTCTCACATTTTCTCACATTTCTTCATCTCACATTTCTTCACATTTCTTCAGCTTCTACTTCAGCATTTCTTCATCGCATTCTTCAGCATTTCTTCATCTTCAGCATTTTCTTCGATCTCAGCATTTTCTCAGCATTTCTTCATCTTCACATTTTCTTCAGCATTTTTTCAGTCACATTTTCTTCTCGCATTTTCTTCACTTCAGCATTTTCTTCAGCTTCCCATTTTCCTTCAGCATTTCTTCATCTCACTTCAGCATTTCTTCCCGCATTTCTTCATCTCACATTTTCTTCTTCAGCTTTCTCACATTTTCTTCATTCAGATTTTCGTTCAGCATTCTTTCTTCAGCATTTTCTTCACTTCAGCATTTTGCTTCTTATCTCAGCATTTTCTTCAGCATTTTCTTCACTTCAGCATTTTTTTCATCTTCGATTCTTCAGCATTCCTTTTCTCATCTTCAGCATTTCTTCACTTCAGCATTTTCTCAGCATTCTTCACATTTTCTTCACATTTCTTCATTCTCAGCATTTTCTTCTAGCATTCTTCCATTCTTCATCTTCAGCATTCTTCAGCATTTCTTCACTTCAGCATTTTTCTTCATCTTCAGCATTTTCTTCACTTCAGCATTTTCTTCATCTTCACAATTTTCTTTTCGCATTTTATCTTCAGATTCTTCAGCATTTTTTCATCTCACATTTTCTTCACTTTCTTCACTTCAGCATTTTCTTCAGCATTTTCTTCATCTTCAGCATTTTCTCGTTCAGCATTTTCTTCATCTTCAGCATTTCTTCAGCATTTTTCTTCTCTTCAGCATTTTCTCAGCATTTTCTTCATCTTCACTATTTTTCTTCACTTTCAGCATTTTTCTTCACTTTTCTTCACATTTCTTCACTTCAGCATTTCTCATTCACATTTTCTTCAGCATTTTCTTCACTTCAGCATTTCTTCTAGCATTTTCTTCACTCAGCATTTTCTTCATTTCACATTTCTTTCCTTCAGCATTTCTTCATCTAGCATTTTCTTCATCTTCAGCATTTTCTTCATCTTCAGCATTTTCTTCCAGCATTTTCTTCATCTCTTCAGCATTTTCTCGCATTTTCTTCATCTTCAGCATTTTCTTCATCTTCAGCATTTCTTCAGCATTTTCTTCATCTTCAGCATTTTCTTCAGCATTTCTTCAGCATTTCTTCAGCATTTTTTCAGCATTTCTTCACTTCAGCATTTTCTCATCTTCAGCATTTTCTTCATCTTCAGCATTTTCTTCAGCATTTTCTTCAGCTCACATTTTCTTCAGCATTTCTTATCTTTCAGCATTTTCTTCATCTTTCAGCATTTCTTCACTCTTCTCGCATTTCTTCTACATTTCTTCATCTTCAGCATTTTCTTCAGCATTTTCTTCATCTTCAGCATTTCTTCAGCATTTCTTCAGCATTTTCTTCAGCTTCTAGCATTTTCTTCAGCTTAGCATTTCTTCATCTTCACATTTTCTTCAGCATTTTCTTCACTTTCAGCATTTTCTTCACTTCACTTTCTCAGCATTTTCTTCCATTTCATCAGCATTTTCTTCATCTTCAGCATTTTCTTCAGTTTCAGCATTTTCATCTCAGCATTTTCTTCATCGTTCAGCATTTTCTTCCAGCATTTTCTTCATCTCAGCATTTTCTTCGCATTTTTCAGCATTTTCTTCATTTCACATTTTCTTCATCTTCACATTTTTCAGCGTTTTCATTCTTCAGCATTTTCTTCAGCATTTTCATTTCAGCATTCTTATCTCAGCATTTTCTTCAGCCATTTACTTCATTTTCTATCATTTTCAGCATTTTCTTCACTTAGCTTTTCTTCATCTTCAGCATTTTCTTCAGCATTTTTCTTCAGCTTCAGCATTTCTTCATCAATTTCTCAGCATTTTCTTTCTCTTCAGCATTTTCTTCAGCATTTTCTTACTTTTCTCAGCTATTTCTTCTTCAGCATTTTCTTCACTTTCTTCAGCATTTTCTTCATCTCAGCATTTTCTTCAGCATTTTCTTTCAGATTTCTTCAGCATTTCTTCTTCAGCATTTTCTTTCACATTTTCTTCAGCATTTTCTTTTCAGCATTTTTCTTCGCATTTCTTCAGCATTCATTGTCTTCAGCATTTTCTTCAGCATCTTCGCTTTTCTTCATAGCATTTTCTTCATCTAGCATTTTCATCTTCAGCATTTTCTTCACAGCATTTTCTTCACTTAGCATTTTCTTCATCTTCAGCATTTCTTCATCTAGCATTTTTACTTCAGCATTTTCTTCACTTCAGCATTTTCTTCTTCTATCTTCAGCATTTTCTTCACTTCAGCATTTTCTTCACTTCAGCATTTTCTTCATCTTCAGCATTTTTCTTCAGCATTTCTTCGCATTTTCTTCATCTTCAGCATTTTCTTCAGCATTTTCTTCACTTAGCATTTTCTCTTTCAGCATTTTCTTCAGCATTTTCTTCATTTTCCATTTCACTCAGCATTTTCTTTCGATTTCTTCAGCATTTTCTTCTCAGCATTTTCATCTTCAGCATTTTCTTCATCTTCAGCATTTTCTTCAGCTTATTTCTCTTCAGCTTTAGCATTTTCTTCAGCTTCAGCATTTTCTTCAGCTTTATTCTCTTCAGCTTTCATTTTCACTTCAGCATTTCTTCTTTCCTTCAGCTCCAGCATTTTCTTCAGCTTCAGCATTCCTTCATCTCAGCATTTTCTTCAGCTTCAGCATTTTCTTCTGCATTTCTTCATATTTTCTTCATCTTCAGCATTTCTTCACCATTTTCTTCATCTTCAGCATTTTCTTCAGCATTTTCGTCACCATTTTCTTCATCTCAGCATTTTCTTCAGCATTTTCTTCATCTTCAGCATTTCTTCAGCATTTTCTTCATCGTCAGCATTTTCTTCCCATTTTCTTCATCTTCAGCATTTTCTTCAGCATTTTCTTCATGTCAGCATTTTTTTAGCTTCAGCATTTTCTTCAGCATTTTCTCAGCTTCAGAATTTATCTTCTGCATTTCTTCAGCATTTTCTTCATCTCAGCATTTCTTCAGCATTTTCTTCAGCTCATCATTTTCTTCTGCATTTCTTCAGCATTTTCTTCAGCTTCAGCATTTTCTTCAGCATTTTCTTCATCTTCAGCATTTTACTTCAGCATTTTCTTCATCTCTTCAGCATTTTTCCCCAGCATTTTCTTCAGCATTTCTTCTTCTCTTCAGCATTTTCTCCAGCATTTTCTTCAGCTTTCAGCATTTTCCTTCAGTCTCCAGCATTTTCTTCACTTCAGCATTTCCTTCATCTTCAGCATTTTCTTAAGATTTTCTTCATCTTCAGCATTTTCTTCAGCATTTTTCTTCACATTTTCTTCACTCCAGCATTTTCTTCAGCATTTTCTTCATCTGCAGCATTTTCTTCAGCATTTTCTTCAGCTTCAGAATTTTCTTCACTTCAGCATTTTCTTCTGCATTTCTTCAGCATTTTCTTCATCTTCAGCATTTTCTTCATCTTCAGCATCTTATAACATAGTAACATAGTTTTTAAGGTTGAAGGAAGACTTTAAGTCCATAGTTCAACCCATAGCCTAACATTGATCCAGAGGAAGGTCAAAAAAAAAACATGTGCAACCTAAGCTCCACATTGGGGGAAAAAATTCCTTCCTGACTCCACATACGGCAATCAGACTAATTCCCTGGATCAACGCCCTCTTCAGTATTTTCTTCAGCATTTTCTTCATCTTCAGCATTTTCTTCACCATTTTCTTCATCTTCAGCATTTTCTTCAGCATTTCCTTCATCGTCAGCATTTTCTTCAGCATTTTCTTCATCGTCAGCATTTTCTTCAGCTTCAGCATTTTCTTCAGCATTTTCAGCTTCAGCATTTTCTTCTGCATTTTCTTCATCTTCAGCATTTTCTTCATCTTCAGCATTTTCTTCAGCATTTTCTTCATCTTCAGCATTTTCTTCATCTTCAGCATTTTCTTCAGCATTTTCTTCATCTTCAGCATTTTCTTCAGCATTTTCTTCATCTTCAGCATTTTCTCCAGCATTTTCTTCAGCTTCAGCATTTTTTTCAGCATTTTCTTCAGCTTCAGCATTTTCTCCAGCATTTTCTTCAGCTTCAGCATTTTTTTCAGCATTTTCTTCAGCTTCAGCATTTTCTTCAGCATTATCTTCAGCATTTTCTTCAGCATTTTCTTCATCTTCAGCATTTTCTTCAGCATTTTCTTCATCTTCAGCATTTTCTTCTGCATTTTCTTCATCTTCAGCATTTTCTTCAGCATTTTCTTCATCTTCAGCATTTTCTTCAGCATTTTCTTCATCTTCAGCATTTTCTCCAGCATTTTCTTCAGCATTTTCTTC
This sequence comes from Allobates femoralis, assembly GCA_033576535.1. NCBI lineage: Eukaryota > Metazoa > Chordata > Amphibia > Anura > Aromobatidae > Allobates > Allobates femoralis. Next base: position 178,567,074 of record JARQOC010000004.1, read on the forward strand.
ATCTTTAGCATTTTCTCCAGCATTTTCTTCAGCTTCAGCATTTCTTTCAGCTTCAGCATTTTCTTCAGCTTCAGCATTTTCTTCAGCATTTTCTTCAGCTTCAGCATTTTCTTCTGCATTTCTTCAGCATTTTCTTCAGCTTCAGCATTTTCTTCAGCATTTTCTTCAGCATTTTCTTCATCTTCAGCATGTTCTTCAGCATTTTCTTCAGCTTCAGCATTTTCTTCAGCATTTTTTTCATCTTCAGCATTTTTTTTCATCTTCAGCATTTTCTTCATCTTCAGCATTTTCTTCAGCATTTTCTTCATCTTCAGCATTTTCTTCAGCATTTTCTTCATCTTCAGCATTTTCTTCAGCATGTTCTTTATCTTCAGCATGTTCTTCATCTTCAGCATTTTCTTCAGCATTTTCTTCAGCATTTTCTTCATCTTCAGCATTTTCTTTAGCATTTTCTTCATCTTCAGCATTTTCTTCATCTTCAGCATTTTCTTCAGCATTTTCTTCATCTTCATCATTTTCTTCAGCATGTTCTTCATCTTCAGCATGTTCTTCATCTTCAGCATATTCTTTATCTTCAGCATGTTCTTCATCTTCAGCATTTTCTTCAGCATTTTCTTCATCTTCAGCATTTTCTTCAGCATTTTCTTCAGCTTCAGCATTTTCTTCAGCATTTTCTTCAGCTTCAGCATTTTCTTCAGCATCTTCAGCAGAAAATCAGCTATCACCCATATGGTACCGTCACACAGGGACATATAGCCGGCGATGTTGCCGGGGATCGCGGGAGCGCGCATCCCTGACAACATCGCCGGGGAGATGTCACACTGTGCAACTTACCGGCGATGTCGCCGGCTAGTTGCCGCGGCTATCGCTCGCTGGGTTGCCCAGCAACCCAGCAAGCGATCACTTGCAATGTTGTACATAGGCGGAATCGCCCACAACATTGCAGGTCGCCGCGTTACACAGGGCGATCAGGCAGGATCGCCTGAGCAACATCGCCAGGTTTCCCAACATTGTTGGGAAACCTGGCGATGTGACTCAGGCGATTCATCGCCTGATTATCGCCCTGTCACACGAGGCAACTCGCCGGCGATGTCGCCGCAACCTGGCCACGCCCCTCAGTTGCCGGCAACATCGCCGGCGATATCTCCCCGTGTGACGGTACCTTTAAAGAGATTAGGCTGGATATTAGATCTTAGCCCTCTGGGTATCCGTTTCTCCTTATAATAACGTGCGAGGGTAGCTAAATGCAAATTCTGCACCAACAGTTTTTTCACGGATGTTCACGGATGTTTTTCAAGTGCTGCTCTCTTTTTGTTTTTTTCTATTGAGTTTCCTTTGAGAGAATTGCACTGAAACATTCATTTTTTTCTGATTGTGTTATTTTTGATCTATGATGGAGCCTGGTATTATCCATTATTCTAATGAAGAGGAGGAAAGAATTTTGAGGGGTATCGAGGAGGAAGCAGTATTTCTGTGTACACCGTCAGTTGCGGAGGTGAAACGCAAGTATGAGAACTCCGTGAAAAAACTGTTGGTGCAGAATTTGCATTTAGCTACCCTCGCATGTTATTATAAGGAGAAACGGATACCCAGAGGGCTAAGATCTAATATCCAGCCTAATCTCTTCATGGGTGATAGCTCATTTTGTGATAAATTCAGCAGAATGTCTAATAAATATGGATTGGAAGTGATGTTGCTTAACATGGAGTTTCTGCAGATGGACATTGCCAGAGTACGAGTGGAAGTAAGAGACTTTGAGGAGACATTGAGCACACTTATCCCTAAGGATGATGAGTTGAAAGCATATATGGATATAGTCAAAGGAAAAATGGATAAGATACATGTTGAACTGGAAGAAGTAAAAAGAAAGAAATGGAGTAGAGATATGAAGGACTATAAAGCAGGACACGTATATACGTGGCAAAGAGAGAGCGGCACCTCAGGGTGGAAAAACAAAGGAGGTGGTGCTAAGAGGACTTTTTTAAAAAAAGCGATGTTTAATTTCTATTGTTCCTAACAGTTTTGATTCCTACAGCAAAAGGTGTGATACCAGAGGACGTCTACGAAGGAAAAGAAGGGGAGGGCGCCATCAACGCAAAGGACAGAAAAGACAAACAGAGGACACTCCCACCGCGTCAGGCGAACAACAAGAACAAATAGAGGAACTTGTCATCAATCTATCAAAAAAGCAGTTGACAGACTCACAGGTAGCTATACTGCACAAAGGTCTTTCATTTAGCCCGAGTAATCATGTGAATTGGTTCCAGTTGGAGTTGGACTTGCAGAGGTTCTATAGATCCTTAAAACTGAAAAAATGGTTTCACAATACTATACCACAGACCAAGGAAAGTGGCGCAGAATTGTCATTAGATGGAGTGGGATTGAGAAATAAGAGTAATTTTGTCCCAGGAGATAATACCCCAGCTATAGAAGCTTTTACATTAGCGGTGAAACAAGATGTGGAAGCACTTAGGAGAACACACACCAAGGAGTTTAGGAAACCCAATATAACCACCGATGAGAAAAAAGCCTTGAATGATCTGATCCAGGATGATGACTTGGTGGTGAAACCGGCGGATAAAGGGGGAGCAGTCGTCATCCTGGACAGATCATACTACATACAGGAGATCAGACAACAACTCAGTGATGTGAAGGTATATAAAAAATTGGATGGGGACCCCAAGTTTAAGATACAGGGGCTGATTAAACAATTGTTAGATAGAGCCTTATCTGGAAAAATCATAGAACAAAAACTGTATGATTTTTTTATTTGTAACACATCCAATTACACCTATATTGTATACAATTCCCAAAGTCCATAAATCCCTGGAGGCCCACCGGGACACCCCATAGTCTCTGGGGTAGGCTCAGTGTTTAGCCAGATGGGAATTTATTTGGACAAGATCATGGGTCCCTTAGTGGTTAAATCGAGGTCCTATGTGAGAGACACGGGGGATTTTTTGGAGAAGCTAAGGGAGGTGAAATTGGAAGGGGATGTTATTGTGGCATCATTTGATGTAGTCTCCTTATATACGTTGATTAATCATGAGAGAGCTTTGTTGGCTGTGGCAAAGATGTTAAGAGAACGAACATGTACAGAGGAAGCTAAGCAGTTCATCTTAGACATGTTAGAGGTGGTGTTGAGGTACAACTATTTCCAATTTGGTGAAGAATTTTTCCTACAGGTGCGGGGAACCGCAATGGGGGCGCACATGGCCCCCACGTATGCAAATATGACTATGACAGCCCTGGAGGAGGACTTCGTCTATGTGTCCCACCACTATGAGAAAGTGTTGAGGTGGTGGAGATGCACAGACGATGTCTTCCTCCTGTGGACTGGTACGGAGAGAGAACTACAGGGGTTTCATGAATATCTAAATGAAGTGGATGAGACAATTAAGTTTACTTTGGTCCAGTCTAGGACAAGTGTACAGTTCCTTGATGTGTTGGTTAAGGTGGAGGAGGGTAGATTGGAGACCTTGCTATACAAGAAGCCAACAGATAGGAACAATCTGTTGCGATTTGAAAGCCAGCACCCTCGTACTATGGTGGAATCTATACCATATAGCCAAATGGTGAGAGTGGGCAGAATTGAGAGTCAACAAGAAGGGTTGGATAGGTCTATGAAGGATTTGGAGTGTAGGTTTAGACAGAGAGGATATCCAAAGAGGATTTTGGAGAGACAGAAAAAGAGGCTATCTGAGGAGAGACAAGTTGGGATAGAGAAGAAGAATAAGAAGAGTGAGAATAAGGACAGGTTCCCTATAGTGACGACATTTGGTGAGGAGAGTGGTGAAATAGCTAAAATTGTAAGGCGACATTGGCCCATGCTCAAAAGATGTCCTGAGATAGTGGAGTTTAGGAGACCACCTATTTTTGCATATAGGAGAGGGAAGAACATTAGAGATATGGTCGTCCACTCACATATAGAGATTGGTAAGGGTAAACAACAGACTTTGACAGGATCCAGGCGATGTGGTAGTTTCCCTTGTTTGGGGTGTGTAAATTGTCAACATATGATAAAAGGGAATAGATTTATACATCCAAGTACCAGGAAGGAATATAAGATCAATCATTTCCTAACATGCACTCCAGATTATGTGGTGTATCTGGTCGAGTGCCCTTGTGGTTTGCTATATGTGGGTGAGACCACGCTGGACGTAAAAACCCGCATGAATCAGCACAGGTACACAATCGGACACAATATCATGAATTTGCCTGTACCAAAACATTATACTGAGTTTGGACATACAGAGAAGCAGTTCAAATTCAGGATAATTGATTGGGTACCCCCCTTGAAAAGAGGGGGTGACAGAGAGAAAGCTCTGAAGAAAAGAGAGTTGGAATGGATATACAGGCTAGACACCTTGAGGCCTAATGGGCTTAATGTAGACTTTAAGACTAGCACTGTGATCTTTTTTATTGGTTTAATGATAAAGTATGTATAGTAGTACTGGTTTTTAATATATTAATTTGGGTATTTTTTTTGTATTTTTTTTAGATTCAACATGCAATGAACATGACTCACCCATCAATAGAAATGAAGAGAGAGATAATTAAAAGAGATTTTTTTCCATTTCTTTCTGTTTTTATGGCATGCAGGGGTAATGTCGTGGTAAATAGGCTGATAGGTATAGAATTATATTACAGGTGCTATCAATATTTGGAAAGATAGAGGGTAGTGATATAGGTATCCTGAACATAATCCTGAACATAATCCTGAACATAACCCTGTGACTGGCTCCGGTGCAGAAAGACGTCCTTTAGAAACATTGGGCACCATGGGGGTTGTGGCTTATTGGTCACAGTGTCCCAGTAAACAGGAGGGTTGATGTAGGATAAGCCTTGATGGGATAGACCATAGTGTTATATATAATGGTATATTCTAGGTTTGAGGTTATATGAATTAAAACATCATATTAGTAAGGGATGGGCCCTGTATAACTCGTATGTAGGAGAGAGATGTATATTCAGTGAGTACAGCGAGTTTTGGATAAAACTGAAGCATTTAGAGCGGTGTTTTGTGTACTAACACCTGAGCATGCTCAGTAAAAGACACCCATTGAAGCCAGATAGAAATGAGTGAAGTAAGATGGCCGCCGAGCGCTACTGCACATGTGCGAGCAAAGTTCAAGCCAGAACATGACCTCTGAGCATGCTCAGTAGAATCAGGAAGTGTTTGTGCGATATTACAGCACATGGAATGAGATGGGTGAGTCTACTCTCAAGCATGATTAATGTATTTACACAGGTGATCTTGTTATAAGATTGTTAAGGCACAGCAGCACTTTAATGTAAGAAGGAGTACTGTAAGGTAGATGTAACAAGGCACAATGGAAAGCACTTTTTTGGAGATATTTAATGATGTGATGTAAGGAGAAACACATGTAAAATGCACAGTATATATGATGTTTTATGTATTTATTGATTAATGATTGTAAAGGGGCTGTGAGCTATATAAACCCAGCTTCTGATGCACTATACATGTCACTTGAGAAAGGACTACGGTCTGAAACGTTGTGGTGGTTTATGGACGAATAAATTCTGAGAACTGAACTTGCTTGGAGTGCTGCCTCACTTTGTGGATTGGTATGAATTACAAACAGACTGAAGGAACTGTTTTTTGAGGATTTTTGCACCCTTTACTTGATGTTTTTCAAGTGCTGCTCTATTTTTGTTTTTTTCTCTCTATATATATATATCTACCATAAATAACCAATTTTTAATCATGATAGGCAAAGCAATATAATATACCCAGGTAAGAAGGAAGACCCTGTATATAGCAGCGCTATTCATAGTATTCCATGTAACGTCTGTGTAGTTCTGCTGGTTGTCTGGGTAAATACAATTTGCAGAAATTGCTTATAAGAAATATGCTGTTCCCCTATGAATAGCCTAACCACCTGCAAATATGTCATGCACAATATTTTATACATTATTCCTGTATCTAGGCACCTGCTAGTCTGCAATGTAAAAGGCAAACACTAGGTGGCAGCACTGTCCTAGAGAAGCTTCAATGTAGTGAATGTGTTTGATGAAAAGCTCAAATACAACATTGAAATGATCATAAAACCCATTTGCAAGAAAACAAACCAACATTTCACATTATTGTCAGATTTACGCCTTTTCCAACAAAAACATTTGAAAACAAAAGTATTTACTAGGATTGTGCTAAACCAATGAATCACCCAGATTGTCATAATTACCACAAGTTACATAATTTCAAGGTTTTTAAGGTTGAAGGCAGACTTTAAAAGACACTGTTAGGTAATATTTCAGTATGATACTAATATTACCCTTGAATAGCGCCGTTTTAAAAACATGTAAAATCTTTATTCTTCCCTTTGTCATTTCCATGTTATCAGCATTGTCAGAACCTGCAGGAAGCTCCTGGATTAGTCCTCTCCATTATAAGCAAACAGGAATAGTCCGGGTGCTGTATAAACTGTCATGTAATTATGCAATCTTTCTCTGCAGCTCTCTCCTCCCTTTGCTAACAGTGCAGTGTCAGGCTTCAGTAGCTTCTGTTCTGTTGAGGAAATGGAAAGAGGTACCTATTACAGGTCTGCCTTATCTAAACACCATTTGTTTCTCTAAGCAGATACCCTGTGTGCTGTGACAGTTTCTGTGTTGTATTTGACCTCTTGTGATGCTGCAAACACAGAGAGCAGAGAGGAGAATACAGCCCCTTCCCCCCCACAGTGATCTCCTGTGCAGTGATGTGAATATGTGACATGGATATTCATCTGTCACTCATCTGGCACTCATCCTATGGGTCACAGTGAGTGACAGATGGAAATAATGTCTTTATTTGAAGCTTACAGAAGATTTGAGGGAAATATAAATAACAGAAATGCTTCAATAGAGAGAGCTTCGAGGGAGGAATTAGAAAATGATAGCCGTTATCATAAAGGAGAAAAGAAGGCACTCACCCGGTTGTAGATTTTCACTTATGGACGACTTTATTCGGCCTTAAAGTACAGGGTGTACTTTAAGGCCGAATAAAGTCGTCCATAAGTGAAAATCTACAAACGGGTGAGTGCCTTCTTTTCTCCTTTATGATCGCATTTCACAAACTGTTATAAGATAGTGCACCCTCAGTTCTGCTGTAGCTGACGCTGCTTTACCGCACAGCTAGGTTTCAAGTGATCGGTGCCCCGATTCTCCTCTACATATAAAATGATAGCCATTACACAGAGATTTTTGACCTGACAGTTTTAAGCAGAGCTGTATCTAGGGTTTCTGGCACCCAGGGCAAGAATTCAGTTTGGTGCCCTCTGGTGGCCTGAGTAGTTGTCATGTGACCAGTTATTCATATGCAATTTTTACACTTCCAGTCAGGTACTGATGAGCTTCTCTACCTAATTCTCTCAATGTTCAGTGAAAAACAGAGAAGCCGGAAGAAAATCTTGTCATATGACCGGAATTTGTGATACAGTATGAAAATCACACATGAGTTGAGGAGCCATGTGATGACTGCTGGAACCAGCAAGAGCTGAATCCTGACAGTGACTACATTACATGCTGTTAGGATTGGGTTACAGGGCTTAATATTATAATTAAAGAGCTTATCCAGGTTTGCACACTGTCAGGATTCTCCTGTGCCATTGGCAAGATTGGACGGTCATGTGAGCACAAGTATGTAATTTGTATACTTCCAGCCTCACTCAATTTATTTTCATTGATCAAGGCCTCGCATATCTAGTCAGCACTCCATGTATGTAAATCGCATACTTACGGTTTCATGACATTCCACTCTCACCGCTGGCACCAGAGAATCCTGCCAGCATACAGTGTGCACACTGTGAGAATTCAGAAATCTGCAGTCACATAGAGTGACTGCCGACATAACACAAACTTGGGAAAACCCCTTTAATGCTCCTAACAAATAAAAACATATTAATCCTTAAATTGTCAGATGGCACAACAACTTGTTAACATAGCCATGTCTAACATAATCTTACAAGTTATGAATTGTTGCATGTATACAAAATCAGAACAAATAACAGCATAAAACTAGATCACAAGACCCACCAGAGGTACAGAAATACATCCATATAACCCCCATCAGTACAGAAACACCACATCAAAATCCTAATGCATACAGAAATACATCCATATATCTTCCATCAGTACAGAAACACAATGTCAAAACTCCCATCAATACAGAAATACACCCATATAACCCTCATCACTACAGAAACATAGTATCACAACCCTCATCAGTACAGAAATACATCACCAGAATCCTCATTAGTGCAGAAGCACAGCATCAAACCATTATCCGTAAAGAAATACCGTATATCCATATAACCCCATCAGTAAAAAACACAATGTCAAAATCGTCATCAGTACAGAAATACATCACCAAAACCACCAGAGGTACAGAAATACATAAATAGAGCCCCCATCATTACAGAAATTCATCATTAGAGCCACCATCAGTACATGGTAAAACAATTGTAATGTCAGGTCAGACCCATACACATTTCTGCTGCATGAACCTACAACTCATACGATTTCATTAACAATGGTGAGGAGATACTGGAAGCTGATGTTAACACTCATCATCAGTGAGGGTCGGACTGGGGTGTCTGGGGCCCACCAGGGAAATTGACTCCAGGAGCCCACCCTCCGGCTCTATTCAATTACCTGTTAGCTGTTATACCCATTATATTGGTGGCTCCTGCACATCACTGTGCGCTCACCATAACTGCGATGTACAATTATTGTAATTTGCATTAAAGGGATTCTTTGGTATAAACAAGTTATCAGCGATCCCTAGGTTAGAAAAGTGATGACTTATTTATAGGTGGAACACGACCAGTAGAAACCGCAAAGTCAGAGGAATGTGGCACTATTCTCCCCGTTATAAATTGCGGTAGCCGGTGATGATGTGACCGTGGCTCCATTCATCATCATTGGGGCTTCCAGAAAAAGCCAAACCCAGCGCTCAGCCACTGAGGGAATGAGCGAATCAGTTGATGAGCTGAACATCACCCCCAATCTAAAGGGGAGAAAAGAAAACTATGACTAAAGGCCACGTTACACACACACAGATATCTGTGCCCAACTTCTGAACAGATCTCTGGTTGCAGTGAAATCATGGACACATTGCTCCATTTGTACACAGCCACAAAATGGAGCAATGTGTCCATGATTTCACTGCAACCAGAGATCTGCGAACAATATCTGTACAATTATCTGTGTGTGTGACGTGGCCCTAAGGACCATCTTTAAAGACGATGTTTTTAACATGCACATTTTAAAGTTTTTTTTCTAAAAAAAAAAATGAATTTTTAAGGATCTACATTTCAGGATTCTGTGCTCAATCTTCTTCTTTTTTTTTTTTTTTTTTTTTTTTTTTTTGGATATGTAATGGGAATAAAAGTTGCACAGTCAGCAGTCAGGCCCCCACCGATAAATAACTTATCACTCATCCTTAGGCCATGTGGACACATTGAATATTTGGTGAGATTTTTACTTCAGTATTTGTAGATAAAACCACGAGTGGAACAATCAGAGATAAATTTTTCTTAATCTGTCAGCCACTCCAAGTTTTGGCTTACAAATACTGAATTAAAAATTAACCTAATACTCAACGTGTGCACGTAGCCTTAGAAGAGATGATTTCTCCTGAAAACCTCTATATGGCCCCTTTGACACTAGCGCTTTGTAAAAATTGTGGCCGATCCGGCAGATTTACCGCATCTGCCACCTAACGGCCGCACTTGCGACACTCTTGCGGCAAGCCCCATGCATTCTCTATGGGGCTTGTGGCAGGTGCAGCAAATGCAGTATAGCCATGGTTGCAGCAGCAGCGGCCACAAAAAAAAATGCTGTCAGCAGCATTTTTTTTCACGGCCGCAACTGCTGCAAGTGCCGAAACCGCAGCTATACCACACATGTCTACCATGAAGGGGTGTGACTAAGTGTTTACCAGATCTTCAGTAGATGATGAGGATAGGCTGGAATGCCATAGTCACCAGGTTCTATTCCACGGCAGTCCCCGTGACTGTAGGAGCTGGCTGGAGAGTGATTGGTACAAGGTACTGAAGGGTGAGATAAAGGCATGGTCAGACAGTCCAAGGTTGGGGCATGAAGAACAGGGTCAGGGTACAAAGCAGATCAGAAGCAGAGAGGTTAAACAGAACAGGTAAGCAAGCCAGGTCTTTAACAGGACAATTAAAACAGTGTGATAAGGCGACTCACTTGCAGGCATCAGGAAGCAACAAGAGGCAGCGTCTTCACTAATTATAATCCAGAACAGTTTATTCACATCAACCAATCACAAAACAAATGCGAAACTAGAAGTCTTAAATGCAGGCCAAAACAAACGGAAAGGAACAGTTTGTTATAGCGCACCGTCTCAGGTGACGCCTACCTGCGTTCACACAGGTTGGTAAGTCATCAGCATCCAGCTTGGCCTGGAGACTGCACACACACAAAAAACCCTCCCCTGTGCTGAACACCAGGCTCCAGTTTATGGCCTGTAACCACACCCAGCAGTGAGGTATGTGGGTCCTGGACCTGCACGTCTCTCACAGAACCCATAAGCCGTACCTATGTGCACTAAGTGAAACTCCCAGTGCAGACGTGCACTAGAGAAAAAATACTCCGGCTTATGTCACAGATAATCTCTGCGACACATACCTCCCGGCAATTATGCGACCCCTCGCCACCTCACACACCTCCCCCTCTGCCTATTCACAACTAGACAGTGGACTCTAGAAAGGGCATCGGCATTGCTATGCAGCTTCCCTGCTCTGTGCTCTACATGAAAATTAAAGTCCTGCAGGGCTAGTAACCAGCGGGTGACCCTAGCATTTTTCCCCTTTGTGTCCCTCAACCATCTAAGTGGGGCATGATCAGACACTAATTTAAACTTTCGTCCCAATAAATAGTAGAGTTGAGTGTCCATTGCCCACTTTATGGCCAAGCATTCCTTTTCGATCACGGAATAATTTTTCTCACACGGGGCACCGGGTTCTCCTCCCCTTGCATCTCCTGGGACAGGACTGCCCCCTAACCGATATCTGAGGCATCAGTTTGGAGGACGAATTCTCTCTTGAAGTTGGGGGCCACCAGGACTGGTTGCCTACACAGGGCCCCTTTCAGTTCTAGAAAGGCTAATTCCGCCTCCACAGTCCACTTGGCTATAGTTGATTTTGTTCCCTTCAGGAGGTCAGTTAGGGGTGCGGCCATCATGGCGAAATCGGGGATAAATCTCCTGTAATAACCCACGATTCCCAGGAAGGTTCGGACTTGTCTTTTGGACAGCGGTCTTGGCCAGTTTTGGATTGCTTCCACCTTCGTGACTTGGTGTTTAATCTTGCCTCTGCCAACCACATAACCCAGGTATTTAGCACATTTCCCCAAGGCACATTTCTTCAGATTTATAGAAAACCCTGCCTTCCTCAGAGCATCCAACACTGCCTGGACCTTCACCAGATGACTCTGCCAGTCGGAGCTGAAGACCACAATGTCGTCCAGATACGTAGCATATGCCTTATGAGGGGTAAGGATGCGATCCATGGCTCCCGGGAAGGTGGCAGGGACTTCCTGCAGTCCAAACGACGTCCGGACATACTGGAAGCACCCCTCCGGAGTGGAGCACGTTGTCTTCTCCTTGGCTCCCGGCTCCAAGGGAATCTGCCAATACCCTTTTGTTAAGTCCAAGGTAGTGATGTACCTGGCTGGTCCCAATGGCTCAATCAGCTCATCGACGGGCGGCATGGCATATGCGTCGAACTTGGAGATCTCATTCAGTTTCCGATAGTCGTTACAGAATCTCCATTCTCTATCAGGTTTTAGGACCAACACAATCGGGCTCAACCAACCGCTCTTCGATTCCTCTATGACAACAAGTTTCAGCATACGAGTCACCTCGTTGGAGATCACCTCCCGTCGGGCCTCAGGAATCCGATAGGGCTGCAGGTTCACCCGTACATGGGGCTCCGACAGGATCTTGTGTTCTACAACCTTGGTACAGCCTGACAGCTCTGAGAATGAATCTCTGTTCTTCTGCAGCAACTCCCAACATTGCTGCTTCTGGCTTTCGGTGAGGGTTTCCGCTATTGTGACCGTTCCAAAGTCATTCTCTAGCTTGCCCACCAAGCACGCCGCTTCCCTAGCCTCTTTGTCTTGCCACAGCTTGAGGAGGTTGACTTGACACACTTGGTATGACTTCCTTCGTTCCGGTTGATGAACCTTGTTGTTCACTTCCCCAACTCTCTCTACCACTTCATACGGTCCTTGCCATTTGGCGAGAACTTTCGACGGTGGGTATCAGGACGAGGACTCTATCTCCTGGATGGAACTGCCGGACTCTGGCTGATATGTTATAGACTCGGGCCTGTGCCTCCTGTGCCTGGCGGAGATGTTCCTTCACGATTGGCATCACTTTCTCAATCCTCTCCTACGTCATGGCAACATGTTCAATAACACTCCGGTGAGGTGTAACTTCGGCTTCCCAGGTTTCTTTTACCACATCTAGGAGACGGCGTGGATGTCGTCCATACTGGAGCTCGAATGGCGAGAACCCCGTAGATACCTGTGGAACCTCCCGAATAGAAACCAACAGATACGGTAGGAGACAGTCCCAGTCCCTTCCATCCTTCTCTATAACTTTCCTCAACATGCTTTTGAGTATTTTATTAAACCTCTCTACAAGGCCATCCGTCTCAGGATAGTACACTGAAGTTCCCAGCTGGTTGATCTGCAGGACCCTGCACAACTACCTCATCACCTTACTCATAAAGGGGGTACCCTGGTCAGTCAGGATTTCTTTTGGCAAACCCATCCTGGAAAACACGTTAACTAACTCACAGGCTATACTCTTCGTCGAGGAATTCCTCAAAGGGATCGCTTCAAGATAACGGGTGGCGTCCAGGATGACCAATATATACTGATGACCACAAGCAGATTTCCCCAAGGGACCAACCAAGTCCATGGCAATTCTCTCGAAGGGCACTTCAATGATGGGCAAGGGTACGAGGGGACTACGAAAGTGAACGTTTGGAGCGGTTACATGACATGTAGGGCAGGATCTGCAATATTATAATATCTCCCGATAACACCCAGGCCAGTAGAATCGCTGTGTCATCCGTTCCTGTGTTTTGTCCGCCTATAGATGTCCACCCAAGATATGTGAATGGGCCATGCCCAGTACCTTCTATCTACAGGGCCCCGGCACCAACAACTGCTCCACCCGCTCTTCTCTCACTTTCGTCACCCGGTACAACAAGTCCCCACTCAGCTTAAAATGGATAAACCGGGTGTCAGCCCCAGGCTCCTGGGCTATCCCATTTATAAACGTGACATTGTTGAAAGCTTCCTTCAGAGTCAGGTCCTGATGTTGGGTAGACCCAAAATTTCCATTGGTCACCCCTACTTCTGGTACGTTCGACTCAGGGGACACTACCTCCCCATCCCCTGTAAGAACACAGAACGGGAACTCCACTGTTGTTTGGTGGGGTATCAACTTTTCCGGGTTACCTGGTCCCTTATCCAAACCCCCGAATCCTGAATCCTGCCCCCACAGATCCCAAAACAAGCAAATGTCATGGCCTATAATGATTGGGTGCAACAAGTCCTGAACGACACCAACCTCATGGGTCTTGGTACCATGGGCCATTTCAATGTCCACTCTGGCCATGGGGTTGCTCTTGGCGTCCCCATGTATGCATCGCACGCCGACCTGTTTCCCCGGGATCAGTTGAAGTGGAAGGGTGGCCCTCACCAGGGTCACTAGACGTCCAGAGTCTAGCAGTCCGATTACCTTTCTCCCATTCACCTTCACGGGACATGCTGGTGGCCCCTCACTGGGTGGACTGTTCACACTTCAGGCAGAGTACGCGTAATGGGAGCAGCGGTGACCCACGCTGCAGTCCATCTCTTCAAGGGTCAGGGAACGAGCGGCTATGTGGCCTGGGCCGTGGCACCTCCAACAAATGACCTCACCCGTAGGGACCTCAGGCACCACCTCCCCCGCCCCTTTGGACCGTGGATGCCCCACCCCTTTTTGGGCCTCTGCCCCCTGCTGGGACTCCTAGTATGGAGTGGGCAGTCTTGCCCACGTTCTTCCATTCTCTGGTACCTTTCCACAAGCCCAATGAGTTCATCTGCAATCCGGGGATCACCCTGGGCAACCCAGGTCTGTATCGGCCTTGGCAGGGAATGTACAAAACGGTCCATTACGACTCGCTCCACCATCTGCGCCGGCAAACACTTGGGAGCGAGGAGGTCTGTCCCGATGAAACGCCCAGCGGTGCCCTGATAGTCATTGTTACCCCCAAGCATGCCAATATCTCAGTTCTTAATTTGCCATACTCCTTAGCATCCTGCAAAGCTAAATCGTAGTAAGCTTTCTGGGGCTCCACCATGAGGTATGGTGCCAGCACCTCTGTCCACTGTGCTGGCGGAAGTCCCTCTCTCTCCACAACCTGTTTAAAGACCATCAGGAAGTCCTCTATATCATCCGCTGGAGTAATTTTCTGCATGGCTCCTCTTACAGCCTTACGGATGGAAAAATCACCCACTGACCTGGTCGCAGCTGTCGCCGTGCCACGGACTGCTTCCACCAGTAAGTCGATCTGCTGCTGATGATAATGCTGATCATGTTGCTGATGTTTGTGGAGCTGGATCTGCTGCGTCAGTAGCTTTGTGGTCTCCTGTTGCACCATCTGCTGTTGTTGTAGCATTTGCTGGTGCTGTGCTTGCTGTGTCTGCTGAGCCTGCAACAGGTGCTTCAGCAGGTCCTCCATTTTGTCTGATGTCTGCTGTTGGCTTATTGCAGACTTCACCCAGGACATGAGATCCTAGTATCACCCGTCTCACGTGTCTGCTGGGAGCGTTGCCTGCATTCTACACCAATTGTGATAGGGCGACTCGCTTGCGGGCATCAGGAAGCAACGAGAGGCAGCGTCTTCACAAATTATAGTCCAGAGCGGTTTATTCACCACATCAACCGATCACAAAAGAAATGTGAAACTAGCAGCCTTAAGTGCAGGCCAAAACAAACGGAAAGGAACAGTCTTTTATAGCGGTATGTGGGTCATGGACCCGCCCGTCTCTCACAGAACCCATAAGCCAGACCCATGTGCACGAAGTGCAACTCCCAGTGCAGACGTGCACTAGAGAAAAAGTACTCCGGCTTATGTCACAGATAACAGGCATCTCTACAACACATACCTCCCGTCAATTATGCGACCCCTCGCCACCTCACAACAGGTAAATGCATGAACTGGAGGTGAATAGACTAGGACCCATGTTTGGGCAAGTTGTGGTGAGAGGAGTTGTGTAAAATAGGTGTGGCACCCCAGAGTCATAGTGCCACAGTGTCACCATTGTTAGGTGTCACCAGAGAGCAGTAAGGGGTATTCCACTCAGGCAACACACAAACATCACCAACACCTCCCAGACAGAAGGGGGGGACCAAGGCCGGCTTGAGGGTGAGCTCCCCTATATATTCTGGTCTAGGAAGGAGCAAGTCAGTTCAGCTCCTGGGAGGGCTGTGAAGAGTGCAGTTCCTAGGAGGACTGCAAAGAGCACAGTTCAGTTCAGTTCCTATGAGGACTGTGAACCAGATCTGGGTGTAAACGAGCTGTGCCAGGCTCATCCCAAGGTCCACTGCTTAATACCAGGCCCAAGGCTAGGGTCTGAGGAAAGAGGAGAGAAAGAAACCTACCGAGAGGCTGCACCACCCTGTGCTTCCCAGGGTGGGGCAGAGAAGTGAAGGACTCGAGTTGCCTGTTATACTGGTAGATGCAGACAGAGACAGGGCTGGCAGGCTAGCTTAAGCAACTGCAGGGACTGCAACACAAGCGCAGTGAGGAAGCCAATACGACCCGGCCAGGTGAGAATTACCTTAAACTGCTCTCCAGACTCCATGGACAGTTTATAACATCTGCCTTAACTCCAGTAAAGGGACTGAGAAAACGCATATCAGTGAGTCTGCCTGTTGATTGCGCCTGTTGCCCTGTGCTCGATAACGGAACCTTATACCTGCAAAGCCGCCGACTACCAGCACCGTGGAGAGCTGCAGCAAAGTAAGTGACTGTGTCAATCACGATCCCTCACAAATCCCCATCCAATACCACTATCACTCCTGCCTTGGGGACCCTCAGCCCTACCAGAGGGGTGCATCAGGTTTCTGGCGCTGTGAACAGGATAACGTGCCCGGTAAACCGGGTACTGTGTGCCGTGATTGTGTAAAATATGTGTTTTTGAACTGTCGCCATTATAAAGCGCATGGTGCGCAGGAAGCAGAGGAGGTGTGTCATCGTGGGCGGCACTCTCCAAAGAGCGTGAAGCGAGGCCCAGCCTGCGCTCTGACGACATCCGGCGGGGACGCAAAACCCTACTGGACCAGTGGAACTATTTCTGTACACCCCAACGGAAGAAGAAGACCAGAAGGGTCAGCATTAACTAATGGGGCGGAAAGATGTCGCAGCCAGCGGAGCCCACACAGCGAGTGAATGGAGGGCAAGGGATGTCGCCGATCATGCCGTTCCTGATGCCGTACACCCCGGAAGCAACGTGGCTGTCGCAATACTCAGGTGAGCCCAATATCCTTACGGATTTTAAAGAAAAGCAGGACAGATATTATAGTATATATCTCCCTATGGAGGGCCAGCATGTCAGCATACTTATGGGACAGTTAATTGGACATGCACAGCGGGAGGTGAAGTCCTATCAGATGATGAAACAGACACTGTGGAACATGTTATGGCCAGGCTAAAAGCTACCTTTGAGACCAGTGTGGATGCCAGAGCTAAAATGAGATTCTTCGGGTGCCGGCAGTAACCACAAGAGAGTGTGAGAGACTTTGCATTAAATTCACAGGAGGCACTCAGGGCACTCAAGCAGGCAGAACCCGCTTTGGCACAAGGGGAAGATGAATTGCTAATAGACCATTTGTTGATGGACTATTATTCCCTTCTCATAGAGGACGACTGCGGATGATGGCCATACAAAATCCAAATTTTAACTTTGTGGAGTTTAAAGAGAGGGCAATCCGCATACTGCATGCAGAAGAGCCTCATGATACAGACTCTTCTCAATGCTTGGCTATAGCACAAAACCTATCAGCCATACCAAGGGCTACTGCAAAAACCCCGGAGCCCATCACTAGTAAGGCTCTAAACCAAAAGATCGATGCCCTAACTAAAACTGTAGCTGACATAGCCAAAGTGGTGCAACAGCTGCGTGGATCCAAGCCCGTGGAAAAGATTGAGCTGGCTACGAGCAAGGAGGATGTCCCATGGATGAGACCCAGGAGATACCCAGCGACTAGAGGATGACCCAATGACCGCTGCCAACCGGATGGACAGCCCATTTCTCGCCGCTGTGGAGAAGCCAGCCATTTTGCTAGATAGTGCGCTTTAAACGAGAATCCCCTGGGGAAGCAGGCCGCTTCTCAGGAATGAACTCTCAAGGCCCCTCAAGCTGGTGGCACAGGTACGTGGGAAGACGTCCAATTATACCTGTCGTGCTGGATGGACTTCCCCTAAATGCTTTACTGGACACTGGCTCGCAGATCTCCTCCATACCTTATATCCTTTTTAAGCAGTACTGGGCTGATTCAGACATTACCCGTGGCCTAGATGATGACTTTAATATATGGGCTAGCAATGGTAAACAAGTACCACAGATTGTCAGATTGTGTTTAAGGACATGACCATTAAAATTGGGAGAGCTGAATTAAAAGATCAGGGGATGATAATTGTTGATGTTGACCTGGCATGAGCGTGATTCAAAACTATTTTGCTAGGCATCAATGTAATGGAAAGTTGTCTTGCAGAAATTATTGGTGGTTTACGGCGCATGGCCGATACTGCCAGTTCCGGGCAACAACGAGTCCTGCAGAAGAATATAAAGGCTCTCATGCAGGTAGAGTTGTCAGGTGGAGAGATTGGCAGTGTAAGGGTAAGTGATCCAATACCAATTGTGATACCTCCCAAAACTGAAATGATGGTCTGGTGTAGAGTCGCAATAGGTATAAGAGGGCAAGACTATCAGGCCCTGGTAGAACCCGTGTACTCAGACAGTAGGCCCACTGTACTGATGGCCCGAGGAGTAGTTGAGGTACACAGGGGGAGAGTGCCAATACACCTTCTAAATTGCGGAGAGGATGAGGTGATCCTACCAAAGTATGCTACCATGGCTAAATTATACACTGTGGATAACAACGCCATCACCACAGTTCAACCATTGAACCCGTCAAGTCAGGCGGATAGAAAATGGCTCAGAGGGAAAACTGGAGGATTGGTGCCAGAAATTACATGTGGGTACCAATCTATAACCTCTCATCAAAAGCATGGAGTATACCGTGTAGTGAGGGAGTATGAGCAGATCTTCAAACACCATCTAGACTTTGGGCAGATCAAAGGGGTAGAACACAACATACCCACAGGTAGTCATCCACCCATAAAGGAGAGGTATAGACCCGTACCACCCGCTCACTACCAATGTGCAAAGGACATGCTCAAAGAGATGAAAGAAGCAGGGGTAATAAGAGACAGTTGTAGCCCCTGGGCAGCTCGTTTAGTGCTACTAAAAAAGAAGGATGGGACCATGAAAATGTGCGTAGATTACCAGCAGATCAACCGCGTTACACACAAGGATGCATACTCATTACCCAGAATAGAAGAATCATTAGCTGCATTAAAATCTGCTAACTACTTTTCCACCTTAGATATGATTGGTGGGTATTGGCAAGTTCCTGTGGCAGAGGCTGACCGTGAGAAGAAAGCGTTCACTATGCCCATGGGCCTCTGTGACTTCAATTGTATGCCATTTGTACTCTGCAATGCACCCTGTAAATTCCAGAGGCTGATGGAGTGCTGCTTAGGACATAAGAACTTAGAAACTGTTCTCCTGTACCTGGATGACATCATAGTCTACTCCAAGACGTATGAAGAGCATCTACAACACCTAGCAGAAGTGTTTGAAGCCTTGTCTGGGTACGGCATGAAGATCAAGCCATCTAAGTGTCACCTGATCAAACCAAAGGTACAGTACCTGGGCCATGTAGTGAGCTCTGAGGGTGTAGCATCTGATTCCGAGAAGGTTACAGTGATAAGGGATTGGCCAAGACCCACCAGCGTGAAAGAGTTGAGGCAGTTCCTGGCACTGGTAGGCTACTATAGAAGATTTATCAAAGGTTTGACCAAGCTAGCAGCTTCTCTACAAGACGCCTGGTAGGACAGTCTAAGAAGTCTTCAGCCCGAAGTCCTCACAAAGCCCCATACAATACCACAATCACTCCTGCCCTAGAGACCTCAGCCCTACCCAAGGAGGGCTTACCATTTACGCTCCCTCAAGTCACTGTCCCCAGCAGAAATACGGCAGCGGTGGTTCTACTAACCACATACCCCGGGTGGCGTCACAACAAATCCCATGTAAATAACCCCTTCTTTGGACTGATCCCAGGTCACGGGACTGGGTCACGACTACCGTGATACCCCAGAGAGACAGCACCGGCCCAGCTCCTGAGTACCCCATAGCGTGCATCATAGGCCTTGCTCATCAGGGATTGGACAAGAAACCTAATCTCTGCAGGACACTACGAAGACCAGCCATTCCCCCCTAAGGCCAGTTGAAAAGCACATACAGAACAGAAGCATCTAGTTAAAGGAGTGCTACAACAGACAACTCAGCACAGAGACCTAACACAGGGACATGCTGTGCGATGACCATAGTGAGTGTAATGGCACTAAGGAGGTATGTGATTAGTCTCCATGACAATGAGTTTTTATCGAGTTTGTGATGTTGTGGTTTCTGTCTATTTTTGGTATGTCTATAGAGCATCTGATAGTGATAATGCTTTAGAATTTGGTGCCTTCCTGAAGAAGTGGGGTTATCACTCTGAAATGCGTAGAATAAAGCACCTTTCATCTACTCCTTAGCAAACTGGATTTTATTTCTACCTACAGCAGTACAGATTGATCCTCACTTCTCCTGATTCCTAGAAAATGTTTTAAACAAAGCTGCTTTGTTTTTCGCACTTCCTGGTATTTTTCCTTTGGCAAAACTTCATTGCTATATTACTGTACAAAAATATAAACACAGCACTTTTTCATGAGCTATAAGCAAAGATCTAAGACTTATTCTATGGAATTTCTCTGCAATAATCATGCTGTTGTCATGCACGGACTAGTGAGTGTCCGAAAATACCACATGACAGTGGCGCACGGACCAGCGGTTGTCCAGCACAGACCACACCAAACAAGTGCATACCGGGGCATGGTAACAATGGTAGGCCCTGTCAGTAGAGAAATGGGAAGGGGACACCTCCTGCACTCACCTGCAGATGTACCCTGATTGCCCTGACATACCTATACAGGTTTTTCCACCCCATCGCTGAGCAGGATACCTAGTCCCCACTGGCCCTACTCTTATCCCTCACTAGGAAACTGGCCAGCGGGAGCACAAGTCCCACCAGTGAACTAATACAAAACGAAGGGAAAAGACTGACAGAGGAACATATCGAAAGATAAAGCAACTTCATGACTGCAGTCAAACTCCTAGCAGTCAGACGGCTTAACACCAGTCAGATTACTGAGGGCTCCTATTCAACAGGATGGCTTGCAATGAATTGAATTCAGTAATCAGTACTGGGTGATCGGTCATGTGACTAACCCCTTCCCGACCTTTGACGTTATAGAGACGTCATGGAAGTCGGTGCGTTCCTGACCTATGACGTCTCTATAACGTCATGGCTTCTTTGCGGTCCTGGAGCTCCGGTGACCGGCTCAGTGACAAGTCACCGGAGCTGCAGGATCACAAGGACCCATACATTAGCCTAGGGATGGTGGCTTAGCCCCCCCGTGGCTGAAGTCGCTCTGATTGGCAGTTAAAAGTGAAACTGCTGAACAGATCAAATCACCCCTCCAGACCTGATTGGAGCTCTCCAATCCGATCTGGAGGGGCGGATTGGTGGGTGCTCGCCCCCTCCCGCTCTGGAGCTCATCAGGGTCCCCCTTTCCCTCCCATCTGCCCCCCCTCCTATCATTATCTGCCGGCTGGCTGCACCCACTGGTAATCCTTCTCTGCTGTGGTGTGGGCCCGTCGTCCTCTCCTGGGCTTTTCCTCCTCACCAGTGGATGACGTAAGTATAAATGAAGGGATGGATGAATGGATGGATAAATGAGTGCATGGGTGCATGCATGCATGCATGGTTGAATGGATTGATGGGTGCATGCTTGGGTGCATGATTGTGTGCTGCATGGATGTGTGCGTGTGTGGATGTGCGCATGCATCGATATTGCATGGATGTGTGTGTGCGTGGATGAGTGCATGCATGGATGTGTGCGTGCATGGATGTGTGCATGCGTGGACGTCTGTGTGTGTGGATGTCTCTGCAAGGGTGGATGTCTCTTGTGTGCGTGCATGTATGGATTGGTATGTGCGTGGATTTGTGCGTGCGTGGATGTATGTGTGGATGTGTGCGTGCGTGGATGTGTGCATACGTGGATGCGTGTGTGGATGTATGTGTGTGTGCGTGGATGCATGCATGGATCGATGCATGGATGTGTGCGTGCGTGGATGTGTGCGTGCATGGATGTGCGTGTGTGTGGATGATCGCATGCGTGCGCGGATGTGTGCATAGATGGATGTGTGTGTGCATGGATGTGTGCATGCGTGGATGTGTGCATATGTGTATGTGTGCATGCATGGATGTGTGTATGTGTGCATGGATGGATGGGTGCATGCGTGGATGGGTGCATGCCTGGATGGGTGCATGCATGGATGTGTGCGTGCATGGATGGATGGTGGATGGATGCATGGGTGGATGGATGGGTGCAAAAGGGATCAAGTGTCCTCTTGTTGTAGTCTCTGGGATCATAGTCATGGTGCACTGTATGACAGATCATTTCCATACAGTGCACCATAACTCTGACCCCAGGGAATGTAGGAAGAGGACACTTGATCCCTTGCTGCAATCTCTGGATGGAGCAGAGGTGATTGAGCGTCATGGGACCTTCATTGTGGACTACATCGGAGGAGATCGAGCGTCGTGGGACCTTCGTTGTGGACTACGTCGGATCTTTATAATAAAGATGGAGTCCGAATTTTGTTTGTGTTTTTTTTTTATCAAATAAAAAGATTTTTCTCTGTGTGGTGTAGTTTTTGACTATTTACTAGAGATTCCTAGTGGCCAGGTCTAACATTGGCCCGACATTATGAATCTCGGGCTTAGTGCCAGCTGCCAATAAAAATTCTGGCAATAACCCCTTTATTACCCAGTTTGCCACCGGCACCAGAGCAACTGGAAGAACCTGAGTACAGCACCAGAAAATGGCGCTTCAATTAATGTGCCATTTTCTGGGGCGGCTGCGGGTTGCAGTTCGCAGCATGGCTGGCCCAGAACGCTTGGGCATCTCCATGCTGTGGATTCCAGCCCCCAGCTCCCAAGTTGTACCTGGCTGGGCCAAAAATATGTCGGAGCCCCACATAATTTTTTTTTCTAGAATTAGTTCTATAAATAAAAAAAAATGGGCTTCGCTGTATTTTTGTTTGCCAGCCAGGTACAGCAAGGCAGCTGGGGGTTGGTGGCGTCCATAGCTGCCAAATTGTACCTGGCTGGACTAAAAATATGTCGGAGCCCCACATGATTTTTTTTTCTAAAATCAATTGGCAGCTGGGGGGCTGGAATCCTCAGCGTGGAGAGACCCAAACGTTGTGGGTCCTCTAAACTGCAAATTGCAGCCCACAGCCACCCAAGAAAATAGCGCATTCATTAGAGGCGCCATTTTCTGGTGCTGTACCCCAACTCTTCCAGTTGCCCTTGTGCTGGTGGCACACAGGTTCTCCATATGCGACACGGTGTCCGCTAACAATTTCAATGGAAAATTAGCTCCAATTGTTAGCGGAAACCATGTTGCGTATGGAGAGCCCCTCCCTGTGTGCCTGAACATTGGAGCTCCCCCACAAGTGACCCCATTTTGGAAACTAGAACCCCCAAGGAACGTATCTAGATGCATAGTGAGCACTTTGAACCCCCAGGTGCTTCACAAATTAGTCTGTAAAAGGGAAAAAGAAGATTTTATGTGAAAAAAAGTAATTTTTCATTTTTACGGATCAATTTGTGAAGCACCTAAGGGATCAAAGTTCTGACTATGCATCTAGATAAGTTCCCTGAGGGGTTTTGTTTCCAAAATTGTTTGCCTTGTGGGGGAGCTCCAATGTTTAGGCACACAGGGGCTCTTTATATGTGACATGGTGTCCACTAATAATTCCAATTGTTAGCGGACACCATGTTGCATATGGAGAGCCCCTGTGTGCCTAAACATTGGAGCTCCCCCACAAATGACCCCATTTTGAAAACTAGACCCCCAAGGAACTTATCTAGATGAATAGTGAGCACTTTGAACCCCCAGCGGCTTCACAAATTGATCCGTAAAAATGAAATAGTATTTTTTTTCCACAAAAATGTTCTTTTTCCCTTTTACAGACTAATTTGTGAAGCACCTGGGGGTTCAAAGTGCGCTCAATGGGAAAATGAAAGAATTGAGGCTAAAAGAAGATTTTTGTTAGAAAAATTAAAATGTCCATTTTTTCCTTCCACGTTGCTTTAGTTCCTGTGAAGCACCTGAAGGGTTTAATAATTTTCTTGAATAAAGTTTTGAGTAGCTTGAGGGGTGCAGTTTTTAGAATGGTGTCACTTTTGGGTGTTTTCTGTCATGTACACCCCTCAAAGGGACTTCAAATGGGATGTGGTCACTAAAAAAAATGGTTTTATATAATTTTGCTGGAAAAATGAAAAATTGCTGATTAACTTTGAACCCTTATAACTGCCTACCAAAAAAAAATGTTTTGCAAAATTGTGCTGATGTAAAGCAGACATGTGGGAAATGATATTTATTAACTATTGTGTGCCACATAACTCTCTGGTTTAGCAGAATAAAAATTCAAAATGTGAAAATTGCGAAATGTTCCAAATTTTTTATTTTTTCACAAATAAACGCAAAAATTATCGACCTAAATGTACCAATAACATGAGCCCAATATGTCACGAAAAAACTGTCTCAGAATCGCTAGGATCCGTTGAAGCGTTCCAGAGTTATAACCTCATAAAGGGACACTGGTCAGAATTGACAAATATGCCAAGGTCTTTAGGGTCAAAATAGACTGGGTCCTGAAGGGTTAAAAAGAAAAGGGAGTGGTCACACCTGAACAGATCACAGGGCTTGCTTGCAGAGCTGACATTAACCCATAGTGCTCGAAAAGAAATTAACACTGTTTAATCCAGAGTTTCTCAAACCGAAGATACTATGGGTTATACATGCTATACTTATCATAGCACAGGAGACAAATATGACAGCTGTCAAATCAGCATCCTTCCACACCTGTGAGATGGATGGATTATCTGTGCATAGGAGAACTGCTCATCACTAAGGCTGAGTTCACATCTAAGGTGGGTTGGGTTTGGAACACATTGCGCTTGCATTGCATTAGCGCATGCAAATGCAATTTAAATGCAATTGCAAACGCATACGTTCACGCACCCATTATTCCCTATTGGCAAACACAGTCAAACACAACTGCAAACTGCGGTTTTGCATTTGCCCTAGGCACAGAAAAGATTGCTAGCAACGTTTTATGTGCGCTACAACAAATGCATGCATTCAAACGCAACCGCAGTTTGCAGTTGCAATTGGAATTGTATTTGACTACATTCGCCCCTAGGAAATAACGAGTGCATGAATGCAATTTGAAATTGCGTTTGAATTGTGTTTCTTGCGCTTACATTGCGTTTGTATGCGCTAATGCAATGCAAGCATAATGTATGGAAACGCAACCCACCTTACATGTGAAAAGGGCCTAAGTCCGGCTTCACACCACGGCTTTAGGGGTCTGGGGCTATCCGGTGTGAACCGGACAGTCCCGGACATTATTTTGCCCCTATTGTATCCCTATGGTGCTGGATGGGGCCCGGATGGCAAATAACTGCCATTTTTGTGTCTGTCCCGCAGGATCCGGCTGTTTTCGTTTTTTGCCCCGGACACAAACTCGGATCCGGCACCCTTAACATAGGAGTCTACAGGCGCCGGATCCAGCAGAAGAACGTTCCAGTTCCCTGACGTCAGATGCTAAAAGAGTGGCAGCTCTGAAATTCAAGCTGCACTTGCTCAGTACCTGGACAGTGCAGCGCAGCTGAAAGAGCCGTGGCTGAAAATTTCAGCACCGTGGCTAACTCCCATCCAGCTGCTATGCTGAAATTTCAGCACTGGACAGCGGCAGTCGCGCACAGGAATGATTCCAGCACAAAACAAATTTGCCCTCCGGTTCTGATTGCCCGGGGCTGTCAGGTTCTGACCGGTGCATTCTGCAAAACACCGGACAGAACCTGATAGGTCGGCTTCACACCACGTTTTTTCCCTAACAGATTTAGACAAATCTGTGACTAATGTTTGAGAAGAAAAGGCCCTTTGTGTACATAGAAAATGCCCCAAATCTTGAGTTCAGCTCATGATAAAAGGGAGGAAAAACAAAAGTGTTGCGTTAATATCTTGTTTCAGGATACTTATGTGTGAATTAGGCTAGGGCCACACTGAGCAGTGCCCTTACATTTAGCGGATGCTGTTACTGCAGAGCCCAGCCTGCTGTAACGCACACCGTTAACATCGGGGGCTGCCTCCGATTGCTGCTCCATGGTAACCTGATGTTTTCTATGGATACCACCACACAGGAAGCCCCAGGAACTGCGCTTTAGCAGAGCACACAGGAAACCGTTGTCTGCAATGTTTTCCTGTGCGCTCTCCTAATGCGCTGTTCATGGGGCTTCCTGTGTGGCTGTATCCCTAGGAAACATCGGGTTACCATGGAGCAGCATTCGGAGGCAGCCCCCGATGTCAACGCTGGCTGTTACTGCAGGCTGGGCTCTGCAGTAACGGCATCCGCTAAATGTAAGGGCACTGCTCAGTGTGGCCCTAGCCTTAGGCTGTTTTCACATCAGTGATTTTTTAATTTCATGGCAGATCCGGCAGTCTTGACAGATCTGCTGCATCTGCAGCCTGGCCGGGACACTTGCTGCAAGCCTGCGGTAACCCCATTCATTCCCTATGGGACTTGCGGTCATGTGCAGCAAGTGCGGTTTTGCACTTGCGGCAAGTCAAAAAAATGCTGCCAGCTAGAACTCATTAAAAGCTCATCTTGGGCACACAGTCTAACAATAACCCAATATTTCACATATGTATGTAAAAACAGACTACATGGTGAGGGATTGGATTTTATTCATCTGTAGAAATAGGACTAAATTAAAAACTGGAATTCAGTGATTAAGGGTAAAGTCACATTGGTGTGTGACTCGCACAGGTGCAATGAGAGATAATCTCGCATAGTATTCATGTTAAACAATCAGGCAGCTCAGACCTTCAAGATTTTCCTCAGCCCTATATAGGCTGAGGAAAACTATGCAGGATGCTAAGATTGTCTATGAGTTTCTTATCACTCACATTCATACAAGTCTATAGGTGTGAGTGAAACATCAGACTGCACTGATGTTATCCACGTGCAGCGCGGTGAGGTGAGGAGATGGAGGAGATGGGAGGATTAATCACTCCCTCTCCTCTGCAGCTGTGATCCGATTGCAGGATCAGATCACAGTATAGTGACACTCGGCTCAAGTGAGGGTCATTAGCATACCACGTCCGATGCCCTTTCATCAGATGAATACATTAATGTGACTTTAACCTAAAAGTGTGTCCATAGAGAGATCCATAATATAGCTTGTGTTTGTGAATAAAGGATCCTTATGTTGTCACTATTTTGAATGTGCTGTCTCCTTTTTTGGATTTTCGTATCTTTTATGGGAATATACATATAAATAAATATACCATATATACTCGTGTATAAGCCGACCTGTGTATAAGCCAACCCCCCTACTTTTGCCCCAAAAATCTGGAAAAACCTATTGACTCGTGTATAAGCCAAGGGTGGACCCCAGCACAGTTATACAGCCCCCAGCAGTGTGGTATACAGGCCCCCCCCAGTGGTATACAGGCCTCTCCAGTGGTAGTATACAGCAGCCCCAGTGGTAGTATACAGCAGCCCCAGTGGTAGTATATAGCAGCCCCAGCAGCCCCAGTGGTAGTATATAGCAGCCCTAGTGGTAGTATATAGAAGCCCCAGCAGCCCCAGTGGTAGTATATAGCAGCCCCAGTGGTAGTATATAGAAGCCCCAGCAGCCCCAGTGGTAGTATATAGCAGCCCCAGTGGTAGTATATAGAAGCCGCAGCAGCCCCAGTGGTAGTATATAGAAGCCCCAGCAGCCCCAGTGGTAGTATATAGAAGCCCCAGCAGCCCCAGTGGTAGTATATAGCAGCCCCAGTGGTAGTATATAGAAGCCCCAGCAGCCCCAGTAATCCAGGGCCCCCCAGCCTTGCTCCGGTAACCTGTAAAGGAAAATATACTTATCACTGTCCCGCTGCCGTCCCCGCTCGCCGCTGCCGTCCGCGATCCTCCATCTTCATGCGTCTTCTTCCGGTTTCCTGTGTTCGTCGCCGGCAATGACGTCATTGCCGGCGACGAACACAGGAAGCCGGAAGAAGACGCATGAAGATGGAGGATCGCGGACGGCAGCGGCGAGCGGGGACGGCAGCGGGACAGTGATAAGTATATTTTCCTTTACAGGTTACCGGAGCAAGGCTGGGGGGGCCCTGGATTACTAAGGCTGCTGTATACTACCGCTGGGGCTGCTATATACACTGGGGTCGTATTGACTCGCGTATAAGCCGAGGGGCCTACTTTTCAGCCCAATTTTTGGGCTGAAAAACTCGGCTTATACGCGAGTATATACGGTATATATATATACAGGGTGGGTCATTTATATGGATGCACATAAATAAAATGGATATGGTTGGTGATATGAACTTCCTGTTTGTGGCACATTAGTATACAGGAGGGAGAAAACTTTTCAGATGGGTGGTGACCATGGCGGCCATTTTGAAGTTAGCCATTTTGGATCCAACTTTATTTTTTTTCAGTGAGAAGAGGGTCATGTGACACATCAAACCTATTGAGAATGTTATAAGAAAAACAATGGTGTGCTTCGTTTTAAGGTAAATTTATTCTTTCATGAGTTATTTACAAGTTTATGACCACTTATAAAATATGTTCAAAGTGCTGCCAATTGTGTTGGATTGTCAATGTAACCCTCTTCTCCCACTCCTGACACACTGATAGCAACACCGCAGAAGAAATGCTAGCACAGGCTTCCAGTATCCGTTGTTCAGATGCTGCACATCTCGTATCTTCACATTGTAGACAATTGCCTTCAGATGAGTGATGAAGAAAACTTTTTTGTGAATGGTGAAGTTAACAAACAAAACCACCGCTATTGGTCTGACACTAGATCCTCCAAGACTGCTGGAGCACAAACATTGATGGTATGGTGTGGTTTATGGGGTACAAAGATAGTGGGGCTATTCTTCATCAATGGAAACCTCAATGCCACTGGATATCTGAAACATGTAGCAATTTCAGATATCCAGTGGCATTGAAGTTTCCTTCCTACTATATAATTGCCTTATCGTGTCTTTCTTTCTGTAACAAAAATCCCGCGCCGCTGATTGGTCGCAGAGCAGCCAATCAGTGACGCAGGATTTCCGTTATAGAGAGACAGCGCTTCACTTCAAAAATCGGCCGGGAAAGTGGGCGGTGAAGTTGGCTTTCCCACCAGCAATTTGAAGTGGCCGTCCTTTCAGCCCCCCTTTGTCACCCCACTGTGAATTCTCAGCCCCTCCCCCTGTTGTTACTCACTCCCCGTACTGCGGTGTCACATCTTCCATGATATCCTGTATCTCTCCCTCTGTGCGATTGAGCATATCAGGCCATCACTGCATGACACTCCTCCCACAATGGAAGCTTCCGCTCATCAATATGCATAAGTCACGTCAGTGGGTATCCCATGGCTTATGCATATTGATAAGTGGGCGCTTCCACTGTGGGAGGACTCATGCAGTGATGGCCTGACATTCTCAATCACACAGTGGGAGAGACGCAGGATATTATGGAAGATGTGACACCGCCACAGCTGAGGAGGTCAGGTGGTATTGTAGTGTTTGTTATAGGAGTGCAGCTCAATCTACAGCAGCACTGATATCACAATGCACAAACAACACAGCATGAGCTCTGCTACAGCTAAATATATACATGGTAACTGTTGGAAGGCTGGGAGCAGTATATACTGTAAGTGTAGATGTAGCACAGTTGAGTACATAGCAGAGCTGAAACGGTTTGTGTATCGTTCATAGTTTGTTATTGTAGTGCAGGTCAATCTATTGCAGTACATACAGACATCTCTAAGCACAAAAAATACAGCACCAGCTCTTCTACATCCTACTATATAATTGTCTAATCATGTCTTTCTGTCTGTAGCGGAAATCTGCGGTGACAGGAGCAGAGACGGAGAAGAAGGGACAGGAGAAGCATTGACAGGAGGAGTGGTGACAGGAGGAGCGGTGACAGGAGGAGCGATGGACGAGTGGTGACAGGAGGAGAGATGGAGGAGCGGTGACAGGAGGAGCGGTGACAGGAGGAGTGGGGACAGGAGGAGCAGGGACAGGAGGAGAGACGGAGGAGCGAGGGCAGAAGGAGCGGTGACAGGAGGAGAAATGGAGGAGTGGGGACAGGAGGAGCGGTGACAGCAGGAGAGACGGAGGAGCGGGGAGAGGAGGAGCGGTGACAGGAGGAGAGATGGAGGAGTGGGGTCAGGAGGAGCGGTGTAGTTCACTCATGTTGACTGAACAAGTTCTGTCAGTTGCAGTATGTAAACTACATACATATTCTAGAATACCCGATGCGTTTGAATCGGGTCATCATCTAGTGTGTATATATATATGTCCAAAACCAGTTATTTACATACACTATATAAATAGACCCACAGGCATGTTTTCCTCGCTGTCTGACATAGATTCAGAATAAACCTTGCCCGTTTTAGATCAATAATCTAATATATAATTACCTTAAGGCACTTCCGTCATATTCGGCGCTGTTTCCGTCGTCGTGTCCGTGGCTGCCTCATTCGCAATGCCTTTGCGAGTCCTTGCACAGTCTCTCTCTCTATCCTCCCCCCCCCCCCCCCCCACGGCTTGCAGGACCTGAGATGATGTCACTGGTATGGGCGGGGCTATATCACATGACTGTGACATCATCACAGGCACTTTAATTGCTGCAGTGTCAGCACAGGAACATCATGCCGCTGTCTCACATCAGACGTGTCCTCATCAGTGATTCTCTGCCTCTGACATCCTGCCATCACAAGGGAACATAGAGGTGACAGAGGACCCCGGACTGAGCCCCCAAGAGCTGATCTCCAGGATACAGGTGAGGGGAGGCTGCACAGGAGCAATGCTCTGCAAGGGGAGGCTGCACAGGAGCAATGCTCTGCACAGAGGAGGCTGCACAGGAGCAATGCTCTGCGCAGAGAACAGGCTGCACAGGAGCAATGCTCTGCATGAGAGGAGGCTGCACTGGAGCAATGCTCTGCATGAGAGGAGGCTGCACAGGAGCATTGCTCTGCATGAGAGGAGGCTGCACAGGAGCAATGCTCTGCATGAGAGGAGGCTGCACAGGAGCAATGCTCTGCAGAGGGGAGGCTGCACAGGAGCAATGCTCTGCACAGAGGAGGCTGCACAGGAGCAATGCTCTGCACAGACGAGGCTGCACAGGAGCAATGCTCTGCACAGAGGAGGCTGCACAAGAGCAATGCTCTGCAGAGAAGAGGCTGCACAGGAGCAATGCTCTGCAGAGAAGAGGCTGCACAGGAGCAATGCTCTGCAGAGAGGAGGCTGCACAGGAGCAATGCTCTGCAGAGAGGAGGCTGCACAGGAGCAATGCTCTGCAGAGAGGAGGCTGCACAGGAGCAATGCTCTGCAGAGAGGAGGAGGCTGCACAAGAGCCATGCTCTGCAGAGAAGAGGAGGCTGCACAAGAGCCATGCTCTGCAGAGAGGAGGAGGCTGCACAGGAGCAATGCTCTGCAGAGAGGAGGAGGCTGCACAGGAGCAATGCTCTGCAGAGAGGAGGAGGCTGCACAGGAGCAATGCTCTGCAGAGAGGAGGAGGCTGCACAGGAGCAATGCTCTGCAGAGAGGAGGAGGCTGCACAGGAGCAATGCTCTGCAGAGAGGAGGAGGCTGCACAGGAGCAATGCTCTGCAGAGAGGAGGCTGCACAGGAGCATTGCTCTGCAGAGAGGAGGCTGCACAGGAGCAATGCTCTGCAGAGAGGAGGAGGCTGCACAGGAGCAATGCTCTACAGTCATGAGGCTGCACAGGAGCAATGCTCTGCATGAGTGGAGCCAAGATGCTGGGGACGGCGGAGTGAAGATGCCGTGGCGGGGAAGACGATAACCCGCTGGTAAGTATGACAGGCAGAGTGCCTCTGTCCTCTGCTGACCACTCTGCCCACCGCACTGCGCTAACCACTCTGCCCGCCGCACTGCGCTGACCACTCTGCCCACCGCACTCACTGCTAACCACTGAGCCACCATACTCCTGCTAACCACTGAGCCACCGTACACTGCTAAACACTGAGCCGCCGTACTTTGCTAACCACTGAGCCACCGCACAGTGCTAACCACTGAGCCACCGCGCACTACTAACCACTGAGCCACCGCGCAGTGCTAACCACTGAGCCACCGCGCAGTGCTAACCACTGAGCCACCGCGCAGTGCTAACCACTGAGCCACCGCGCAGTGCTAACCACTGAGCCACCGCGCAGTGCTAACCACTGAGCCACCGCACAGTGCTAACCACTGAGCCATCGCGCAGTGCTAACCACTGAGCCATCGTATACTCTGCTAACCACTGACCCACCATACTCCCTGCTAACTACTAACCCACAATATACAGCGCTAACCACTGAGCCACCGTACACTGCTAAACACTGAGCGACCATACTTTGCTAACCACTAAGCCACCGCGCAGTGCTAACCACTGAGCCACCGCGCAGTCCTAACCACTGAGCTACCGCGCAGTGCTAACCACTGAGCCACCGTATACTCTGCTACCCACTGAGCCACCTGTATACACACAATTAATTTCACCGCACTCCCCTAAATATTAGTAAATAAACTATATATGGATTCTAGACTACCCGATTCTTTAGAATCGGGCTCACAGCTAGTTATTTATATTTGCCAAATGACAGAATAATGAGAGAGAGAGAATGTTTTGAGGCATTTTTATTACTTTCTGCAAAGTCACAAGTTTACATCCACTAAGTTTACTATGCTTTTAAACAAATTGGGACAACCCATATGATGCTGTCATGTGTTTGGAAGCTTCTGACTTATTGGCAATATCTGACTTAATTAGAGACACACCTGTAGATGTATTTTAATGCACACCTGAAACTCACTGCTTCTTTGTGTAGCATCATTGGAAAGTCTAGAGAAATCAGAAATCAGCATCAGAAAGAGAGTTGTGAACTTGCACTAGACTGGTTCATCCTTGGGTGCAATTTACAGGTGCCTCGCTCATCTGTTCAAACAATTATATGCAAGTACAAACAAGATGGGACTGTCCAGCCATCATACTGCTCAGGACGGAGATGGGTTCTGGGTCCCAAAGATGAATATGCTTTGGTTCGACATGTGCATATCAACCCAAGAACTAAAGCAAAAGACCTTAAAGTGAACCTGACCTCACAAAGTGACCCCCCCGCATCTTTAGACATGTCCCTGCACCCCCTATTATCATTTCTAGCCATCCCTTTTGCAGAAAAAATCGATTTTGTAAAGTAGAGAAACGTTTATATTCACCTCGTCCTGTGTGAGTTCTCTGTTTCTGAAGAAGCCGCAATAGGCAGGCCTGTCTGCTGCTCCCTTGTAATTATGCACGCCCCTCTCAGCTTGCTAAGAGCCTGGCCGCGTCATGAAAGGGGGCGGAGCTCCAGTATGACACGATTTAACCCCGCCCCTTTCATGACGGGGCCAGGCTCTTAGGAAGCTGCATAATTACAAGGGAGCAGCAGACAGGCCCGCCTATTGCGGCTTCTTCAGAAACAGAGAACTCACACAGGACGAGGTGAATATAAACTTTTCTCTACTTTACAAAATCGATTTTTTCTGCAAAAGGGATGGCTAGAAATGATAGGAGGGGGTGCAGGGACAGGTGTAAAGATGCGGGGGGGTTAGTTTGTGAGGTCAGGTTCACTTTAAGAAGATGATGGTGGTATTTAGTATTATTATTCACAGTGAAAGGAGTACTGTATCAATATGAGCTGAAAGTCCGCTCTGCTAGAGAGAAGACATTACTCCAAAAGAAACATATAATAGCCAAATTAATTTTTGCAAATACACGTAGGCACAAAGACTTAAATATTTGGACTCATGTCCTGTGGTCTGATGAAACTAAAATTGAACCCTTTGGCCATAATGACCATCGTTGCGTTTAGAGTAAAGAAGGAGAAGGTTGTATGACGAAGAACACCAACGCAACTGTGAAACATCAGGGTGGCAGCATCATGTTGTGGAGTTGCTTTGCTGAAGAAGGGAGTGGTGAGCTTCACAAAATAAAAGGTATCATGAGGAAAGAAGATCATGTAGCAATACTGAAGTAACATCTCAAGACATAAGCCGGGAAGATAAAGCTTGGGCGGAAATGGGTCTTTCAAATGGACAATGATCCAAAGTATTCTGCCAAACTGGTTACAAAGTGGCTTAAAGATAAAAAATTTCATGTTTTGGAACAGCAATCACACAAGAGACCTGATCTCAATCCTATTGAAAATGTATGGGCAAAGCTGATAAGACAGGTGTGAGCAAGGCAACCTACAAACATGGCTCAGTTACCCCAGTTCTGTCAGGAGGAATAGGACCAAATTACTACCAACTATTGTGAGAACTTGTGGAAGAATATCCAAAATGTTTGACCCAAGTCATACAGTTTGATGGTGGGGTTACACGTCCCGATATCGCGGCGATATCGGAGGCAACGACGCGGGAGCGCGCATTTAGTGCACGTTTCTCCCTGCATCGCATCGCCAGTTTACACGCCGCGATATCGGGATGCAACGTCCCTCCGATGTCTACGCCCACCAACCCAGGAACGACCAGTTAACATGGGAGTGAATGGGTGACATGAGCGTAAACATCGGAGTTGGGCTGTCACACGCAGCGATGCTGGTGCAACGGCCTTGCGATATCGGCGAGTTGAATAGCTTTGCTATTCAACTCCGATATCGTTTTGGCATCGTTCCAGCATCGCGTTGGATGCTAAAACAATACAACGCGCACCCGATATCGGCTCCAACTCGCGACCCACGTGACTTTTTGTCGGAGTTGGGTCGGAGTTGGACGCCGATATCGCGGCGTGTAAACCCACCATAAGGGCAATGGTACTAAATACTAATGAAATGAACGTAAAATTGTGACTTTGTAGAAAGTAATGAAAATGCCTTAAAACATTCTCTCTCATTATTCTGGCATCTGGATAATATTAATAATAATGGTAATTGTAATTGACTTAAAACAAGAAAGGTTTATTCCAATTTCATGTCAGATAGTGACTAAAACATATATGTGTCTTTTTATATAATGTATGTAAACTTCTGATTTCAACTGTATATATGTATTGCATAATCATATGCCTGTCTTTTTTATAAATCATTACAAATAAAGTGTTTAATGTAAAATATATTGCGGTTCATAATGTCGAATGCAAGTGATGTATATAATTAGACTAAGGACGGAGTAGTAATGGTGGACATTAGGACCCAGCGCTTTCATGAATAGCACAGCTGAGCTCAACATGCTTTGTGAACTGATCTTGCACATATACTGTATAGTGTATTACGGTGAGCTCGCAGCTTTATGCCTGGCACCAGGGCTAGGATGATGCTGACTGCTTTTATCTTTCACGTTCAGATTTCTTCGCCTCATTCTCTCCTTCATGCCTTATTGCTGAAGCTGCTGGTGCATTGTTAATCTGACCTTGTGTTGGGAATGGATGTTCCTTTTTCTGTCATTTTTTGATGAGGACGGGAATAGCTCCCATAGTATTATACGTGTGTACATGACACGGGTTGGATGGTGTTATGTTCCTATGCTTTTGTTCCTCTGTGTTGATACACCAGCCGCCATCATGTGATAGATGTGATGCAGAATGAAGGGAATAGTAATTGTGTTGTGTTCTCAGACATCAGCCCCAACAGGCGAGAGCCGCTCGTATGTTTGAAGGTAACACACAAATCCATTATCTACGTGGGTGCGTCTTCAATAACCAATCACAGGTCCGCAGGCTCCAATCAGATTGGGTTTTACATCGCAGGCTGTAGTAAAGGTGGCAATGTCCCGCATAGCAGCATTGGTGGTGCCAGACTGCTGTCATTCAGGTGACGCACACTGGAGCCCTGATTCCTGATCTATAGCAGAGCACATCCCATTCATACTATGATGCTATCTGCTGATGAACAATAGAAGACAGCTCCAGCACGGATATATTCCTGCTCAGCTGTGGATAGATCCTGCCTTCAGCCTTCTTAGTCCTTCCCTGGTTCAGCCCCACATCGCTTGGCAGCTCCTATCTGGACACTATAGTTCTGGATTCAGCACTACTGCAGTGGGCAGCTCTTATCTGGATTCAGCACCACAACAGTGGTCAGCTTATATATAGGAAACACAGTGTAGATCAGCACTACAGGCGTGGACAGCTCTCATTATAGTCATATATTGGTGCCATCCAGATTCAGCACTACCCTAGTGGACAGCTCTGGTGACTCTGGGTAGAACAGTTTCAGCACTTCTGCCTAGGACAGCTCCAGCATCTTCACCTCTACCTTGAAGAACTTGTCTTTCTAACTCCCCTTCTCTGATATAATCAATTATAAATCAATGCACTGGTTATTGGCACAAGAATAAAAGTCAGCCGCCGAATCCACGTATCCAGCAGGATTGGACAGAACATTGAAATGGCTCTTAAGCTCGTCCTTTCCTTCTGTGCCCTTATCGGAATGATATGTTTTGTTCATGGATTTCCTAAACCAGAAAGTAAACAAGGTAAATCTTCTCTTAAATATGCTATTATAACCATTATATAACATGACTTACATAGTGTGTATGGATCAGGTGTTCAGTCGTAATTATACACCAGATCCTGTGTGCTAGAGATGTGTATTGCCCTCCAGAAAGATACATATGGGGAGAATGCAGCTGACATGTTCTCTGTAATCCAACGATTAAAGTAATCCAACTAAATCCATGTTCACGAATCAACTCTTAAAGGAATAAAGCGCCTTTTTTGTAGGGCGCATTCTTCTCTTGTAGAGTTGTGTGTGTTTTTATGGTTATTTTTATGTAGTTTATGCATATTTCATTTACATACAATGAGCTAATTGTGATATTTCTGTCTATTTATCCCTTCTAGACAAAGCTCTACATAACAGAGAATTAAGTGTAGAGAGACCACTGGAAGAACAGGCAAGTGTCCAGACATTATGTGATTTACTTATAGGAAACATTTCCAGGATGTGCAGTGTTGAGCTTGGTGGTTCGCAGATAATTATTTAATAAAAATATCATATAATATATAAAATAAATATTAGCCAAAGTATCGTAAATATCATACTACATAGATTGAATCTAAAACAGGAGGACTAATATGTCATAAGGCAGATGCCCGGACTAGACTTCTACAGCTCCGAGACCGTTTGATAGGGAAGGGTCTCTCCATCGGATTATACTTTGATTAGAATAGGATCAGTTTATCTTAGAAGTGGAGGGAAAAAATAAAGTTTCTCATATTATGCCAGTCCGTGAAAATCTGACCGTACTTGGATGTCATCGGAGTCCAATGTGTTAAACAGACTCACAGGCTCAACAATCCCAATTTCATCCATTCAGTCATGTCCGACTATTGGATATTATGTGAACCATTTTCCTCCAAGTCTCTCTGTTTGCCACAGTATATTTTAGTTGTCTGATGTTCATTCCCATGATGGTGATCAGCCAACGGTTCTTAGGTCTTCCGCGACCTCTACTGCCACTGATCATAACAAGCACCATGTCCTTGTCGAGGGAATTTGCACTCAACACATGGCCGAAATAAGACAGTTTCTGTTTAATAACTTTTCCTACTAGAGTCGTCTGTGGATTGACGTATTCCAGATCAGCCTTATTTGTGATCTTGAGATAAAACTGGAATGGTATCCACGGTCTGCGCTGCTGCTCTTTATCCAAGGATTTCACAAGAGGTTATTACCATCAAAAGTCCTTTATTTCATCACACCAATGCGTTTCAGTGCTGTCCCAGCACCTTCCTTGATGCCCTGAGGAAGGTGCTGGGACAGCACTGAAACGCGTTGGTGTGATGAAATAAAGGACTTTTGATGGTAATAACCTCTTGTGAAATCCTTGGATAAAGAGCAGCAGCACGGACCGTAGATACCATTCCATTTTTATCTCCTGATTTCCTGCGGTTTTGTGGCGTTGGTGGAGGTTCTGCAGCAGCTGCCTTATGCTTTTAAACTGGTTGTGGGTCTCACAACCGTAAAAGGTGAGTGGATATTCTTATAATCCACACAAAAACTACAGTGTCTGTTTGATAGGGCACAATCTGCGCCTCTTGTATCTCCTCTTTTTTCTAGTTATTTGTGATCTTGGCTGTCCACAGGATTCGTAGACGCCTCCTTCAGCACCACATAGACTCAACACTGGGATCAACATCAGACATGTCACCGATTTTTTTTTTTATTGGACCACTCAGAAAAAATCGGACATAGAACAACATGGATGAGATCTATCCGTGAAAACCACAGACAGCACTCATCTGATGTAATCGGCCATGTGCACGAGCTCTTACCGGCAGTGTTCCTGCAGACACTAGCACTTACAAGCAGATAGACTTAGTGGGATTTCTGATCATAATTTGGCAGTATGTCATCTCCATGTAGCTGTATTCTGGAAGACAAACAGGAACTCTGGAAATTACTAATGTTTTTCTGTTCGTCATTGTTTCTCCTTAGATTGCTGAAGCAGATACAGTAAGCAGAGGAACAACTAAAGGTAAAATCTGTCCCCCACGGCCATGGAGTGCTACTATCAGCAACAAACAATGGTAATAGCTGCAGTTTTCCTGTTTTTCCATCCTGCAGATGAAGTAAAAAATGATTCCCTTGTGGATGACTTAAGCTTCTTGATGTCAGTGGCGGAGAAAGAAAAGAATGTCAAAAGAAGTGGTTGGACGAAGAGCACAATGAGTGACCACAAGACCTCCGTGGATGACGCAGACTCAACCAAAAGCATCAAGCCGGTGGAATACTTTGATTCTACTAAAAGTGGATTGGACGATAAATCTGAAGGTATTTGATATTCATCATAGCCATATCACAATATTATTAGTGATAACATACTCGGTGAAACTTTAGATATTGCTGTTTATATTTGAATTTGGTTTAATCACTTATTGCATGAATTAAAATCTACACATGCATACGAATTAAATGATGCGGATACACAACGGTAGATTTTAAGGGGTTAAAAAAAGAAAACTACACAACTGGCTGCAGCTCACATCACACATACAGCAAATACATCTCATGACAGAGCATCACAATATCATGCATTGTCTTATTAATAAAAGATGGTAGGTAATCCATTCACTTCATTAGAGGAATTATGTACAAGAGAAAGCCAGCGAACATGATCTTCTCATAGGGCATAGATGGGATGGTCACATTAGTGCAGTCGGTGGTTCAGGATGGTATTGATTTTAAGAATAAAATGGCTGCAGCTAATGATTAATCCCCTTTGACTCTCCTCTGATATTTCAGTTCCTGGAAATCTCAGATCATCATTCCTTAGAATGGCCATGTGTTTACAATAGTAGAGAAAAGAAGTCTCAGGGATTCATTGCACCAAACAATTGGAAATGAGTCAAGATTTAAGAATATTTTTATTATGTGGTACTAATACAAAATAAACTACATATCAAACAACAAAAGGAAAACCTCACTGCCCAGAGCCGAAATGCAGTGGATGTACCCACATCACAGATGATCACTACGGGCGGATTTCCCCCTAAAGATTCATTTCTAATTACCGTACTAAATGCAACTAAGGCTACTTTCACATACCGATTTTGTAAAATCCGATGCTGTCCGATATAAATCGGACAGCATCGGATTCTTCTAATGCCTGGAATCGGGTGCCAAATAGGCATCCGATTCCGACAGAAAATAGGATGCCCGCCCTCCTGTCAGATCGCTCCCTGAGAGCTGTCAGTCTCTCCCCCGGTCCTCTTCTTTATCCCCTGTGTCTCCCCTCTTGGCCCCCTGTCCTCTCCTCTTATCGCCCGGTCCTCCCCTCTTGGCCCCCGGTCCTGTGTCTCCCCTCTTGGCCCCCGGTCCTGTGTCTCCCCTCTTGGTCCCCGGTCCTGTGTCTCCCCTCTTGGCCCCCGGTCCTGTGTCTCCCCTCTTGGCCCCCGGTCCTGTGTCTCCCCTCTTGGCCCCCGGTCCTGTGTCTCCCCTCTTGGCCCCCGGTCCTGTGTCTCCCCTCTTGGCCCCCGGTCCTCCCCTCTTGGCCCCCGGTCCTCTCATCCCCTGTGTCTCCCCTCTTGGCCCCCGGTCCTCCCCTCTTGGCCCCCGGTCCTCCTATGTGTCCTCCCCCAGTCCTTCAATGTGCTGCCCCCATGTGTCCTCCGATCCCCCCATGTGTCCCCCTCCTCTCCTTTCTCACCTGTCCACGACTCCTGCACGGTCCCGCGCGTCTCCGGTATCTTGCTGTTCTGTCTTCTGTGCTGCCAGGACCTCTCGTGATGTCACAATCACATGACTGCCGGCTATTGGTTCCTGGCAGTCATGTGATTATGACATCACGGCAGGTCTTATCAGCACAGACGGCAAGATACCTGGAGATAACGGAGACGTCGGGGGCCTCGTGGACAGGTGAGCATAGTTTTTTTTTTTTTTTAATTAACCCATTCATTCACTTTTGGAGCGATTTTAGTGTACTGAGCATGCTCAGTACACTAAAATCGGTCCGGGGAGACATCAGATGTTTCCTCGGACCCTGCTCCATAGGGCCCCATGTTAAATTGATCGGGTCGGATCGGATGTGCACTAAATGCCATCCGATCTGGTCCGATCCGAATCTGTCAGATTTTATTTTCGGTGCAAAAATCGGAGCAAGCTCCGATTTTTGCACCGATAAAAAAATCGGACAGATTCGGATCGGACCAAATCGGATGGCATTTAGTGCACATCCGATTCAGTCCGATGCCCATAGGGCTGCATGGGGTCCGAAAATCGGTCCGATGCTGTCTGATTTTTATCGGACAGCATCGGAAATGCTAAAATCGTTATGTGAAAGCAGCCTAAACCAGGTGTAGATGTTATAACACCCAAATATTAGTACATTTATTATAAATGTAATGTATCCATCAGTAGAATATATCAATAACTGCATCAATCTACACAATAGCACTACCAGAAATCACATAATGGGTTATGGAGAAGCTATACCTCTTTCTCTTTCTCTCTCTTTCACTCTCTTTCTTTTTTTCTCTCTCTTTCCCCTCTCTCTCTTATTACCATATATATCTCTTTCTTTCTTGCTCTCACTTTCTCACTGTCTTTCTTTCTGCCTTCTCTCTCATCTTCTTTCTTTCTTTCTTTCTTTCTTTCTTTCTTTCTTTCTTTCTTTCTTTCTTTCTTTCTTTCTTTCTTTCTTCTTCTTTCTTTCTCTTTCTCTTTCTTTTCTTTCTTTCCTCTCTCTCCATCTTTTATTTCTTTTCTTTTCTCTCTCTATTCTCCTTTTCTCTTTCCTTCTCCCTCTTTCCCCTCTCTTATTCTCTTTCTCTCTTTCACTCTCCTCCTCTTTCTTCCCCCTCTTTCTCTCTCTTTATTTTCTTTCTCTCTTTTCCCTCTCTCTATATATTTTTCTTCTCTCTTTCTTCCTCTCTCTCCCTTCTCTTCTTTCTCTCTCTTTCCTTCTCTTTTATATACTCTTTCTTGCTCTCACCTTTGTTTCTCATCTTCTATTATCTCTTTACCTATCTTGTTCTTTCTATCTTTTTTTTCTTTCTCTCTCATTTTCTCTCTCTTTCCTCTCTCTTTCTCTCTCTGTTTTTTTTTTAGGGCTCGGACACACTCTCCTAGTTACATCCAAGTTTGACGGACAAGACTCGGAACAGGCTGGAGCAGTGACCCTGAACGTTCTCTCCCTATCTGGACGGGGAATGACAGCTGCTTGTGTTTCTGTGCAGCATCACATTCTCCGTCCAGACAGGGAGAGGCCGTTCAGGGTCACTGCTCCAGCCTGTTCTGAGTCTCGTCTGTCAAACTCTGATGAGTATGTCCGAGCCCCTCCTTTCTCTCTTTTCTTTCTTTCTTTCTCTTTCTTTCTTTCTTTCTTTCTTTCTTTCTTTTCTTTCTTTCTTTCTTCTTTCTTTCTTTCTCTTTCTTTCTTTCTTTCTCTTTCTTTTTCTTTCTTTCTTTCTCCCTTTTGCCCTCTCTCTCCTTCTCTCTCTTTCTTTCTCTCCTTTGCCCCCTCGCTCTCTTTCTCTCTCTTTCTTTCTCCCCTTTGCCCCCTCGCTCTCTTTCTTTATTTAGAAGCTAAAACTAAGAAGCTGTAAAAAATGGTAAAGTGTAATTGTCTGTATAAAGGCTAAATAACTAAACACTATCTATAATACTTACAGAGGTCCTGGTTTCTCATTGCTTTTACACCTCTTTTTTTTTCTTTGTGTCTATTTTTGTTTCCACATATTTCTGTGTTGCATTTGTGCCTTTTTGAAGTTTACTTTGTGCATGTGTGCTATTGGGTATGACAGTATTTTGGAAATCTTTTTGAGCCATTTTATTAAACGTGTGACTTTTAGCGCCATAAAGTCACCAAAACAGTTCAAGGCAGAGAAAAAGGCCATTTTTTACTTTGTAAAATTACTAAAATCAGTGTGAAAGGCGTCCTATGTGTGCAGACATTATATGTGTGAATATTAGATGCCACCAGTCACCTCCCCATGGATTGGTAGGTTGAGAGTGATTTATCGTGTTGGTAGCATGAACCTATGTTTGCCTTTACTTCATGGGGTCTGACTGCGTCCTGCTAAGTGATTTTGGTGTTAGATTTTTGTGGCTGCACATGGTGAGTTGTTTTACTTTGGGCCAGATTCATGAATCGCATGCGCCATCTTGTAGAATTTGGTGCCAAAGATATCAACAAATACAAGACAAGAAAGAAAAGAAACTTAAAAAAATGGAAATGATAAATCAGAGCCAAAGTTTCATGGACAGGCACTTCTTAAATAGGGAGAATTTTAGATGTAAGGATTAAATAAGTTAATGAGACTTCTTTTATAATAAATCATAAGGAGATATTTTTCCTTTTATGACTTCTCGTAATAACCAATTTAATGGCGCATAGATTTTTCCTTATTTAGGTTACTATTTTATGAATGGAAATGAATGCCTGATTGAATCAATGGGAGCCTTTAAGTTTAAGCACTCGGCATTAATGAAGGAGCCATTAAGTGCAGTTCTCCAGAAATGACATAATTAGATGGATGAAAGTAGGTCAGAAATTATTTCTTCTTTTAGATGATCCTGATGGACTTCACCAATTAGATGGAACTCCGCTCACCGCAGAAGACATTGTTCAGAAGATTGCCATGAGAATATACGAGGAGAATGACAGAGGAGTATTTGACAAGATTGTTTCCAAGCTCCTAAACCTTGGTCTGGTAGGTGAAGAGCTTTCATTCCTACAGTTATCAGCTAACCAGGAAGGCTATGTGCCGATGCTGCGGATTTCCCGTGGATTTTACTGCAAATTTCTTGTCATGTTTTTGAGGCAGATATTTGACAAATACTCGGGACTTTCTTAGGGTTCACCTACAAGACAAAGTCATTTTAGTTTACTCACAGATGTTTGGCATGGGGGCAATTAACCCATCTTGGTCTTTGATCTTCGCCTTGTGCTTGGTGATGTAAGGATTGCATGCAGCAGCTCGGTCATAAAAACCCATTCCATGAAGCTACCTGTAGTAATGGGATTGAATGAAAAACCCAAAGTCAATGATTAAGGCCGGCTTCACACCATGATTTTCGGCTGTCAGGTTCTGTCCGGAGTTTTGCAAGAAGCACCGGACAGAACCTGACCGCCCTGGACAAAACAGAGCTGGAGGGGATCCTGTTTTCTGCAGGGATCCTCTCTGCGTATGGCTGCACTGTCCAAGTGCTGAAATTTCAGCTAGCAGCTCTCTTAGCTGCGCTGTCCAGGTGCTGAACGAGCGCGGCTTGAATTTCAAAGCCACCGCTCGTTCAGCACCCGGTGTCCGGGAACCAGTCCGATTTTTTTGACGGATCCAAGGCGATCTGGCCCCCATAGACTCCCATGTAAAGGGCGCCGGATCGCTCTGGATCTAGGAGGATCCGATTTGGTCCGATTTTTGTCCTGGACACAAAAAATGCTGCAAGCTCCGATAGACAGCAAAATGGATGGCAAATAGCTGCCATCCGGCCACATTCAGAGCCATAGGGATATAATAGGGGACAAATCGGATCTGGGGATGTCCGGTTCACACCGGACATCTCCGGATTCCAAAAATTGTGGTGTGAAGCCGGCCTACATAAGAGATGTCAGGGAATTTGACGTTAATAATGTATCACTTACAAATTGGACAAATCCTGCTTAAGTTATAGTCTACAGATATAACAAGAAAAAAAAAAAAACATTCAGAAGTGGCTTGAACACGTCTTAGAAAGCTCTGTAGACGATAAATTAAGAAATTAGACGCCAGCAGGCTTAATAAATCAATTCCACCAGCAAAAGAGAGGTGATGAAGCCAATGCTTATCCGAATACGCAGGACGTGAGCTGGATGACTAATACACGGGAAGGAAAACATCGGCTGCAGCTTTGTGGATGACGTCTGCCATCCTCAGTCAGATATTACCTGCAATTTTACCACTTCAATGTGTACAATATAACTGCTGTATATAATACACAACCTGCCCTGAAAGCTTGAGAGAAGCATTATACATTTCCCCTCAGTGTTTCTATACATTCACCCTGCAGTTTTATGCTTCTGTGAAAAGGGAAGCAGCCATGTTAATACAATTTCAATCGAGAAAAACGCTCCTCCAAAGGATTTATTCCACTTCTTACAGCAGGCTTTTTCTATGTAATCTGACAGCAGCATGATGTAGGGACAGACACCCTGATTCCAGTAATTTATCACTTATGTTTCTGGGTGCTACAGTTGTGATAGAATCAGTTTTCTCTGCTGCAGATCTAGCAGGGCTCAGCTGTGTATAATCCTCCTGCCATCACTCATTTAGCTGCTTTCTGTCAATACACAGGGTATACAGAAAGCTACCAATCAGTGATCGGGGTTGGACCAGAAGGCATGAAACACGCAGTCCGGCGTTGATAATCTTCTGCTGATAAATTTCTGATTGTATTGAAGCTGCAACACACAGCCCAATAATAATAATAATAATAATCTTTATTTATAATAACATAACATATTCCACAGCGTTTCCCAGCCTAGTATGTGACACATCCCTAGCATCAGGGTCTCTTTCATCATGTCACTGTCAGATTACATAGCAATAAATTGCCAACAGATTTCTTTTAAGAAGGACATCTATTCTTGGATTGCGATATGGTAATTTTTTT
This sequence comes from Allobates femoralis, assembly GCA_033576535.1. Taxonomy (NCBI): domain Eukaryota; kingdom Metazoa; phylum Chordata; class Amphibia; order Anura; family Aromobatidae; genus Allobates; species Allobates femoralis. Next base: position 178,611,697 of record JARQOC010000004.1, read on the forward strand.
GGATACTACAACTTTGAATATGTTTAATAAACTAATTACCCACAGAATCTAAAATGAGATTCATCTTTCTGTACTATATAAGTTCTGTGTACATTGAATGCTTCCATAACTTCCCTCCTGGTGGTGTCATTTACTTTGCTTTTATCCAATGATAATAGAATAATATGTTTGCTTCAATTGATCTTCTTCTAAAATGTCAAAGAATATGAAGAGCCTGCAGCGATTCAGACAGTTTTGTATGTGAGGATAGGGGCATATCTACATTTGGAAGTACAAATGATTGCAATGAGCATTATGGTTTCATTATGATTGATGGTGTCCACTATTTAAAGGGAACCTGACCTCGAAAAATGTGCCCCCAGCCTCTATATACCTGTCCCTGCACCATTCTAATAGCTTTCTAGCCATCCCTTTGTGTTTTTAAATCGATATATTAAAGTTTAGAAAAGTTGTTTTTATACCTTATGATGTGCAGCTTATCATTATTTGAGAATCCGCAAAAGGCGTTCATTTCTTGTCCTCCCCTCCACCTACTTGTTATTTATTCACGCCCCTATGGGCGTACTACAGAGCAGGGAGACTGTGCGTGTCATGTAAGGGACGATAAAGCCGCTATGATGCAAATCGCGTCATATCCGGCTTTACCACGTCAGTACACCCATTAGGTATACAGTGAACACACCTTGCGCATGTGCACTCGGCATCGTGAGGTCGGCAGTATACCCTAATGGGTTTACTGACGTGGTAAAGCCGGATATGACGCGATTTGCGTCATACCGGCTTTACCGCCCCTTACATGACACGCACAGTCTCCCTGCTCTGTAGCACACCCATAGGGGCGTGAATAAATAACAAGCAGGCAGCGGGGAGGACAAGAAAGCAACGCCGTTTGCGGCTTCTCAAATAATGAGAAACTGCACATCATAAGGTATGAAAACAACTTTTCTAAACTTTACTATATCGATTTAAATACACAAAGGGATGGCTAGAAATCTGTTAGCATGGTGCAGGGACAGGTATATAGAGGCTGGGGGCACATTTTTTTAGGTCAGTTTCCCTTTAAGGGTCCATTGCCAGACAAGCATCTTTCTACTTGCTGTAGAAAACTAATCTAGATAGAAACTCAAAGCATAACCAGCTTTATCATATTTATCTTATAAATCAATTTTATGACAACAAAGGAGGAAGTAGCTAGGGCAGAAGGAAACGCTACAGGCAAAGGAGGGAACTATATGCAGGGGTGGAGCTAGAGGCAGAAGGAAGCGCTACAGGCAAAGATGGAAACTATATGCAGGGGAGGAGCTAGAGGAAGAAGGAAGTGCTACAGGCAAAGGGGGAACTATATGCTGGGGAGGAGCTAGAAGCAGAAGGTAGCGCTACAGGCAAAGGGGGGAACTATATGCAGGGGAGGAGCTAGAGGCAGAAGGAAGCACTACAGGCAAAGGGGGGAACTATATGCAGGGGAGGAGCTAGAGGCAGAGGGAAGAGCCATATGCATGGGGAGGGGCTACAGGAAAAGCTCTGCTCCCTCTTCTTTCTACATAGAATCACATCAGTAACACCTATTATTCCCCATCTCTGTAATTGTAAAGGCTTCACTGAATTCAGATTTTACCCCAGAATTGAGAATTTTGATAACTAATCAATTTTGGAGGAGACATAAATTTGTCTGATTAGATAATTACAGAATTACTTCTTATGAAATAAAATTCAAAATAACTGTTTCACTTTAAGCTGAAGAGGCTATCATACATGTATAACAAACCATATAATTCATAAATCAGTACCACATTTTCTGTTAAAGCCACATTGCATGGATTGGCTGTAGGATTATATCTTTAGAGATATGTCACATTAATCATCATTTGTAAAGTGCAGCTAATGTAAGCACTAGGTACCTGTAACTGTAGGGTAGACACCCTCCATTGTACACATATTGTACAGGTTACAAGCAGTCAAATTCCAAGTCCCAACCATGTAATGTAAAAGGAGACAGGTGACCTGTAACTACTTTCCCCTTAAAAGGCTAGTAAACTGTAAGATCATTTTTTATTGCAGTTTGAGATAAAATATTTGCAGGCACATATATATGGTCAGCAGCTTGGGATACTTTTCCAAGCCACTGACCATATATATTTTTTCACATTACATTCACAAACTTTAACAGATTTTATTGTGCATATATATAATATACCAACACTAAGTAGCAAGTAATTGTGAAGTGTAGAAGGAATGATACTGTTTCCTAAAAATTTTAAAAATATAAGTCTTAAAATTGTGACATGCATTTGTAATCGGCCTCCCACAGTCAATACTTTGTAGGACCACCTTACTGCTGCAAGACTTATGGGGTATGCCTGTACCAGCTTTGCATATCCAAAGGCTGAAATTTTTGCTCATTTTCCATTGCAAAATAGCTCAATGATATTAGATGGAGAGCGTCAATAAACAGCAATTTTCATGTTTTGTCCCAGATTCTCAATGGAATTTAAAGCAGGTCTTGATTGTGACTTCTGGACCATTCACACACTTGAAATTTCCTTGATCTAAACCATCTTTTGTAGCTCTGACAGTATGTTTAGGATCATTGACCTTCTCAAAGTTGAACGTACACCACAGTCATTTGCAGCCTCTAACAGGTTTTCCTCCAGGATTGCCCTGTATTTAGCTACATCCATCTTCCCATCATCTTTGACCATGCTAAAGAAAAGCCTCCCCACAGCATGATGATGTCACCACCATGCTTGACAGTGGGGATGGTGTTTTCAGAGGGCTGTGCAGTGTTAGTTTTCTGCCCAAAAAGTCTTATCTGACCAGAGAACATTCTTTTACATGCTAGCTGAGTCCACTACATGGATTTTTGCATACTGTAAATGGGACTTCTTATAGCATGCTCTCAAAATGTCTTTCTTCGTATGTATATATAATATACAAAACCAAAAATACAGCAGTGATTTGTATATGTAGAGATATATGACAACATTGAATTTGTAAAAATTAAACTACATTACTGCTAACTAGAGTATACTTATAAAATGAAGGGAATTAGCGCTCAAATTGGCCAGTTAGTGTATGCCCACCAGCTACAACAAGGCAAACTTTCTGTGACGGAATTTTAACTTATTCTATCAGATAAGCATCTTCTGGGTTAAAAGCCTACAAATTTAAGGTGGGATCCAATGATGGTTAAAATGCCTTGGATTGATGTGAGGTGTGCTCAGCCAACTATAGCGGCACTGACGACCATCAAATGCATACCACAAAGAAACAAAAAATTAGCCAGGACCTCCTGATAGAATGAAGAGCGTGTGAATGGGCGCAAGCTGCTGCGACGGTTTACACATATCTTAGTTCATACCTGTGCTCTGTTTCATTCTGTTAGGAAATATGGGTCAATATTGTGTTTCTTTGTGAGATATACCAATGTGTTCTTTATTACTATTACATTGTACTGGCAGAAATGGAGATTTTTATGGTTGTGCATGAAGAATACTAAAATGAATGGCCACTTTGGCTTCACCTGCAGTTGGCAACTCTTCTGTTTAAACTGATTGCCCAGTATGATGTAATGCACTAAGTATAGTTTAATGACCGCTCTCTTCTTTTCCAGATTACAGAAACCCAAGCATACACATTAGAAGATGAAGTGGCTATTGTCTTAAAGCAAATAATTGCTAATGAGGACAAAAATCGTGAAAAGGAGTCAGAAGGCCTTGATTATCCTGCAGTCAGAGCGGATATCGGAGGAGATCAGAAGCAGGAGGGAAGAATGGTAATTTGTTTTACATATCCCGAAAAAGCGAATGTGAAATACTGGAGTCTTTGGCCTGAAGAAATAATGACCTCACTGCTGTACTCAATAAGAGCTGTTTAGTGTAATGGTATGTGATAGTGGGCAGAAATTCAATTATATGAATGAAGCAGAATAGCCTGCAGATGTGTAGAATGAGAGCGGTGAGCAGACGTGGCACATGGAATAATCATCCAAAAAGGAAAACTATGGCTGTATGTAGTGTGCAGCCGGGGCTGTTACTGTAGGAAGGATGCAAGGATAATGTTTTCTACTTAAATTCAATGCTCTTAGTTATCAAATTAATTCCATACTATAATCCAAAACCTTGAACAGACCCTAAACTGGAGGTTATTCATAGGGGCTGGATATGATGGGAACAATATAGCCAGCTCTTCTCTAGATTGTGCCGTGCATTAAACTTACCAGACACAGCCTATGGCCATGTGCTTCTTATCTCAGTCTCTGTAATTATTATTATACTTTTGAAGTGCGCCCTGCGGCTCTCTGATGTTGGGAGGAGTACAGCTGGCTTCAGAGGCTCAATGATGTGAGTGAATAAGACTGTGCACATGCGCGAGATATGTAAAGCGCTGGTGATGTCGCTGACTCTGGTAAATCATGTTATCGCTCCCATAGGGTCCTGATCACATACTAAGTGGACCAGCTAATCTGGTGAAACCAACGTCCCATCGACTGGTCAAAGTATTCACCTGCATATCATAAACAGGTTATAGATATACTTTTTCTAAAGATCTGTTTATGTGTCCAATGTAATAAAGGGACTGTTAGATGGAATTTCGATATGTAGATATAATGGCTCTGGGGCACAGCAGAACTGTCAGGTTCCATTTAAAATATCGCAATACAGATTTTTTTTACATACTGACTATTGTAGTACAGAGCTTTCTGCTGTTGTGGCTTTCTAAATGGAAAAACACGTAGTTCTTGTGTAGCGTTTTTCATGTCATGAGACACGTTTTTGGTGCATGTATTTCTGCATTAAGTAATGAGTGCATGTACCCTAGGTGTTAGAGAAGCCAGATGGTATGAATAACAAACAGGTGCAAACTTTTTTTCTAATAGCACAAACAGATGCAAACTAACCTAAGAAGATCTAATGCTGTTTTTTGGCTGATAATTGAGTAAAGCCAATGCAGGGAACTCTGCTCGCGTGCTTCCAAGTCTGTTAATATTGATGTCAACATTGACTTGTTTTTATGGAATCAAATGTGGATAAATATGTTTGTTGTTCTGCTTAGTTGTAGCTCCATCTTCCATGTTTGTTGTTCTGCTTAGTTGTAGCTCCATCTGCCATGTTTGTTGTTCTGCTTAGTTGTAGCTCCATCTTCCATGTTTGTTGTTCTGCTTAGTTGTAGCTCCATCTTCCATGTTTGTTGTTCTGCTTAGTTGTAGCTCCATCTTCCATGTTTGTTGTTCTGCTTAGTTGTAGCTCCATCTTCCATGTTTGTTGTTCTGCTTAGTTGTAGCTCCATCTGCCATGTTTGTTGTTCTGCTTAGTTGTAGCTCCATCTGCCATGTTTGTTGTTCTGCTTAGTTGTAGCTCCATCTTCCATGTTTGTTGTTCTGCTTAGTTGTAGCTCTATCTTCCATGTTTGTTGTTCTGCTTAGTTGTAGCTCCATCTTCCATGTTTGTTCTGCTTAGTTGTAGTTCCATCTTCCATGTTTGTTGTTCTGCTTAGTTGTAGCTCCATCTTCCATGTTTGTTGTTCTGCGTAGTTGTAGCTCTATCTTCCATGTTTGTTGTTCTGCTTAGTTGTAGCTCCATCTTCCATGTTTGTTGTTCTGCGTAGTTGTAGCTCCATCTTCCATGTTTGTTGTTCTGCTTAGTTGTAGCTCCATCTTCCATGTTTGTTGTCCTGCTCCGTTATAGCTCCTGTCTTTCATGTATGTTTTTTTTGCTCCATTGTAGCTCCCATGTGCCATGTTTGTTGTTCTGCTTAGTTGTAGCTCCATCTGCCATGTTTGTTGTTCTGCTTAGTTGTAGCTCTATCTTCCATGTTTGCTGTCCTGCTCCGTTATAGCTCCTATCTTTCATGTATGTTTTTTTTGCTCCATTGTAGCTCCCATGTGCCATGTTTGTTGTTGTGATCTGTTGTATGTCCATCTGCCATATTTGTTGTTGTGCTCTGTTGTAGCACCTATCTGCCATGTTTGTTGTTTTTTATGGATATATTCTAGCAGACTTTTAAGCTTCTACTTGGGTCCCATGGAAATGATCTGTTAGGAATCTGCTCTGTTGTAGCTCCATCTTCCATGTTTGTTGTTCTGCTCCATTGTAGCTCCCATCTTACATGATTGTTGTTCTACTCCGTTGTAGCTGCCATTTTCCATGTTTGTTACAAATGCCATTATTATTGTCTGACATATTAATCAAACTTACACTACAATAGTCATGGGGTTAAATATTTATAAAATAGAAGACAAATCACTTTATATTAATGGATAATTCATGTACAGATGCCATATGCCATTCCAGGTGTTCTAATAGTCCTAAAGTGAGACTGGAAACTCCTCACCAGCTGGAGCCTGTGATGCTTCATTTGATTCTTATTCATGCATTAACTACTTAGAAATGCAATGTTGGCATATCTACTCAACCGGCCTGAGGTCAACACAAGGGGTTTCCATCAAGATTGTAGCAACTGCTCTACTTAACTTTCTCTACCAGCCCCAAAGAGAATGGATAGTCCATAGTTGTACAAGTTCAACCTTGGCTCCATTTAGCAAGGGCTTGGTAGAGTCTCATTGTTTGGACTGGTCCCAGCAGCAATCAATACATTGCCCCCAAACCAATGGATACAGAATAACTTATAAACTTGATACAAACTCTGTAATCATGATGACTTCAGGTGGCATACACCCGAAACACATAGCTCTATGAGATGTCTTTACCATGATCTGTATCTTCATGGATTTCCTGATAGCTGGATTTTAACTTTAGTTGTTCAGAATAAATACCATTTTAGCTTGTGGTTTTGTTTCATTCCCATCACGTTTCGGCCAGATGTTTCCTTGCTCTGGACTGTTGGTCTCTATACGAGGGTGGGCGCATATATATTTTTTGTTTTTCACAAACTCTCTAAACATGCTACCAAAAAGAATAACATTTATATGAAATAGATAATAGGTAGTGCGATAATACACTTAATACTTTCAATTGTTATTAGGAAAAGACCCAGCGCTAGCACTATTCCCACCCAGTATATGTGAGTAGACCACTATATCAAACAGTGATTATTTTTTGCTCCAAAATGTATTGTATCACAAGTATAAAAGTATATTTATTTGAGCAAAAGATAATCACTGTTTGAAATAGTGGTCTATTCACATATACTGGGTGGGAATAGTGCTAGCGCTGGGTCTTTGCCTAATAAAAATTAAACGCAACAAACTAGAAGGAGGTGTCATACACTTTACCCCCCCTAAAGGCCCAGTTACACCTGCAGACGCCGCCGGAGATGTCGGCGGCGACTGGCGGGTGCGCGCACGTTTTTGGCACCCCGCCAGCGTCGCCGCCCCACGTTTACACGGGGAGACATCTCCGGTGATGGGACGGCGAGCTGAGAGGTGGCATCTCAAAACCCCAGCGGCGATGCAGGACAATGGGAGCCTGTCAGGTCACCGGCGGCCGTTTATATGAGGCACTCCAGCGGCGATGCCGCCTGTTAGATCGCCGACGTGGTGCTGGAGGTGCCGCCCCATGTAAATAGGGGACGGCGACGCTGGCGGGGCACCAAAAACGTACCCGCTCCCGCCCGTCGCCGCCGACATCTCTAGCCCAGTCGCCAGGTGTGACGGTACCTTAAGGGTAGTGATAGCCTCCTCTATACCACCATCCCCCAGCTAGCTCCAGTGTTAATCATGAATATATTTCACATTTAATACATATTTTTCTGTGTTTACCAAATACATTGCACTATGTTATTTCAGAGGCCTCAAGATAAAGAATCATCTGATGGAAACAACATTGGAGACAATGACTGGACCCCAGCAGCTACGTTGGAGAGGAGGAATGATATGCCTGGGGAAGAAAATTTTGAAGATCTTCAGTATTTCCCAAATTTCTACAAACTTATAAAAAGTCTAAATTCAGGTAAAATTTCAAAAAAGTTTAATTTCTTATTATCATAAGGAGCAATAAATTGTTTTAAGTTTCATTTTTAAGAGCACTTTTTATCTACTTATTTCTTTTTTCATGTCCTAGAAAATGATGCCAAAGAGAAGGAAACATTGATAACTATTATGAAAACACTTATTGATTTTGTAAAAATGATGGTAAAATATGGGACCATTACACCAGATGAAGGAGTCAATTACTTAGGTAAGGATTACATGTTTCATTATTGTATTTCTTATTCAATTGACTATTATCCAGATAGAATAGACCACTGCAGCCCACTTGTCAGCTCTGCTATGTAAACTAGGACAGGTAAAGTTATCCATACAGCAGAGATTTTAAATGAAAAAGCCGATTCCTACCATATTCTGCTGACTATCTGCACCTTTTCCAGACATGAGCCATAGTGTCAGACTCTGACCGATGGTTGAAAATTTGCTGTGTTAGATTTCTTTGTTGTTGTCCTGTACTATAGTGGAAAAGTCATTAATGGTGAAAGACAGATCTCCACCTATCAATAGTTCCCCTTATGAGGCCATGTCTCACAGTATTTATGTCTGAATGTTTGGACCAAAATGACAATATTCACAAACCAACCATAAATAACAAGACCTTCAAAAAAAATTGATTTTTAAAATTCCTATTGCATGGCAGGCTTTAATGGCAGATGGCAAGTCAACTATATTGCTGATATCAGAAATACTGCAGGTAGCATTGGATTATGCATTTTCCTTGTCACTTCTCCAGTCTTTGCAGGAGAGTCTGTGCTCCTCCTCTTAGGGACTGGAAAAGTCTATGATATTTCTCCATTTCTCTCAATTGGCTCCCACTTTATACCTATATAAACATTAAAAAATATGTTGTATGAGCAGTAACACTCAGCCTTTTAAATACTAATGTTCACTTCTCATCTAAGTAGGTCAAAATGTTGCTAAAGTTAATTTTCTAATATAAATTGGACTATAAGATGAACTTCTTAGCATAAAAAAAGTCTTGCTTAAAAAGAGTGTGTCTTCGGCTGGAGTCACACTAGCATATGACTTGTGCGAGGATTGCTTCACACTGCCCGGACCGACCGTCGCTCTCTTAACCTGAAAGTAGAACCTTCACGTGTTTCTATGCAGCTGTCACGCTCAGGTCAGGAGAGCTGACGGCCAGTTGGGGCATTTTGATGTGATCCTCGTGCACATCATACAGTAGTGTGACTTCAGCCTCATAGCCATCATCCTGTGATTCGGGGTAATGTTCACACAATGTCCTTCCTGATCACAGATCATTAAGCAATGGCACAGCTCTTTCTCCTTCTGACCCATGCTGATCATTGTGATCTGTGTAGGTCAGGAGAGAAAGTAACCAGGACCCACATTGCTATAGCTGCCAGTCCTTATTAGCTAAAGGAGCTTTCATGTCATGTGATCAGTCCCATGCGTGAAAGGAACTTCAAAATGTGGAGCAGAGCTGTGTCTGTGTTGATATAGCAGAGCTATGGGTATTGATATAGCAGAGCTATGTGTGTTGATGTAGAAGAGCTATGTGTATTGATGTAGTAGAGCTAGGTGTGTTGATGTAGCAGAGCTAAGTATGTTGATGTAGTCAGGCTATGTGTGTTTTTTATGTGTCAGAGCATTGTGTGTTGATATCGCTGAATTGTGTGTATATAGTAGAGTTGTGTGTGTATGTAATAGAACTGTATGTGTATACAGCAGAGCTGAGTGACCGTCTAATTACACCAGCAGTATTTTGTATTTGTGCTCAGCAGACATTGTACATAGTATGCAGTCTGCAAAGCTATATGTGTACATTACACAAGCTTCTGAGAAAAGCTAACAATAGATCTATTACTATTCTACCCTAGTGCATTAAAATTAGTGCTCTTTGCATCGCCAAGGAAGTTTTGATTAACTATTAGGAAATATGTTTTATTGTTTTATTCTACCTTATTTTCTCCTTGCTAAACTTGGGGTGCGTCTTGTAATAAGGTGCATTCTAATGTCCAAAAATATGGTGTTTATCATGGTCAGAGCTTCATACAAATCTCCAAATTCTATGCATCTAAATAAGAGCAATAGCAAATATTACTATCTGCCTTCAGTCACCAGTAGTAAAAACCTATGAACTTACTGCACACCGTATATACATCAGCTCAACCAGAAGCTCATGTTTTAAAGTTACAGTATATATTTGCAGGTGATTTGAACCTTTGGCAGGGGTCAGAAAAACAGAGACCCAAAGATATACTGAGGAATGCATCAGCACAGACTTTAAAAGTGAACCTGACAGCTGATTCAAACAGTTTTTGACACGCCCCTCCAGGGCCTTAGGATACTCGGCACCGGGCTTTTGAGGCTTCATCACGGGGATCACAGGGACTGAGGCCCGGCTCCATGACCCTGGTGTTGTCATTAAAAGTTCGGTGTGGGTGGCTCTCTCTCTTAGGGAAGGGCATTTGGCGTGGAGGGTTCATTCTGGGTAGGGATAACTAGACCTGGGGATATTTGTATTTTTTACATGACGCCACTTGCAGGTTGCAGCTATAGATGGCCGTCACTGCACGACAGTTCTCATAGGGGGTCGATGGTAGGGAGGCAGCAATGTTCTTAAGCCCTCTACGGCTAGAGCTGACCCCAAAGGCAGCTAGAGGTACCTGACTGAGTTGGTAGTCGTGTTTCTGGTGCGTTTGATGCGTTAAGAAAGTTCACAGACACAGCGGGTTGCAGTCTTTAGGTCTTTTATTCACAGTCTCGGTGCAACAGCCCGCTGAGCACTGAGTTCTCGGAGGCAGGTATCCAGCTACTCCCAGGTAGTAGGATGGTACGTAACCGGCACCCCTTCTCTGTCCTTTCTCAGCCTCTATACACTGTGCTTACCTCGCCCGTCCTGCCTTGCGCCTCACCACACAGAGCTCTAAGCCAGTGACTGTGGGCTTTTCTTAGGGGTAAACCTGCAGCATCTCCCCTTAGCCCTATGGGTGCCACCTTTACAGCAGATGTGCGCGATTGTCGACCGTGTCACGATGGAAGTACCACACAGTCTCCGGGTCGCTAGTTGAGCCTGGTCTGTATTCTCCACTAGTCTTGGGGTTCCCGGTGCCCCTGTTCTTCAGCCTGGTCCCTCCACTTGCCTGCACCTGACAATGGATTCAAGCCCCACAGGTGGATTGCTCACTTCCCGTGTCTCTAGGACCCTCTCTTCCTCCTGGAGCCACCTAAGTGTTGTTTCTGCTTCCTCAGTCTGGCCTTAGGACGAGCTCCAGTCCTCTGGACACTTAAGGTCTTTCTTTCTGTGACATATATTCTTGCTCTAGATTCCCTCCAACTCGACCCTTGTTGTTCAATGGTCTCTCCCCAGGTGTTCTACCGCCTCTTCTCAGACGGTCAACTCTCTCAACTGTTCAGCTGTCTCTCCTGCGTTCTAGCTTTCCTGCTCTATTTATACCGCATGTCGCACGTCATCTACGTGTGTTCTTCCTGACCTCACTCCTTCCCAAGTGCTCCCTCTAACTACTTCCTCTCCACCCATCCCCACTACAATGGTTCCTAGTGTGAGATCTGGGTGTCCCGGTACCGGTCTGTACCCCTCATACTCGTGAGTAGGATACTACACCCTAACAGGGATGCAGTACCTCTGTGGCGACTGAATCCATAGGGGCACCACATCTTGACCACAGGCAATATCTGTCAGTCACTGGCTCTGTCATTTCAGACAGGTATGTTTTATTCTGAAACACTACGAAACTTCAGAGACATATTTGAAAGCTGACCGGGGACCGTGTAGCACAAGAGGTTGATCCCTGGTGGTGTCATGAGTGTGACACGTCTTGTTGTCACCTCTGTGGGACCTGAGTTCAGGAGGACTCAGTATTTCATTTATCTTAGACTGTCTGTAGAACTCACTTGAAAGTTTTACTAAGGCGTTGGCTCTTCTATGCTGAAAGGATTAAGTACCTTTTCATTGCTAGAAGAGTATTCTCTTAGCCTTCAGTTGTAGCCTCTTATTATCCCCCCTCCCTATATGTACCTGCCTCTGACCTCACTTCATACCTGGGATAGAACTTGTATACTTCCCTATTGTGAAGTTCACTCGCTGTTTTGCCTTGGTGTACAGCAGTGAAGCTTCTATTCTGTAGATCCTCTAGAACCCTGCAATAACTTTGCTTACATGTGTTCTCTGGGTGCTTCCTTGCTCTCCAGCCCTTTCACTCCCTTGGGGAAGGAGGGGGAACACTTAGATGAGTCTTATCCAGGAGCTTTATAAGGTATGAGACCCAGACATCCCCACCATAAAGGGTAATCTTGGGGATAGGGCGTAATGATTCTAAAGGTGCCGTTACACCTTGCGACGCCGCCGAAGATGTCGGTGGCGACTGGCGGGATGCGCACATGTTTTTGGCGCCCACCAGCGTCGCCGTCCCCCATTTACATGGGGCGACACCTCCAGCGGCGCCCTGGCGAGCTGACAGGCGGCATCGCCACCGGGGTGTCTCAAAACCCCAGCGGGTATGCAGGACAATGGGAGCCTATGGCTCCCATCGCCTGTCAGGTCGCCGGCGGCCGGCTACATGGGGCGATCTGTTCACATCGCCCCAGATTGGCTGCCTGGTTTCACATCAATGATGTGAAACCAGGCGACCTCTCGGCGGCACGGACATCGCCCCTTTACATTAGGTGACGTAGGAACAATAGGCCACGCCCCTACGTCACCTATGTAATCGGCGGCAATATCGCAAGGTGTAACGGGGCCTTTAGGGTGCTTTCACATCACGATTTTGTTATATCCTTGGCTGTCTGTTGTAAAACGGACAGCCACGGATCCGATTTGGCCCCCATGTTATCCTATGGGGGTCGGATCGGATCGCATCGGATTTGGCCTAATTGGCATTCGATTTTGTGGGATCCGATTTGTGTCCGATTTTTTGCTAGACCCAAAATTGGAGACTGCTCCGATTTTGGGCACAGAAAAAAATCGGATCCCACAAAATCGGATGGCAATTAGGTCAAATCCGATCTGATCCATGGCCTTTAACATGGGGACCAATGAGCGCGGGTCCGAGGAAACAGCTGATCATTCCTCGGACCCGATTTTAGTGTACTGAGCATGCTCAGTACACTAAAATTGCTCAAACCCTTCTAATTACACTTCTGCAATGTATAATATACATTGCAGAAGTGTAATTAAGTAAAAGAAAGAGTTAAAAATAAAAAATCGCTATGCTCACCTATCCGGGATCCACCACTGCCTCCAGCAAGGTCTGGGTGCTTACAGGACCTGTGATGATGTCACAACCCGGAGTGTCATCGGGTCACATGACCGCAGTTACCGCGGTAACTGCGGCCATGTGACCCAATCAGCTGATCGGCTTGTGATGTGAACACAGGTCTTTTAAGCACCAGGACCTTGCTGGAGGCAGCGGTGGATGCCGGATAGGTGAGCATAGTGATTTATTATTTATAACTCTTTCTTTTTACTTTATTTCACTTCTGAAGTGAAAGTGCTCCGTTGTGTCTGCATCCGTGATTATCACGGACCCGAACACAGAATAGGTCACCCCTGTGGTGTCTTTTCCTGTCCGTGGGGTCCTACAAAAAGTAGGATCCCACGGACAGGAAAAAAAAACGTAATGTGAAAGCAGCCTTAGCTGGAGGGACAGCTCAGGTATACACTATCCCTGCTACCACACTGTCACGTTTGCATTGTATGCTTCTGTATGCTTGCTTTGTGCAGATGTGCGCTTGGATTCTTCACAGTAGGCAGTGCTCGCAACGTGAGGATTCACAAATCTGCAGTCAAATGGAGCGACTACAGACTTGTAGCTTAAGACAACCCCTTCAACAGTACATGGTAAAAGTCTAGTTTCATTCCACGAGTAAATTAGCAGTTTCTTGTGCTTTTCTGTCATTATTAATGTAAAATATTCTCAAGCCTGTACCTTTGTTATACAAATGAGCTGGAGCAGGAGATTAATATTCAGAATCAATTAAAATCTATAATGGCTGATGGGTTATGAGAATATTTGTTAATCACTGCTAGTCTATTTTAAGCTTTAAGGAATCTAGGGCAGTTTGCTATCTCTGGGTAGATAAGGTTTTTAAAGGATTTTTTGAAGGAATAGATCCAAAGATTAAATGAAATAACGTAGATGAAACAGTTTTCTCTGATTTGAATTTGTAGTGCTGGAACAGCTTGTTTCAGCCCAAATATTACACTGAATATATGAGCAGTGTACAATGATATTGGAAGGAAATTGTCCAGACATGGTTTAAAATTTGGCAGCCCAATATCATAGTGCTGATGTCTGCACTGGAAAAGATATCTCCTGTTTTACAAGGAAATGTTCTTCTATAATTAAATATAAAGTACCATTAGAAATAATAGGATAATACATTCTGGATGAACTCAATAACAAGAATTCTGAGTCTTTTCTCAACAAAGCTTAAAGGGAACCTGACAGATCCCAAACCATTATAACATTATACAGTATATAACTAGGGATGTTTTCTAAAAGTTTTTTAGGTTACACATAAACTTAAGGCCGCTTTACACGCTCGGATATCCTGAACGATATCCTTGAAACGGCACAGATTTGTGATCGTTGAAAATATATCGTTCGGGCGTCGTTGCGTGTAAACAAACGATATAGGATGAAAAGATCATTGGATCGTTCATCCTAGATTTCAGATCCTGACCTCAAATCTATCATTCGTCGTCCAATTAACGCTGATTCAGGAAGCAGCATCGTTCAGTGTGACACCATGATGAACAATATCGTTCAAAAAGCTCCTATTCCTGACGCTTTATTACATCACTCACTCCTTCCTCTCCAATTTAACAGTTGCGTTGCCGCATAGGATATCTTTAACGATATCCTTGTGTGTGACAGCGCACTAACGATGTCGGAACGATCACGGTCACGTGATCGTTACAAGGATATCGCTAACGATATCCTAGTGTGTAAGTCCACCATTAAAGGAACAGTGAATGTCTGGTTCAAATGAGATTGGACAAGTCCCGTGGGACATCACTTCCCACAGACTAGTCCTAGATCCTCTATTCACATCCCCCATGGATAAGACTGACCTCCTCCATGCAATGAATTTCATGGTAGGACCACAATCTATCCTCTACTGTGGCCTCTGCTTACCAAAACAGGTCTGGCCCAGGTGGCCATGTCTCGGAAGAGTTAGATGGTCATACAACTATTGACATTGTATTTCCATACATTGGATGAGCACTTATAACTTGTACTACTACTAATTATATCACATAGGACTGGTGCAGTTAGAACTACAGTGAAGAGAACCCTTGTACACGGAAAGACTATGAAAAGTATTATAATACCAGGGACTGATATCTTTGTAGAAGAAAAGCATATTGAATATATACCTGGAAAAATCAATGTTAGGCCCCTTTCACATAACTGTTTTTGCTGATTCGCGGCAGATCAGGAAGATTTACCGCATCTGCTGCGTAACGGTAGACTTGCGGCAAGCCCTCTTTCATTCTATATGGGACTTGTGGCAAGTACGGTTTTTGGAAGATCCGGCAGTCGCGGCAGGTCAAAAAACTGCAGTTTTCCGCGTCTGCCGCAAGTCCCATAGAGAATGAATGAGGGTTTGCCACAAGTCGGCCATTACACGGCAGATGCGGTATATCTTCCGGATCTGCCGCGAATCAGCAAAAACGCTGATGTGAAAGGGGCCTCACTGCTGCTAAAGGGTCTAATAGATTCTGTAAAATTCAGAAACGGTTTTAGTCTGGATACGAGTCTGTGGGCTACAGAGGCTCAGGACAATGAGTATTGTGATGGAAATACAGGATAGACTAACCAAATAAACTACTGAGTATCTTAATAAATCAATTACACGGTCAGATATGGACTATGTACATAGAGCCTGTGCCCTGAAATCTGTTAGGGTACCGTCACACTTGGCGACACACCAGCGATCCCGACAGCGATACGACCTGGTAGGGATCGCTGGTGCGTTGCTGTTGGGATCGCTGGTGAGATGTCAAACAGAGATCTCACCAGCAACGCAACAACGATCCGGAATGATACAGAGGTCATTGGGACCCTGTTTCTCAGACCTGTTGCATTGAGGTCCTTGGTCGTTGTCCCTGTCAAACACACCAATGAATGCTGCCCAGCAGGACCCCAACGATCAAAAAATGTTCCTGGCAACTCTGACACGACCAACGGTCTCACAGCAGGGACCTGCTCGCTGCTAAGTGTCAAACATACAGTGTTGGCCAAAAGTATTGCCACCCCTGCAATT
The DNA here is from genome assembly GCA_033576535.1 of Allobates femoralis. Classification (NCBI taxonomy): domain Eukaryota; kingdom Metazoa; phylum Chordata; class Amphibia; order Anura; family Aromobatidae; genus Allobates; species Allobates femoralis. Next base: position 178,627,898 of record JARQOC010000004.1, read on the forward strand.
CTGTCAGATAATACTCAGTTTCTTCTCGAAAATGATTGCAATCACAAATTCTTTAGTATTATTATCTTCATTTAATTTGTCTTCAATGAAAAAACACAAAACAGAATAAAGCAAAAAGCAAAACATTGATCATTTCACACAAAACTCCAAAAATGGCCGGACAAAAGTATTGGCACCCTCAGCCTAATACTTGGTTGCACAACCTTTAGCCAAAATAACTGGGATCAACTGCTTCCGGTAACCATCAATGAGTTTCTTACAATGCTCTGCTGGAATTTTACACCATTCTTCTTTAGCAAACTGCTCCAGGTCCCTGATATTTGAAGGGTGCCTTCTCCAAACTGCCATTTTTAGATCTCTCCACAGGTGTTATATGGGATTCAGGTCTGGACTCATTGCTGGCCACCTTAGAAGTCTCCAGTGCTTTCTCTCAAACCATTTTCTATTTCTTTTTGAAGTGTGTTTTGGGTCATTGTCCAGGTGGAAGGCCCATGACCTCTGAGGGAGACCCAGCTTTCTCACACTGGGCCCTACATTATGCTGCAAAATTTGTGGTAGTCTTCAGACTTCATAATGCCATGCACACGGTCAAGCAGTCCAGTGCCAGAGGCAGCAAAGCAACCCCAAAACATCAGGGAACCTCCGCCATGTTTGACTGTAGGGACCGTGTTCTTTTCTTTGAATGCCTCTTTTTTTCTCCTGTAAACTCTATGTTGATGCCTTTGCCCAAAAAGAGAGAACATTCTTCCAAAACGTTTTAGGCTTTCTCAGGTATGTTTTGGCAAACTCCAGCCTGGCTTTTTTATGTCTCGGGGAAAGAAGTGGGGTCTTCCTGAGTCTCCTACCATACAGTCCCTCTTCATTCAGACGCCAACGGATAGTACGGGTTGACACTGTTGCACCCTCGGACTTCAGGGCAGCTTGAACTTGTTTGGATGTTAGTCGAGGTTCTTTATCCACCATCCGCACAATCTTGCGTTGAAATCTCTTGTGAATTTTTGTTTTCAGTCCATATCTAGGGAAATTAGCCACAGTGCCATGGGCTTTAAACTTCTTGATGACACTGCGCACGGTAGACACAGGAACATTCAGGTCTTTGGAGATGGACTTGTAGCCTTGAGATTGCTCTTGCTTCCTCACAATTTGGTTTCTCAAGTCCTCAGACAGTTCTTTGGTCTTCTTTCTTTTCTCCATGCTCAATGTGGTACTCACAAGGACACAGGACAGAGGTTGAGTCAACTTTAATCCATGTCATCTGGCTGCAAGTGTGATTTAGTTATTGCTAACACCTGTTAGGTGCCACAGGTAAGTTACAGGTGCTGTTAATTACACAAATTAGAGAAGCATCACATGATTTTTCTAACAGTGCCAATACTTTTGTCCACCCCCTTTTTTATGTTTGGTGTGGAATTATATCCAATTTGGCTTTAGGACAATTCTTTTTGTGTTTTTTCATTGAAGACAAATTAAATGAAGATAATAATACCAAAGAATTTGTGATTGCAATCATTTTCAGGAAGAAACTGAGTATTATCTGACAGAATTGCAGGGGTGTCAATACTTTTGGCCAACACTGTAGCTAGATCGCTGGCGAGGTAACTATTGCTTCACCAAATTTGTGACTTAGCAGCAATCTCGCTAGCGATCTCGCTTAGTATGATGGGGGCTTTAAACTGAATCTGTCAGCAGGATTTCACACCCGCCATCCCAAAAAAGTATTTCCATTGTACTCCAGTTATTGACAGGTCTCTCCTATGTGTGTTCATAAAGCGAGACCTGTCAACCAACTAGGGCAGAGTAGAAAAAAGCTGACTGAGGTCTGCATCAGATAAATCAGGTCTCTCCTTATAATTCCCAGCCATCTTTTCACACTATGTTCCCTCTGACACACTGTGGCATTTTTAAGTAAAACGTATGTGGTTGCAATTATACAGCCAGGCTCTGATTCTGGCTGCAGAATTCTTATGATAGGTTGCTTTTAAAAGGAATCAGTCAGCAGAATTTCACACCTCAAACTATTTATATATGCATGTTGGTCTTTCAAAATCAATCCCAACAATACCTTTACCTGGCCAGTCTGTTCCTCCAGTACTAAGAGACCAATGTATCAATTGATATGCAAATGAGGCTGTAGAGCTATTTGTAGATCTGAAACCTCTGTCACTTCAGCTCTATTCCACAAAAAGCTTCCCCACTACCCCACTTCCTTCTGTTTGACTGACAGCACCTTTGCCTGAAGTCACACAACAAAGAGGCTGTCAATCAAGTAGGTAGAAGCGGTGCTGGACAGAAAATAGAGCTGGAGTGAAAGAGGCTTTAGATCTACAAATAGTTCTTCAGCTTCATTTGTATATTAGTTATACATCTGGTTACTCGATAGTGGAGGAATAGACTGGCCAGTTAAAGGTATTTCTGGACTTGTCTTTTAAAGAGCTGTATACACATATAAATAATTGGGGGAGACCGAAATTCTACTGACAGATTGCTTTTAAGGTTAATCTGCCTTGTTGTTCTTGGGTGCAGTAGTTTGTAATATATGAAAATTTTGAACACATTGTTTTAGAGTCACATGAAAGCGCCCCTCTTTGATCAGTGATGTTAAGTATTCTGATCATATGATGTTCCCACCACCAACAATAAGAAATGTGACTGATCACATGATGACATTTCCATCTCAATGCAAACTGCCCCTTGAGTGAAACAGCAGATGTCACATAGCCAAATAAACGAGGGTGACACAAAGAAATGGCAAGAATTATTAACTATTAAAATCATAAAAAATGAGTATGAATACTTGCAAAACAGTTTTTTGGGGGAACCTCTTTTATATCCTCTGTGTACATAGTTGCACTGTGATCTCTGTGTACATAGTTGTACTGTGATCTCTGTGTACATAGTTGTACTGTGATCTCTGTGTACATAGTTGTACTGTGATCTCTGTGTACATAGTTGTACTGTGATCTCTGTGTACATAGTTGTACTGTGATCTCTGTGTACATAGTTGTACTGTGATCTCTGTGTACATAGTTGTACTGTGATCTCTGTGTACATAGTTGTACTGTGATCTCTGTGTACATAGTTGTACAGTGATCTCTGTGTACATAGTTGTACTGTGATCTCTGTGTACATAGTTGCACTGTGATCTCTGTGTACATAGTTGTACTGTGATCTCTGTGTACATAGTTGTACTGTGATCTCTGTGTATATAGTTGTACTGTGATCTCTGTGTACATAGTTGTACTGTGATCTCTGTGTACTGTGAGGTAGCAACCGGGGAACCCGCTTGCAAAACGACAAGAACACGTGTTTATAAGGTTAACCAATGTCTACCCGTTTTTTTTCACATATTAATCACATAACCCGGGTAGCATGTTTGACACATATCACATTGATTAACAACACTTTACATAAATACACCATACATTTACATTTAACATCACATAACACTTATATTGCACATAACGTTTTATAGTAACCCGGGACCTGTAACCATCTCTGTCCCCATTGGAGCTCTACTAACAGCTCCCATGGTGGCTACGGCCTCCGGCCTACTTACACTATACATAAGTTACAGTACGATGATGACCCTTCCGGGTTCATAACAGGGATTGGCAAACCCTAGTAACCTGTGGCTGCGGCCTCCGGCCTAACCACGCGTTACCCAGTACGGGAGCCCTTCTAACCCCTGCTTCTGACCTTCGTTACATACGCCTCAACGGGCCCTGTGGGTCCCAATGGCGGTACCTGCCGCCTGGCTTTAGTCACCCCAGCATGATGATATACATTCACCCGTAGTCAGGAATCCTGCCTGACCGGGACCTTACACACCGTATGTGATCCATCATTCAAACGTCCATGGATCACACACCTGCTCACAGCCCACATCCATGGACTGTGGCCCCTCCATGGCCCATTACAGGGACTGGCCAACCATAGTGCACGGGAACCTCTACATCCGTTACCTACTAGGAGCCCTATTACCCCTGTGTCTGGCACCACAGGCACACCCACACCATTAGAGGTCGTGGTTGAGGGACGGGTACCCTCTGCAAGCAGCAGGGCAAGCCTCCCTCTCATCCCAAGGACGGAACGCCTCCAACATCATCCATACTCGCTGGGTCACTCTCTCCCCACATCTTTATACATGGGTCTTACATAGGTCATCATCTCTCATTCAGGGCCATTACCTAAGCCCTCATACACATAGTTCATCGGGTCCCTTAACTGAGTACTCTGACTCGGACCCAAAGGCGGTCTATGCCCGCCTGGCACACTACATACAATTGCCTCCAAGGGCTACATACATTCCGGTTCATCAGGACCTTTAACGGACTCCACTGAGTCGGTCCCAAGGGCGGTCTATACTCGCCTAACATGATTTACACCCTAGGTGCACAGTTCACACTATCGCTCGGGAACTGCTTTCTTACCGGGCACGGATCCGGGTCTCGCTACCTGTGTCACAGGTTCCACCAGGCATCCCCACAGGCTCCTTTCCCGGGCGTGTTTCACCCCACGCCCGGACCAGTATCCACCTGGTTCAGCCACGGCTTCCCCTCCAGGTGCGGACACGACCCCGGACCTCGGCACCGGCATGGAGCTAGCATGCTCCCATCATGTACTCAGAGCCTCTAGACTGCTCTGCACTTGGCTGGTCTCAGCTTCCATCTGAATCAATCTCAGCTTCCAGAATCAATCTGAGCTTCCAGGATCAATCTCTCAATCACTCAGGTGGCCGGCTCTTATCGTGCCAGCCACTCCCACATGGACACACCCCCTCAGCTGCTGTTAATCAGCTTGTCACACAGCTCAGGTTAACTCCCTGTGTTCCGGGTTGTCAGCACTCACTCATTACATCCTATTCCTCATGGACTCCTCGATCTCATCCCACTCTCACTGCCACTCATTAGTCTCATGAAACCTCTTTGTGTTCAGGTTGGTTCACACAGTATTATCATCACAGGAAAACCGGCCAGTGTGCACAGGATCATCCTCTGATCCTACATGTGATGTACCCCGGCCATACGGATCATGCCGGCGGTGCCTCACAGTACATAGTTGTACTGTGATCTCTGTGTATATAGTTGCACTGTGATCTCTGTGTACATAGTTGTACAGTGATCTCTGTGTACATAGTTGTACTGTGATCTCTGTGTATATAGTTGTACTGTGATCTCTGTGCACATAGTTGTACTGTGATCTCTGTGTACATAGTTGTACTGTGATCTCTGTGTACATAGTTGTACTGTGATCTCTGTGTACATAGTTGTACTGTGATCTCTGTGTACATAGTTGTACAGTGATCTCTGTGTACATAGTTGTACAGTGATCTCTGTGTATATAGTTGTACTGTGATCTCTGTGTACATAGTTGCACTGTGATCTCTGTGTACATAGTTGTACTGTGATCTCTGTGTACATAGTTGTACTGTGATCTCTGTGTATATAGTTGTACTGTGATCTCTGTGTACATAGTTGTACTGTGATCTCTGTGTACATAGTTGTACTGTGATCTCTGTGTATATAGTTGCACTGTGATCTCTGTGTACATAGTTGTACTGTGATCTCTGTGTACATAGTTGTACTGTGATCTCTGTGTATATAGTTGTACTGTGATCTCTGTGTATATAGTTGTACTGTGATCTCTGAGTACATAGTTGTACTGTGATCTCTGTGTATATAGTTGTACTGTGATCTCTGTGTATATAGTTGTACTGTGATCTCTGTGTACATAGTTGTACTGTGATCTCTGTGTACATAGTTGTACTGTGATCTCTGTGTATATAGTTGTACTGTGATCTCTGTGTATATAGTTGTACTGTGATCTCTGTGTACATAGTTGTACTGTGATCTCTGTGTACATAGTTGTACTGTGATCTCTGTGTACATAGTTGTACTGTGATCTCTGTGTATATAGTTGTACAGTGATCTCTGTGTACATAGTTGTACTGTGATCTCTGTGTATATAGTTGTACTGTGATCTCTGTGTATATAGTTGTACTGTGATCTCTGTGTATATAGTTGTACTGTGATCTCTGTGTACATAGTTGTACTGTGATCTCTGTGTACATAGTTGTACTGGGATCTCGTGATCTCTGTGTACATAGTTGTACTGGGATCTCTGTGTACATAGTTGTACTGGGATCTCTGTGTACATAGTTGTACTGTGATCTCTGTGTATATAGTTGCACTGTGATCTCTGTGTATATAGTTGTACTGTGATCTCTGTGTATATAGTTGTACTGTGATCTCTGTGTATATAGTTGTACTGTGATCTCTGTGTACATAGTTGTACTGTGATCTCTGTGTATATAGTTGTACAGTGATCTCTGTGTACATAGTTGTACTGTGATCTCTGTGTATATAGTTGTACTGTGATCTCTGTGTATATAGTTGTACTGTGATCTCTGTGTATATAGTTGTACTGTGATCTCTGTGTATATAGTTGTACTGTGATCTCTGTGTACATAGTTGTACTGTGATCTCTGTGTACATAGTTGTACTGTGATCTCTGTGTACATAGTTGTACTGGGATCTCTGTGTACATAGTTGTACTGGGATCTCTGTGTACATAGTTGTACTGTGATCTCTGTGTATATAGTTGCACTGTGATCTCTGTGTATATAGTTGCACTGTGATCTCTGTGTATATAGTTGTACTGTGATCTCTGTGTATATAGTTGTACTGTGATCTCTGTGTACATAGTTGTACTGTGATCTCTGTGTATATAGTTGTACTGTGATCTCTGTGTATATAGTTGTACTGTGATCTCTGTGTATATAGTTGTACTGTGATCTCTGTGTACATAGTTGTACTGTGATCTCTGTGTATATAGTTGTACTGTGATCTCTGTGTATATAGTTGTACTGTGATCTCTGTGTATATAGTTGTACTGTGATCTCTGTGTATATAGTTGTACTGTGATCTCTGTGTACATAGTTGTACTGTGATCTCTGTGTATATAGTTGTACTGTGATCTCTGTGTATATAGTTGTACTGTGATCTCTGTGTATATAGTTGTACTGTGATCTCTGTGTACATAGTTGTACAGTGAAGCATGTGCACAGACAACTTATAAGTATCAGATGCAAACAATTAATGAATATGTTTATGACATACATTTTCATATGAAGGTTATTGATTTTTTCCCAATCTCATGGAAGAGCAGAGAGATGTAATTTAAAACCCTGTGCATAATCGGAAATATTCTTTACAGTACAGCAGCCGCACTATGGATCTGAATGTCGATAAGATACGGTAACCTCTGCCTGATTTTGACAACTCAGCAATATTTTAATGATCTGCTAAATCTCAAGGTCTCTCACATTCCCCAGGTCATTTTTTTTTAACAGAAAATTGTGATCTAAACAATGAATAGCAGCCATGCTAGCAGAATAATATAGACTGGATTGTCCTTGTAAAACTCTTTACCCTTCCTAACCTTCATTCCTTTTATCTTTCTGAAATGTATCTGTCTGGTAAATATTAATGTACGTGGAAAAAATATCAGCCTCCAAAATACGACTCTATGGCGGAGATTGATGTCCACACATAATGTTGGATTACAGTTTTCTATAAAGGACATTTGAGATGCTCTCTGGCTTTAGCACAAATGACTGAACAGACTGGAGCCAGCCAGCAGTCTTTGTGAATGTATATCTGGGACTAGATTGTCCAGTTAAATGAGAAAAAGTCTTCCTTCTATCTAGAAAGAGTGCCATTTCTGTTCAGAGTCTGTGACTGGTAAGGCAACTCAGCCCCAATCAAGAGCCTCTTTATTACCCTTAAATACAATGTCACTTCTACCCTTTAACTCTTCCATGTTGTAAGAAAATCCCTTAAAATTGAAGATAATATAATATACAAATTGTCTATTTAAAGAGCACTTGAACTCTAACACCACCTATTGGTAGTAGCTATCCTAAAAGGCGAAAGTTGAAGCGCAGTTTTATTATACGTCTTTAAAAAAAACTGTTCAATAATTATTTTAATTATATAGGCAAATATAATGTAATTTTTTTACAACTCTCAAATTTACAAAGTCTGGCGTTGGTCATATTCAGCAACAATAAAAAGAACAATTATTCAGATTTATCCACAGAAGCTCTGTGAGTCTGCAAAATCTGGGGTTATTCACAAAACAACAAGGTAACCCCTATCCAACACCTGAGAACGGGGATCTGCAGATGTGGAGGTGCCCATGATGGAAAAAGCTGAGTACAATCCTCTGCTATTTCCCCTAGCTTCAGATACAATAAATTGAGAGGTGGTTAAAGAGAACCTGTCACCCCCTGGTGCATGGCAAACTGAATGCACCACTGAATGCAGCATGTTTGCTGCATTCAGGGAAAGGGTCTCCCATGGCTCTAGCCCCATGTAAGCTTTAAAAAAGACTTTAGAAACCTTGCAGTTAAGAGGTTGCCTGGGTGGGATCTGATTAAGAGGTCCTTGCTGCTGGCACAGTCCTCCCTGCCTCCTTGTGTTTTCTGCCCTTTCTATGTGTCTGACGCCGCCTCCTCTTCTGCTGGGCCTGCCCTCCTCTTCTCTTGCTCTGTGTGACGTCAGGAGCAGAAGAGGAGGGCAGACCCAGAAGAAGAGGAGGCGGCATCAAACACATAGAAAGGGCGGAAAACACAAGGAGGGAGCAGGGAGTATTGTGCCAGCAGTGAGGACCTCTTAATAAGATCCCACCCAGGTGACTTCTTAACTGTAAGGTTTCTAAAGTCTTTTTTAAAGCTTACAGGGGTCTAGAGACATGGGGGACCCCATCCCTGAATGCAGCAGACACCCTGCATTCAGTAATGCATTCAGTTTGCCAAGCACTAGGGGGTGACAGGTCCTCTTTAAGCATGCTATTGACTCACCGTGGCCGGGACTCCGAGGGACAGGCGTTTTCTTCTTTCCTCCTTGTCACGGATGGACCGCGCCTGCCGGTAGTGGGGCCCGGTGGTCCAGATTCAATAAAGACGTTGTTAGGTGAAAAGATTAGGGGTTAATTTGTTTCATGACGCCACCTATGAGAGTTCCGGTAATGATACCGGCGCTGCAGGGCCTCCGGGGGATGGAATGCAGCAAGATGGAATGCGGTTCCTCAATATCTCCCCAGGCAAAACCGGTGTAGAGGTCCTCAGCGATGCTGCGGGTCTCGTCGTCGTCATCATCCTCCTCTCCCTTGACGATCACATCGGGCTGCTCGGCTGTTGGAGATGCTGGAACGGGATCTTCCGGACAACGGGGCAATGGTGCTGCGGATCCTTCCACAGGGTCGTCCTGCAGAGCTTCCAGTCTGCCTTCCTCTTCATCTGTTACTGCTGGCAGTGGTGTTTCCATCCCAGTGACCAGGTAGACCTCCGGATTTGCAGAGGAGGCCTCCGGTTCTTAAGGAAAACAGGTGTCAGTCTCTGGAGTAGTATAGAAACTGGCTGTGGGTTCCTCATTAGGAACCAGGTGAGTATCGGCTTCTTCAGGGGAGCTGGTTGAAGGCTCCGGCTCTGGAACCGGTTCGGCAGCGGGCTCAAGCACTTGAGCGGGGTGGATGGAGGTCTCCATCTGGATGATACAGTCTATTGGCTCCGGTGAGGAAGCAGGGCAGGTGGTGGGCGTTGGTGAGGCGGTGAAACTGGAGATCTCGTCCGATCCTGGAGTAGTTATACCCGAGCGGCTCTGCTGCATGGCTCGATGTAGTCTGCTGCCCAAGCTCGCGCTCCAGCTGCGGATTGTCCACTCACCTGTTTCCATTAGCCGCACCCTGAGGTCTTGCAGAGCCTCCTGCCAAAAGTCGGGGCTGCCGTCGATGGTGAGGTCAGGACCCGGACCGGGATGGCCTATGGCTGCTCTGGCCTCAGCTTCCACCTGTTGCATAAGGTCGCGGAGTCTCAAGCTGGCCATCTTTGTAGAGGAGCCACACCCGTCTTAAACCGGTAACCGTTCTGTTCGGGAGCTGGTGAAGAAGAGTCTGACACTCCCACTTCCTTAGGGGCTTTTGTAGTCCAATTGTGGGAAAAAGTCTTTGGCCCGCCCCATGGTTGTTTCCAGCAATCAGGGCGGACAATGATTTTTGGCGCCTTTGCCTTTGGCCCTCCCATGAAGAGGGGCGGTAGCTCACCCCTGGGCTTGCACGTGGTGATCCTCATGTCGGGCATCGCCATCTTGGACGCCATCTTGGCCCGACGGTGAAAAGGCGGGAAAAGTTGTTTTTGGGACGAACAAAGTCCTTTTTGATGAAATAAAGTCTTTTAAGCACATTATACCCGTTAAGGAACGGGCCTGCTCGTATCCTGTTCGTGACGCCATTTTCTGACTCACCGTGGCCGGGACTCCGAGGGACAGGCGTTTTGTTCTTTCCTCCTTGTCACGGATGGACCGCGCCTGCCGGTAGTGGGGCCTGGTGGTCCAGATTCAATAAAGACGTCGTTAGGTGAACAGATTAGGTGTTAATTTGTTTTGTGACGCCACCTATGAGAGTTCCGGTAACGATACCGGCGCTGCAGGGCCTCCGGGGGATGGAATGCAGCAAGATGGAATGCTCCCCACAGGCTGAGCGGTCATCCCCGGAGCAAGGAGCTGCGCAAGATGTTCTGAGGCAGCTGCGGTTACCTTAATGTGCGGATAGATACAGTTCATAAGAAAGCACGGACACTGGAAGTCTCTGTAACGGGTTCTTTACTGTAACCAGCAGGCAGTACACGGCATACTGTGACGGGTAGTGGACCGGGTGGACTCAGCAATGACCAGTGTTTCTCAGAGATCCGCGGTGTTCCTCCATTCTAACTAAACTTGTTTTGCCGTTGTCGCCCAGGAATGCCAGATCGGGTACAAGGAGGCTGCTTCAATGCCCTATCCGGGGTATACGTTCCGGATGTTTTGGGGAGCCTTGGGTCCTTTTAGTGGGTACACCGCTGGCTAGACGACTGTGTGTTAAACGACTCCCAGCTTCGGTACCAGCAAACCGGCTGTAGATGGGTACGGGATGTTTTTGGACCCGCATGTAGATGCCCGGATGATCGGTTGTTAAGGCACAGGGAATAATGGTGCTCAACTGGGGTGTCTGCCAGGGGGCTGCACGGAACTGTGCAGGCCCCCTCTCCTAGGTTGCAGAGCTCGTTGGTTTAGCTCCTTCTCCTACGTTGTCTTGGAGAGTTCTCTTACATTCTTGCAGACTGTTCTGCACACTAGGCAGACTCACTAGTTGCCCTCAACTGGTCAATTGGTCCTCTATACTGATGATGCATGTAGGGTATGGATCTCTGAGTTAACTGTATCATTGCTTAGTCAGAGAATATTGCTGCTGCTGTTTTTGCTGCAATACCCTCCTGTGACGCACTCGTTGCGGGGCGCCACACTATCACCACTAAATCCAAGATGGGACTCTGCAGAGTTCCATTCTCATGTTTCTAGATCCCCTTTCCCCTTAGTGATCAGCAAGTTGTCCCCAGAATAGCAGATGGTGAATAATTTGTTATTCCGGGAGTAACCCTTTAAATTTTTTGCATAGCCCATAAGTTATGTAATAAATATATTTACAGGCCTCTCTACAAATGACCAACATCTTCATCATGCTTGAAATAATATAATAATAGTAAATCTTTATTTATATAGCGCCAACATATTCTGCAGCGCTTTACAATACAGTGAAATATAGCAGCTATTTCTCATGAGCCACTTGCACACATTAAATATTTGACGAGTAGTTTACCTCAGTATTTGTTGCCAAACCAAGAGTGGATGAACAATACAGAAGTGGTGATGTGTATAATAATAATAATAATAATGTTCTATAATACTTTTCTTCTAATTCTTCCACTCCTGGTTTTGGCTTACAAATACTGAGGTAGAATACCCATAAATTACTCAACGTGTGCACACGGCCTAACCAGAGCAATGGACTTACAGCTTCTTAGGCCTCATGCACACGTTAAAGCGTAACCGTCATTTAAATTTTTATTAAATAGGAATATAGAGCAAGTGATTATAATCAACTTTCAAATATACTTTATTAATGAAATTTGGAAGGAAACGTTTAAAAAAATGTCCACAAGATGTCCTCAGTAGGCTGATTCTGAACCACACATGTGCTGATTGTCAGGGAAATCCATCTTCAGGGACTGTGGCCTGCATAGTGGTCACAATACAGCTAATAAGACTCTCAAGTTACCTCATGCTGGCACCACGCTGAGCTCAAACAGCTCCTGTGAGATCTTATCTGACTCCTCCATTCACATGGCCTTTGCTCTGTGCTCTGTGATAACACGGAGGAGAGCCATGTGAATGGAGGTGCCAGCATGAGGTAACTTGAGAGACTTATCAGCTGTATTGTGAACACTGTGTAGACCCCGCCCTCTGAAAACAGATCTCCCCAACAATGAGCATATGTATGGTTCAGAACCAGAATACTGAGGAAATTTTGTGGAAGTTTTTATTTAAAGGTTTTCTTCCAGATTTCATTAATAAAGTATATTTGAAAGTTGATTATAATCACTTGCTCTAAATTGCTATTAATTAAAAAATTAAACGGTGGTTATGCTTTAAGTATTTGGTGACGTTTTTTTTACCTCAGTATTTGTAGCCAAAACCAGGAGTGGGTGATAAATATAGAAGTGGTGAAGTGTTTCTATTATGGTACTTTCACACGCCGCAATATCGACTGAGAATCCTAAAGGCGATACGTCGCCCCGGAGGAATCACCGTGAAATTGCATCACAGTTGCGGCGTGTGATTGGGGAATTTCACGGCAAGAAATCTTTGCCTTTGGAATTGTGGCGTGTGAAGCGGCGATGGAATGAGGCAAGACTGTTTTCACTGTAGATGAGGCGATTTCTGGAGCAACACATCTCCTTACTTTCCAGGGTGAGATTGCGGCGTGTGATGCCGCCATCGGCGATCTGAGGCGAGCATGAAAAACGTGCACGCGCACGTTAGATCGCCTCATATCTCCTGCCAATATTGCATGTGAAGGTACCATTATACTTTTCCTCTGATTGTTCCACTCCTGGTTTCGGCCTACAAAAACTTACCAAATACTCAACGTGTGCAAGTAAGTGGCCTCAGACTAGAAAAAGCTGTGCGATAAGAGAGTGAGGAAACATAAAATCAACATTTAATAATATTAAGATGTTGGATGTTTTCTGGTTCAGAACTATAAGTAGAGACATGATTAATCTGATGTATTTCCCAGTCAGTTTCTCCCCACAACAATCCATTTGACTGAAGTGTCCTATGTACACACATGAGAGACTCGTCAATTAACTGGACTGTGATAGGAAGAACCAGCCAGGACCACGCTGGTCTAGCCAAGTCTTCCCCTATTGTAATTGGCCGGCGTTTCAGAGTAAAACATAACTGGCAATTGTGCCTTCAACCTCTGATTCATTCTGCCCGGAGTTTAGGCACAATAAATCCAGTGACAAGTTCCCTTTAGACCCGCCTTTAAGGAACATGACAAGTTCCCTTTAGACCCGCCTTTAAGGAACATGACATGTTCCCTTTAGACCCGCCTTTAAGGAACATTTCTGTCAAACTATCTGTACAAATAACAAAAATCAAATTTTATAACAGTAACCTTGTACTGTAAAACTAAAACTAAACTTTTTATTCATTTGAGAATGTGATCATTCGCTATTGCTATGGTTAATGGCTTCAACTGCGTAAAGATGAGCATCCAGACAGATCAAAGCAGTATATTAAAAATTCACTGTTGTAGTAATATTATATTTCATATCCATTATCAGTGTGCCTCAATGCAATTGGTAACAGAACAAATAATTATTACATTACTGGAAGTGCTTCCTATAAATTAAATATACTCCTGCACATTTAAGAGTATATCCCAGCTAAGAAGAGCCAGGTCTATCTGTAATTACTGATTTGTGCTGTAGGCTCTTATTTAATAGATCAAAAATGCTGATGTCAATGACCAATTGCACTGATAAATGCTTAGTCCACTTTTTGTATTGTTCAAATGCATCTAATATAAAAAACCAAGAAGCAATTTTGTAAATTTTCTTTATTGAACAAATCTAATTAATTTGTGAATAGAGCTACTGACATAACGTTTATTCAGCTCACCTCCCATATGGAAGTACATGTGGATCCATGAGGTAAGCAAAGATAAAAGATCCCAGTTGTAGAGGAATAAGAACATAGAGAAAAAAAGGTCCAGCTCTTATGGTGGGTTTACACGTTCCAACGTCGGTCCGGTATTGGATCCAACGCCGCGGGAGCGCGCTTTTTCTGGGCAGAATTCCAACATCGCATAGGAGCTGTCACACAGCGCGATATCGGCATACAACGTCTCTACGATGTCTACGCCCCCGACCCAGGAACGACCATTTAACATGGGAGTGAATAGGGGACATTGTACTTCACATCGGAGTTGGGTGTTTACACAGCACGATCCGGCTCCAACCTCCATACAATATCGGCCCGTTGAATAGCACGCTCATTCGATCCCCGATATCGGTTTGACATCGTTCATGCATCGTATTGGTCATTTACACCATAAAACGCGCACGAACGATATCGGGTCCAACACACGAACCACGTGACTTTTGGTCGGAGTTGGACACCGATATCGGGACGTGTAAACCCACCATTATTCTCCAAAAAGGATTAGGATAAAAAACATGCTATGAATGACCATACACACCAGTCCAAAACATGTTGGAAGGTTCTACTCAATCTGGAATGTCCTATTTTCCACTGATCCGGCGGAAAACACGTTCAACCAGAACCTGAAATCGGATGCAACCGCAGCAGTATTATGCTGGATCTGATACTCAGATCTGGCATAATACTGGTGCGGTTGCATGCAGTTGCAAGTTTTTTTTCCAGATCTGTCAAAGAGTTTTTCATCTGTTGCAAAATGCAGTTTGCTAAAAAAAATAAAACTTTCTCATTTCACATATTTATGTAATAAGGTGTGATGAGTCAGAGTTATACAATGCATGTAGTAGACCTTTGTATTTCCAGATATCTGCATGTCTCTATACATTGTTTTTCTTGCTGCAGGCTTTACATTTAAATGTACAGTAAATTCGATGTGCAGTTACATCCACTCTATATTTTACGTTGTTAATATAAGGCCGCAGAGTGGACTTAACTGCACAACCAATATGCTGAGAAATGTACTGTACAATTAAATGTAATGCATGCAGCAAGAAAACATACATATATATGATATATATAAACCTAAACAAATATATATTTTTATATATACATTTATTGAGATATACCGTATATACTCGTGTATAAGCCGAGTTTTTCAGCCCAAACTTTGAGCTGAAAAGTCTTCCCCTTGGCTTATACACGGGTCATATAAGGCATGGAGTGGTGGGGGCTTTGTCCAGGGCTGTGGAGGCTGCAGGAGGCGGGGGGAGCTGCTGTATGAGCGGCCCCGTCACGTGGGGCCGCTAATTAAATATGCACTGCTTCCCCCTGTCAATCAGCGGCAGGGGGAAGCAGTGCATATAGCCCCCAAATGCTGGCACTCGCCACCCCCTTGTAAGGGCCCCCCCCCCGCTGGTTATATTACCATCCCGGTCTTCTGATCAGCGCCGCTCCTCGGTGCTCCGTCCGTCCGTCCTGCTACATCCGGGATCTCCGGCCGTCGCAGGCATATGACGTCATCGCGCGACGGCCGGGGATCCCGGATGTAGCAGGACGGGAGCAGCGAGGATGGAGCGCCGAGGAGCAGCGCTGATCAGAAGACCGGGATGGTAAGAGAAGCGGGGGGGGCCCTTGCAAGGGGGGGCGAGAGTGCCAGCATTTGGGGGCTGCTGGGTACCCCTGGGGGCTGCTGGGGACCCCAGGGGGCTGCTATATGTACCCCTGGGGGCCTGCTGTATACCACTGGGGCTGCTGTATACTACCACTGGGGCTGCTGGGGCTGCTATATACTACCACTGGGGCTGCTGTATACTACCACTGGGGCTGCTATATACTACCACTGGGGCTGCTATATACTACCACTGGGGCTGCTGTATACTACCACTGGGGCTGCTATATACTACCACTGGGGCTGCTATATACTACCACTGGGGCTGCTATATACTACCACTGGGGCTGCTGTATACTACCACTGGGGCTGCTGCTGTATACTACCACTGGGGCTGCTATATACTACCACTGGGGCTGCTGTATACTACCACTGGGGCTGCTGTATACTACCACTGGGGCTGCTGTATACTACCACTGGGGCTGCTATATACTACATCTGGGGCTGCTGTATACTACCACTGGGGAGGCCTGTATACCACTGGGGGGGCCTGTATACCACACTGCTGGGGGCTGTATACCTGTGCTGGGGTCCACCCTCGGCTTATACACGAGTCAATAGGTTTTTCCAGATTTTTGGGGCAAAAGTAGGGGGGTCGGCTTATACACGGGTCGGCTTATACACGAGTATATACGGTATATATATATATATATATATATATATATATATATATATATATATATATATATAAAATATGGAATTATTATCAAACCAGCAGAGGAACAAGTGCAACATAAGGAGACAACACAGGGCGGGAGTTGGCTAACTGAATGCACTCCCCAGATTGCCAGAAAGAGAGGATAGGCAAAGGCCAGAGGATTTATAGACAAAGCGAGACGACTGAATGCCGTCTTCCAATGAGAGGTCAGGAGAGACAAGAACGCCTTTCTGTATGAGCAATGCATGAAGTTCAAACTTGCATGCAAGAAAGGCCATACCAGGGATTTATTTTCTTTCGCAGAAAAGGGTAGAAAGCCATTCCCAGCCCCACAAGACAACATAAAGTATAGTGACTGAATCGAGGGCAGTGACCAACATGGCATTAAGGTCAGATGGAAAGAATACACAGAGGAACTCTATGACACCGCTAGCAACGACCTCTGGGTTGAACTCTCTGTCCAAGACAACCCAGAGCCAGATCTGCTGGATAGTGAAGAGGAATGGGTGATGAAACAATTGCCAAACAACAAGGCACCCAGTATCATTGGAATTCCTGCAGAACTGCTGAAACCCATCCCAAGAGCAGTGATAATAGCATTATGTCAAAAGATATGGAAGTCATGCTTGTGGCAATGGGAATGAAACCAATTGTTCTTCATCCCATTGCCAAAGAAAAGTGACCTGAGAGACTATGCCAATTACAGAACTATCGCCCAGATCCCACACGCCAGCAAAGTGCTTCTGAAATCATCCAAAAGAGACTGGGCAACATCTTTGATTGCAAACTTCCAGACATCCTGGTTTCTGCAGAGGCAGGGGAACCCGAGACCACATTGCCAACAAAAGATGGACCATGGAGAAGAGGAGGGAGTATTAGAAGGAGCTTTATCTGTGCTTCACTGTTTACACCAAGGCGTTCAACAGCGTTGAACATGACAAGCTCTGGAAATTATTGTATGAGCTAGGAGTACCTACACATCTGATCAAATTGATAAAGTCACTTTACAACAACCAGGAGTCTACAGTACAAACCACATTTAAGGACACATAATATTTTAAGATCAAAAAGAGTCCAAGACAAGGCTGAATCCTCTCACTTTTCCTCTTCGTAGAAGTGATCATGAGGAAGATTGACTTGAATGAATCATCAATTGGTATGAGGATAGGTGGAAGGTTCATTAACAACCTGAGATAGGCAGATGATACCAGCTTTTGGCCAAAAATTGGAGGGATCTGAGGAAGCTGTCCTTTAAACTCAGTGAAGAAACCAAGACGTTTGGTTTGCATCTGAATGTGAAGACGACCAACATAATGACTACCACCAGCAATAATTTGAATTTGAAGATCGACAATGAGGAATAGAAATGGTAGACAGTTTCATCTTCCTGGGATCCCTCATTGTTTGTAACGGCGGCTCTACAGCTGAAATCAAGTGGTGCTTGCTATGGGTCGTTCAGCAATGATGAATATGGGGTAACTGTGTAAGTGCAAGGACATTTCGATCACTACCAAATGACGATTGGTTACAGCTATGCATTCCCAATAGCGTTGTATGGGTGTGAGATGTGGACCTTGACAAAGGGTGATCAAAGAAAGAGTTATTCCTTTGAACTGTGGTGCTGGAGTAGACTCCTATGAATCTCTTGGATCACAAATAAGGCTGTTCTAAAATGTGTCAATCCAGAAAAGTCATAAAACAGAAACTGTCTTACTTCGGCCTTGTGATGAGAGCAAATTCACTCGAGAAGGACATGATGCTTGGTATGATCAGTGGCAGAAGTAGTTGCAGAAGACCTAGGACCCGTTGGCTGGACACCATCATGGCAGACACAGGAATGAGCATCAGAACTATGACAAACAGAGAAGTTTGGAAGAAAATTGTTCACATGGTATTCAATAGTCAGACATGACTAAATGGATAAAATTGGAATATATATATACAGCATAGGGGACAATATACACACATCTGGAAATACAAGGGTCTGCTGTATGCATAAATCAATACTGTGCAAAATAAACATACACAATCTGTACACAGACATTTTGTAGCCTGGTAGTTACGCAGTTAAATAGCTCATAGTAATGGTCATTTTAGCTGTCAGTGCACTGAATGCACTCAGTGTTCTCTTCATTGCACTCAGTGACGTCAAGCTGTTCTTCGGCTCATCAAGCACTACAAATAGCAGCAGTAAAAGGAAGCTATAGTAACATCATGACCTTCTGTTAGCTAATGTGGTATGAGCTGCAGAGCTTCGAAAGGCCAGAGCTCCTTCTTACGCCAGCCACCTCCTCGGAAGCCTCATTTCTCATTATTTGCAGAATTCATCTTGATTACGGATCGTGGCTTTGTGCCTCTGTAGATCTCAATGACATTAACCGCTCAAAGAAAGGTCAAATGATAAAAGCCCTAAAATCATCTGGTTCTTCTTAAAATTCTTAGTATGAAGAATGGTTGAAAAATATAATTCATGGAAGACATTAAAATAGAAAAATTAAATAAACCTAGAACACAAAGGGGACAATTGCACATGAAGTACTGTGGTGGAGTCAGATGCACTGGGTTTATTAAGAGGAGCACACAACTTGATGGATTTGGTGCATCTTCTCATTGGCATACACCTCAAGCTGATATTTCTGACAAAAGTAATGGTATAACTTTTGATGAATTCTATGGCCTGTCTCTGCTACCCCCTGCCCCACCTACATTTTGCTCACTTTGACAAAATACCAAAAGAATGTCACGTTGCGCAAATTTTGCCCAAAAAAATATTTCAAAGTGTTTTATTTTAGAATTTTGGTGAATCAGCCCCGTTGTGGTAATACTTGCATAACAAAGAAATCAATCTTAATGGCTGGATGTATAATAACTGGACATAACCATAACTAATGTTAGTTTACTTGTTCCAAATTATATTTCAATAGCATGTGTATCACTAAAAGTGCTATTGAATTGGTGGGTGTTAGGGTATGTAATAAGCCACTCTGTGTTAAGACCCTCATTCACATTAAACTAATGTTGGCCAATTGAATGCTATGTATGCATGGTGTGTCTGATTTTTTTTTTTTTTTATAATTTATTCATCCTATTTATAATTGTCTGGCGCTACTTCCTGTGGCTTTGTTCGCGTAGCTCGTAACTTTCTCCAGGACTCTGTCCGTGGCCGTGTAGCGGGCATTACGAGTCGTTGGGAAGTGAGGCGCGATTCTGATTGGTCGCTGTGTGCTGCCGCGGACCAATCAGAATCGCTCCTCACTTCCCATAGACATACATAGCGGTGTGTCCGCGATTTTATGGCCGCAAAAGAGAACCAGGGACCCGGCCATAAATTTGGCGACATGCCACTAATGTATGTCTATGGGAAGTGAGGCGCGATTCTGATTGGTCGCTGTGTGCTGTCGCCGACCAATCAGGTTCGCGCCTCACTTCCCATAGACAAACATTAGCGGTGTCTCGCGAAATATATTGCCGGCCTTCTGGTTCTATTTTCGGCCACGGGGCTCGGCTATTTCCGGTCAAAAAAATTTTTTTTCTCTATTTATGTATCTTTATTTTTATCTATTTTACTATCTTTTTTCTTATCTATCTATCTAATAATATAGATAGAAAAATAGATAAAAATAAAGATACATAAATAGAGAAAATATTTTTTTTGGACCGGAAATAGCCGAGCCCCGTGGCCGAAAATAGAACCAGAAGGCCGGCAATATTTTTCTCGAGACACCGCTAATGTTTGTCTATGGGAATTGAGGTGCGATTCTGATTCGTCGGCAGAAGCACACAGCGACCAATCAGAATCGCGCCTCACTTCCCATAGACATACATTAGCGGCGTGTCGGCAAATTTATGGCCGGGTCCCTGGTTCTCTTTTGCGGCCATAAAATCGCGGACACACCGCTATGTATGTCTATGGGAAGTGAAGCGCGATTCTGATTGGTCGCTGTGTGCTGCCGCGGACCAATCAGAATCGCGCCTCACTTTTAGCGGTAAATTTGAAAGTCCAAAA